>CM039484.1:26856535-26978238 GCA_022433065.1 Begonia loranthoides
ATACACATATACATATACATATATATATATATACATATACATATACATATATATATATATATATATATACATATACATATACATATATATATATATATCAAATGTACATTTCATATATTAATCGACCCATTTTCAATTCCCAACTTATTCGAACATCGCTCGACAATGATTTTCTGTCCAATTTAAATTCTTCAATTCCATTTTCTAAATTAATTTTTCATAATAAAATAATATATCTATGATTACTACCATCCATATTCTAAGCTTATTGCGACCCAAAAATTTCGGGTATTACATTCCTCCCTTCTTATATAAATTTCGTCCTTGAAATTTGGCTCAATGTAAAAGCTTCATTTGCTTCACACCCAAAACTACCATTTTTAACACAAAGGTACCCAAAACAAACTCTTACCTTGTACCTTTACCTGAAACCTTCGAAGGATTTTACTACTTCTATTTTCGCAACATACAACGACCTAGCAAAATGCTAAATTACACATCGAGATCCTGCAATCTTCACCTACAATTGCTATTAGAGAAAAGCCTTCTTCCAAATTTCTTCCTTTTATCAGATCATGTGTAACAGATCTCTGTAATACGACCACTTCTATTGCATCCAAGATGTCTTTCAGACCCATCCATGCATCTACATCATCTTCACACTATTATATCCAAAGAGAAAGCTTGCATAAATTGTACTCATTTTACATCTTTAACGTATTTATATACCCAAAATATCGATTTTACTCACCAAAACTCTGCTTTTGCATACTACTTCACCAAAATACATTTATTACATCTTGCATCAAGTCCTATCTGACTTGTTACATCCTTATAGTTTCACTCTTCATCTGTATCATTTACAGTAGAAAACACCTTTGATCCAACCATTTTCTCTTCCTTAAGCCAGAATCGGACGAACTTTGCCCCACGTTCCACTTAAAACATCACTTTGAGCTAGCAAGATACCTTCCAAAATGATTTCTTTTACACTTTTGACACCGCTTAGCTCTTGAAGATCCAACATTTTCTCTTCGAAACAATGTGTAATACCCTAAATTTTTTATATCGAAATTAATTAAGGATATTTGGATTAATTAGAAAATTATCAGGGTATTACCAAAGACGTAATTATCTTCAAGTGATATTTGAATTAAATTGATAATTTGAAATTGGGATTGAGAATAATTTAATTAAATGAAAGATTTAATTAAATTATTAACGAGAAAAGTATTGGATGATAATTAAGGATTTAATTAGAAAGAATATATAATTGGATATTAAGTAAAAGATTTGGATTGAAGGAAATTAAATGGAGAAGGAAAACCGAATCGGTTCGGTTCAATCATGTTGGTCCGGTTCGCTGGTGATAAGTGAGGATTAGTTTTTAAATTGAAGATATAAAAAAAAGGAAAATATAGAGAGGGAGACGAGATGGACTGAGCACCGAAGAGAGAGAGAGAGAGAGAGGGAGAGAGAGAGAGAGAGAGAGAGAGCGATCGTGGGAGACGGCGAGGGCGAGCTGTGCATCGGAAGAGCTCAGGAAGACATACTCGCGGCGATGCAACGCTGTCCGGCGGTGTGCCCGGCGCTGCAGGTGACGAGCGACTGTGGAATGACGTCGCGGGTCACGGGATTTCCAGGGCGGGTTCGTTCGGCAGATCACAATCGCGAGTCGGGCAACGATTCTGGATTCGGGCGAGGTAAGTCCAGCTGATCTTCCTCCTCCCTTGCGTTCTATTGTTCTGGTGTTGATTGGGAATGATCGCCAATGGCTAGAACGGCTGGACAGGGGCTTCGGTTCACAGAGCAGCTGTTGGTCTGGTTTGCTCGTGATTGAATCGGTCCATCCTTTGGTTCATCCTCTGGTTCAAGGACCACAGAATATGTTTCAGTTGCAAGGATTGAACGACGAACATTCAACCAAGAAATTTGGATCTGTAGCTGGAATTGTGGGATAGATTGTTACAACGTTTCAAATTGCCGTGTATAAATACAGCGAAGGAGAGAGTGCCGCCACATGTTAAACCAGGAAGAGATTGTGGATAGAAGTGGAGGAGTGTATGAGTGATTTCTCTAGAAGCCAAGTGATGGTAGGAGATGATACAGAGTTGAAAAACTGCCTCCTCGGATGTTCTCTGGTGATTGACTTCTTCCACTCTTATTATGGATTTTATGGATGTTATGCATTGACACTATCTGTTGATAACCATGGTTAAAATTTAGGTAGTTTTGTTCTTACCATATGGGCTGTAAATTTGATGCGATAGACTATATCAGTAAATAACCTGATGTTGTTACTGTTTGGTTTGAATTGTTGGAATGATGAAATGCTGGAATTGGTTTTGGTTGTTGGAGATATGCTCACTAACCTATTGTGTTGCTATGTTGTGACATATTGTTGAAGGTTTGGGTTTGTTTGCCTTACTACATGTGAAGTATGGGTTAAAGTCTTCTGGTCATACTGATCAAGTTATAATTAGTTTTTTATGCTGATGAATGGGTTGTTTAGCTTCATTTATTGTCGTTATTGTTGGATTGATAAGTAGGTTAATAATCGATAATTTGTTGCAAATTATGGAGATACTGTGTACGGCTGCTTGACTCTATGATGCGCATTATTGAGATATCTATTTGGTTGATTTATTTGATAGTGTAAAATGGGTAATGATGTTAGCCTCTGTCAGTTTGGATTTAGGTAATTAGTTGGATAAATATATTCTAGATATTGGTACGCCTTGTTGGATAAATATTATTCTGCATCTTTATATGCTTGATTAGTGTTTTTTTGTTACTGGCCGTGGAGATTATTGTGTTGTTGGAGAAGGTTGTTGGTTTGATGGTCACAGTGAGAATATTATGCTTATGTAGTATAACTGCTGCCTTGTTAAATGCTCTGGTAGTTGTATGCTTTAGTTGTTTTATAACATTGCTCTATCATATATATACATTTATTTTAATGCTAAATTGGGAGAAACGTCAACTTAATGAAATGGAAGCTTGTTTAATTATTGAGTCATCTGTGTTGAGAATAATCTATTGGTGATTACTGCTTGGTTAGCCTGTGAAAGTATATATTCTATGGATAGAAATCTTGGAAGAGAAAGTAGAAGATAAAATCAAGTGTCAGTATTTAAGGGGTGTTGTGAAGCCTGTTATGTTATTTTAGGATATTTATGTCGTTAAGTCATAAATGATAAAAACTGTTAAGGATTATGATATTTTGTTTAAAATGAATGTAGAAGGATGATATCAAAGTTAGAATTCTTAATTAGTAAATATTAATGAGTAAATGTTTCTAATTGTGAAGATACTAAAAAGGAATAAAGATAACGATTAAGTGTAAACACCTTAAGTCGAGGTAAGTAATATGCATGTGTTTTCATTTTCAAACCCTACATCGTAAGATTAGGAGATGCATGTTTTGTTGTTTACTGCTTTCCTAGCATGTTTTGTTACTTACCGCTTTCCTAGCATGTTTCATTGTTTACAGTACTTAAATGCACATTTCGTTGTTTACTGTTTTAATAGCATGTTCTGTGAATCGTACGTTGAATGTTTATTTACGCTTTCATATGAACTGTTGTGTGCATTCATGAGCATCATCGATTTTCAAAAGAATACGAAATTGATTTTATGCACGGTTTTTAAAAAGAAAAGATGGAAAACGAAAAGAAGTACGAACGAACAGAAAACGAAAAGAAAATACAAAGGAATGACTAAGAAAGATAAAGAAGAAGATTCTTGTGGACTGGTAGGTCAAGCCCGACGTAAGAACAAAATAAAAGAATAAAAGATAAAGAAAAGATAAATGTTTATGTGGTCTGGTATGTCACGCCCGGCACAAGAACAAAAGAAAAGAAAAGTAAAGAATATGAAAAGAGAAACGGATACGGATACGGGAACGAAAACGGAAACGGATACAGAAACGATATGAGCATAGATACGGGAACGGCAACAGGAACAGGAATGGAAACGGAAACGAGTTTCCATAAATGGAAACAGATACAGATATGGATACAGATATAGAAACAAACACATGAACGGATACGGAAATGCGTACGATCACGGATACCGAAACGGATACAGAAACAAGAACAAAAACAGAAACAGAAAGAAAGTACGTAAATGTGAAAAGATAAAAGAACAAAAGAAAGAGAACAAAAAAAGAAACCGCATACTGTTTTAAATTGGCACAACATGTACATATAGCATATTAGGTATTATCACTTATTGAATATTAGACTCATAGTTTATGTCTTGCGATGTAGGTACAAGTACGAGAGATATAACGAACAGATTAAGGAGCAGTCGATGAATGATTTGCACGGACGAGACTTGTGGTTGGCTAAGCTAAACAAAAGTAAAAAAGAAAACAAATTTTGTAAATGTAAAGTAACATTTTATTCATTTATTGTCTTTTCAAGTAAATGATTTATGCTTCCGCTATAAATTGAGAAAAAGAATTTTATAAATAAAATCTTCCGCTATTAAATAACAATTTAAGTAACGAGTTTTTCCGGTTTTAAGAAAAGTACTCTGATTTCAATCTAAAAGGTTTTAATAACGATTTCAATTGTTTTATAAAAGTTTTAAATTGCACGTATTTTTAAGTGTAAGAAAAACCGAGGCGTTACACAATGTGTCTTCTTGAATACGCTTCTCATTTCCTCGTGACTTACCATCAATGAGAGGTCTCTTTGATCTTCTTACCTCTAGTTGGTCTTCCATCAGTCTTTGAGATTGTATTTCATTTACTATTTTCCTATTACTCTCCATGAACTTCATGACTTTGAAACTCGGCAAGCGAAACTCTCTCTTAACTCTCTCTTGTTCTTCGACCTTAGCGTACTCAAACATACTCTCAGCCATTCAAATTCGTTCTTCCGTGCTTGCATGGTCTAAAATCTTCCCTTCAAAATATGGCAGCATTAGTAGTCGAAACCTTTATAACTTTGAATCCTTGGGAATCAGCAACTACAGTTTCCTCTGCTCTTCTAATTTCCTAATCCGTTCCATAAATTGAACCTAATGTTCCAATACTTCCATCAGTCTACTATTCATTTCATCTCTTGGACCTTCGTGCCTCCTTACTTCTCTTATCATTTTATCCCTATTCAACTAACACACTTTATTAAAACTTCGTGACTTAGGTAACCAATTCCTATCTTGTGCTCTCACCACTTCGTTTTTATTCGACCAACAGAGTCCACTAAACTTCATCCAGTTGCGAAACAAAACTTAAACTCAATTCCTCAAAACATAAGTCCTCTTTTCTATTTATCAAGGCACCCTACTCCCAATAAAATGCATACATCTTAGTTCTAGTACACCACAATCATTTTCCTAAAGTACACCATCCTTTTATATCTTACTCCATTGGACTTTTGCGGGCAATATGACCAATCTTGACACATTTAGAACATTGATGAGATTCAGCCACATATTCCCCTTACGACTTTTCTTACACTTTGGGTATCGATTTCCTTGTTGGCTTCCTTATTCAAGAAATTTCTTTACTCCTCTGGAAGTGTCATTTTCTTTCCGTGAGCGTGGCTAACATCATATAGCAGAATCATTTTGCTTTGAGAACCAATTTTTTGCTTCTTTGGTTTCAAGGGACTTTGACACAATCTCTATATAGGCCACATCTTGAACACCAGATATCTTCACGCCTCTATATATCCCTACCTTAAGTCCTTGCATTAATTGGTGTACCTTATGCTCATCATTGCTCGCAAGATGTGAGGCGAATTGTAACAGTGCTTCAACTTACGCACATACTTCGTAACCATTTCCTCCTGCTGAAACTGAGTAAATTCTACCAGCTTACTTGTCCTTTTGATAAAAGATCTTCTTGCATTCTATCCAAGTCATTGTAGTTACATCCTTAGTAATCTTAATTGAGTCCCACCAAAATCTCGCATTCTTGACCAATATAAACATGGTACATGCAACCCTTTCCTCTTCTCCTATCTTAGCATGTGCAGACACGTCCTCCATGGTTATAATCCATTCTCGACACTGGTTGTATCGGTAATATCTCCAATAATTTGAGGTGGTCACAATCATTGAAATTTCAAACTCACATTCGGTTGTTCCGCCACTCTTGCATTTCCATGCTTAGACCTTTCCCTAAATCTTTGCAAATGCTGAAATTACCGTCCCACTAATTTGGTCAATCGATTGATGGTCTCTTTTTTTGGTTGATCAAATACTTATCCAAAGCCTCTCCACACACTTGTCTTTAAAATCGTTCGTCCCTAACATTCTTTTATTTCATACTTAATTAACCCAAAGTGCTCTTCTAAATCTAGTTAACAATGCTCATCTACATTTTCGAATAATCATCAACTGTAATTTCATTGCACACTTAATCCTAATTAATCATCAAGTATAACTACCAAAGGAAACCTTTTAAATCACTTCTTCTTCCATAACTTCATTCACGCACCAAAAGACGCCATTGAGTTTACCATCTCATAACACAAAACTTAGTCATATATTCCTATCATCTCAAACACAAAACACATAATCATGCTTACGTAGTCTCTTCATCATCCGATAGGAAGAGCAACCTTTTCTTATTCCCCTTTTCTTCTTGTAAGACAAAGTGAGGTAACACTTAGCAATATGTCATCAAAATTCAACTTAGTCTCTACCCTTCCATAATAATTCTACCCTCTATCTAGTTTCTCGCACTTAAGCAACCCCGTTTAATTATCTACTTGATTTAGTTCAAGCATGATTTGCTTTTTACCTATCACATTTTCAATTTATAAAAATTTGGGCAGAGTCTCCCCTGTTCCTTTATTCCCCCAAAGCTAATTCCTGCATTCAAAACTCAAGCAGTTCTAGTATCGTTTATCTTTTATCATATCCATTGTTCACTTTAATCCAAAATAAAGTATTTACATCCCAACTTAATCAAAATAAATCGCACATGCACCCTTCTTATCCCCTCGACCACCATGTGCATTCCTCTTATCATTGTTGCCATGCACACGTCCTCTTCTTTCTCCCCCGATTCTCCCCTGATCGCAAGACAAAAACACTTTGATTAGAAAACAAAACTATTAACATACTTACAGTTGATGAAGTATTTCCATATCGAAGCTTGTGCTAGTAAGCAGTATACATAACCATTTTTAAAACCCAGGTGCTCTTCCTCTAATTGTGAATAGACCAGGATGTTGTCAATAAAAACGATGATGAACTTGTTTAGATAATCACTAAAGATCCGGTCATCAAGTCCATAAACGCTACTAGGGCGTTGGTCAACCCGAACGATATCACTAGAAATTCGTAATGTCCATACCTCGTTCGAAATACCATATTAGGTATATCATTTGATTTGACTTTCAACTGATAATACCCCGAACGAAAGTCGATTTTTGAGAACACACAAGTACCAAGCAACTGGTCAAATAAACCATCAATACGCGGCAAAAGTTATTTGTTCTTAATTGTCACTTTGTTCAACTCCTGATCGTCTGTGCACATCTTTAACGTTCCATCCTTTTTCTTAACAAACAAAACTGGAAGCTTATAAGGTGAGAAGCTTGTACGAATAAACCCCTTACTGATCAACTCTTCTAGCTAAACCTTTAACTCGCGTAACTCTGCTGGCATCATTCGATACGGATTCTTCGAAATAGGTTCCGTGCTAGGATATAAGTCAATTGCAAATTCAATCTCTCGGTTAAGTGGTAATCCAGGGAGATCATCCAAGAAGACTTTAGGAAAATCTCGAACCACCGCAACCTCTTCTATCTTTGGTACAATATTATTTACCTACAAGTTTTATGACTAATTTGCACTTTACCTATATATTTTATTCATTGATATTAACATTCTAAAATTTCAAACTATAACGAGTGAGGGTGGAAGAATAAACCATAGAAGATTGTAGAAGAATTCTATTAGAAAACTAAATTTATTAATTAAAATTAATTAGATTATTGATTTTTTTTCATCAATTTTCACATATGCATCCCAGGAAAAAGCAAAGGCCCATCTCAACGCCCAAATACTAATCTTAAGCCAATATCTATTTGCTAAGTGTTGACGTGGGCGATAGTTATTGGTTGCTTGACTTTGAAATCCATGTTCCCATGCGCGTGCATGTAGTGAAATGCTTCCGTCTCCATCAGACACCATGATCTGCTGATGCTGATGCTGATGAAGCCATAGCCATCTGATTATAATCAGGTACACTCTCGCACACGCTCCACACTTTTACTGATTTATCAAGGCTCCCACTGTACAATATCCACCGTTGATTTTGATCACCACCCTTTCTTTTTGAGTCTCTATCCTCCTCTACGGCCAAGCACTTCACCGGCCCACTGTGACCGGCCAAAACCGATACGCACGTGTGAATCACACCCTTTCTCCTCCACACGCATATCGTCTTATCAGCTGAACCGCTGAACACCATGTTACCCTGCGCCGCGAGGCAGAGAATCGCAAGCTTATGTCCTTTGAGGACGACGCCGTTGGACGAAGTCAACTTCTTCTCCCCCGACCAGAAATTAACCAGGCCGTCGGAGGAACCGGAATAAACAATTGATCCGGCGTCGTTAACGGCGAGCGCCGTTACTGCTGAGTCTTGCTTTAGAAGAATTTGGACGAGTGTATGTTTCGTCCCTTTTCCTCTTTTCTCTCTCTGCCAAACCTTGACGGTGCCATCGGCGGAGCCGGTGAAGACCAATCCGCCAGAGCTGGTGACAACGGAGTTAACGGCGTCGTCGTGGACTAGGATGGACTCGATGCATTTCGAGTCGTATAGTCTCCATACTTTCATGGTTCGATCCCATGACGCAGAGTAAAGAAATTCTTCGTCTTCGCTGATGCACATGCAAGAGATGGCGTCGGAGTGTCTAATCCAGAGAGTGCTCCGATTCCGTCGAACTTCGACGTAATTTTTCCAATGAATGGAGGTTCTTAAAACATCTTTTAGAGTGGGCAAAGTTCCGGCTCGTTTATGAGTACACTGGTTCTTGTCCAATACTCTCCAGACCCTAATCTTTCCGTCTTGGTGGCCAGTGAAGATTCTCTCGCGGGAGATTACAATTGCTTTGACTAATCCGCTGGTCGATTTAAAACCAGAAAATTCCTGAAGATTTTTCCAAACCCGAATGTTTTTGCTATCGGAGCCGGTGTATAAGAGTTCCCCAGATGAAGCAAGCGAGTATATATGGCTTTCTTCTCGAATGAGGGAGCCGATAAGAGCATTCTGCGGCTGCCTGTACTCTCGAAACTCTGGCCACGGAGGATTTGAAAAAAGCGATGTTTTATTCCACGGTGACAGGGTCACAGGAGAGCCTTCGGCGCTCGCTCGGTTAGGCTCGTGAAAGGCATTGCCAGGATCAGAAGCGCCGCCGTGATGCATCGCCGGAAACTCGCCGTCGTTTCCGGTTGATGAAAAATTCGGATCAGAGTGCAAAACAGCGCCAAATTTCGACCTCGCAGCACCGTTTGATTCCGGAAACATCTCCATCATAAAGTTTGACTGTTAATTGGTATCAGATTAGAAATGAAAACTTAGAAGTGAGAGGGAGTTGATTGATGGCCAAGAGAAAGTTGAGGAAAAGAAAGCTAAGAATATGAAGAATGGCGGTAGAAGTGGAAGGAGTGGATATATATAGTCAAATATCAGAGGGAAAAATGGAAGGAAGAAGACAGGATTAGGGTTGGGTCCAAACAGTTTATTCGGTTGGAATTGGAAAGTGAAAAAAATATATTATTTGCTTGTCTAATTGCGGCATAAGCTTGATTGAAATTTACAAAAAGTATAACTGCGTGGGAAATTGACCAATGAAAGACTGCCACAGAGCTTTCTAAAAAAGGAAACCCTTCTCCTTTTTCAGGGTCATCGGAAAAGCTCAGAACTGAAGCAAAAAACAGAAAACTTTGATTGAGCATCTATCATTCACATGTTCATCCTTGCACTTTTCAGAACTTCACATAAAGTATAAATACAACCATAAATGCTGATTAAATACTGATACAAAAAGTAATTAAAATGAAACATGTTGATTGATTATACAATGTCAATCTCCTTAACTCTTTGACAGTATTAAAAAAAGGTTTTCCTCTCCCTCTCGAGCTATTCACAATATGAAAGAGGTGGCAGGCTGCCATTGAAGAAAATGACAACTCAAGATACTGTTAACTATGAGGGCACAACTCATACCAATGGGGTGTACAATCTCACATCGCTTGAAAAAATAAAAAATACTGGTTGATAAGTAGAGTTCTTATTTTTACCTACTACAGCGCATTTTGGGCTAATCCCAATAACAAATACCGTGCAGGCTGCAACCCAAAGAGGATAATATTGTAGTAGGAGCACCGTGAGACTCTACAAAAGGACAATTGTCTCCTCTGTCAAGAATTATGACTCTATAATCACTAGCTGATATGTTTTTCTTCGGTGCTTTTTCTTTTCTTATAATTCGATAACTTATGTCCTACTCGCAAAGAAATCACAACAACTCATTCTCAACTTGATGATTAAACTTTTTTGTGGCGACGACTTTGTAAGGAAACTCTCAAGAAAAAGCTCGACGCAAGGACAATAAAAAGCTTAACTCCTGTAATTCGTATTACTTTTCGGTTAATATTTTTTTCAACTAATTACGATTTCTTTTAATTATTTTACCAAAATAAAAAAGGTGAATCTATTACCCTATTCATGATCAAGACCTCAATGATGAAACTCCTTATTGGGAAATAAAGAAAAGCAACGAGAGAAAGACAACAACAGGATTCCAAAAACAACAACAAAGTGGAAGAAGATGGTGTGCACTGCCAGGGGCAATACAAGTGGTGAAGTTAAGAGAGAAAGGTGGTGAATCTTAATGTGCTCGAACCGTAGGGCTCTAGGCTGTCGTTGCTAACGGTCTAAATGTCGAAGGTAGCACTAGATTGTGACACGTGCCTAACCAAATCTATAGGCAATCTAAAAAGCAAGCAAACCTTGCTTTCTAGGCACGTGTCCACCCCCTTTCTATATTTCTAAATATTTTTTTAACATTCATGTTGGGAACTAACTAGATTTAAAATTATCGACTTTTCATTGAGTATGAATTAATAGAGTTTCACAAAGAAGTTTAAAATTTATAATTATTTATTAACATGTGTAAATTAATAAGACTTTATTCGCAAAATATATATATATTTTTTATTAAAATGTATATTATTAAGGTTTTCTTGAGTTTTAAAATTCATAGTGATACGTTAATAAGTGTGAATTAATAGGATTTCCTAAAGTAGTTTGAAATTTCTAATTATTTATTAATGAGTGTGAATTAATAAGATGAACTCAGAAAGTTAAACTTTAATGGACAATTAATAATAATTATGGGGGAGTTCGAAATTCATAAACATTTATTAATGAGTGTGAATTAATTGTATGAATCTTGGATATTCAATTAGTCTTTGATGGAGTGTTAAGAATAATAATAAGAGGATTTGAAAAAATAAATAAATTTGGGACTTGATTACTCTTGAAAAAATGTTATTATAACAGTTTATATATATATATATATATATATTAATAAATCAAAAATTATGTTTTTGCTAAGAATGCTACATAATACTACAACATCATGTTTATCTATGAAAATTTATTTTTATGAATTTTTAAAATAAAATCTTACATGGAATCTTATTTTATGCATATTTAGCTTAAAAAATATTTAAATACAGGATAATAAAGTTGAAGATTGTTATGAGAAAAAAAAAAAGAAGATTGCAATAGAGATGATTTCAAGAGAGAAGACAGAGAAGTTTGAGAGTTTGAGGAAAAAAAGGAGACACTCTAATTTTATTTTTAAAAATAAGTTATAAAAAAGAGATGGCTTTTAGAAAGGAGAACGTTTTGTTTTAAAAAGATGGAAATTTTTCAAAAAGCAATTTGAGCGGAGGGGGGGAGAGGAGATTTGAAAAGGAGAAACAAAAAGGAGAAGAGTGAGAGGACGATCGGGGGAGGATTCTTCCTACTATAATTAATATTTATGGTAGTTTTCAATATTATGAAAATATTATATGAATTAATCAAATAATTCTAGCAACCTTGCATGAAAATGAATATCTAAACAATGTGGTTATGTTATAACATCACCATAACATTTATAGTAAATTTAAAAAAAAAAGGAAAATTGAATCTAACCATCTTTCCATTATTTGATTTTCTTATCTCAACTGTTTGTTTTATGTTTTAGGCATTTAACTATTAATTAAATCATATGACCCAATTAATTTTCACCTCTAATTAATCTTGTTTTACTTTGATGTAAACTTTGACAAATTTCGTTTATGTGGGATCGATGTTTTACTTATCATATATTACTTGATTTTGATACGTGTACTTGCGTAAGGTATTGCTTGGCTCATTTTTTTATGGACGATTGTCAAGATTCTTAATTAAATAAAATTTAAATTTATCTATTCTTTTATATGTAGTTAGAAAAAGTAAATTAATGAAATACAAACTACCACTCAAAACTTTTTTTTCATAATTAAAATTAAAAAATCCCTATAAAACCAAGAATTTCATCTTTTTTTTCAAAATTCAGAAATTAAACAAGAACTATAAGACCCAAAAATTAAAAACTCAAATGCTAAAACTCTCTTTAAGCCAAAATTTTGAAACACAAATGCTAAAACTCTCTTTAAGCCAATAAAATTGTGTTTTTTTAATTGACTCTTAGATGACATTATCACTTGGTTTCTACAACCCAAAAGATCAATTCAATGTTAACCAATATGGTTCAGCCTCATTAGGGTATCAAGTTGGGTTGGCTTATTGTATAAAGGTTAAGTCCGGCTGACCTTTGGGTGGATCAAGGCGCACATGCTAATTTAAAATTTTACAAGATAGGATGAAAGAGTTGGCTTGCCAGATAAGGCCAGTAGAGCTGACCCGTCCGTTGGAAAATAGCTTTGGCCTAACCCGATTGATGATAAAAAGAAGGAAAATTAACAAAACAACAATCGAACTATGAATTTAATGTCAAGTCAACCATTAAACAATTTTTGTTAATAAATAAAACACTTAACTATGTAAAATAAATTACACAAATATCATCGTTAATTTATTAAAAAAACATTAAAAACGAGAAGACTTTCTTAAATGGCAGATTTCCAATTAACCTGTTCGAAATCAATTTTGGTATCAAAATGAAAAATTTTCAGTTAACTATCTGTTGAAAAATCAATGTACTCCAAGTTAAATATGTTTCTGATCCACTAAGGAGACTCGTTGGAAAATCGATTTTAAAAACGTTAACTTGTTCGAAATCGATTTTGGCATAAGAATGGAAGATTTCCAGTTAACTTTTTATTGAAAAATCAACGTATTCCAAGCTTAACATGTTTCTGATCCACTGAGGAAACTTCTCAAAAAATTTATCGTTTGTTACACTGAAAAATGACAAAAAATTCAGCAAATGAAGCGAAAAGAGCTCATTTCTGCTGCGGAAAGAATAGCTTCCGTTATGGACGTAATGCCTCATAGTGTTAGAGCTTTTTCTTGTTTTTTTTTTTTTAAAATACATCATGAACCAATTCATAAAAATCATACATTTAATCGATACAACAGAAATCTTAAAAGCAATCTCCTTTAAAATTCAAACGTAATGAAATCCATAGTAAAATAAATATAATTATTTTTAAAATATTTAAACTAAAATCAACTAATCAAAACGTAATAAAAAAATCATTTCTTTTTTTTTTTTAATTTTCTTCAAATCCTCATCTACAGTTCAATTTCACTTCGACAACACTTTTAACTTCGTCCATGAGAATTCCTCTTCGATCGCAATCTTTTATTTATTTCTAATGTCAGGTTCCTCAATAATTTCATCATTACCTACATCATAAAGTTCAAACTATAAGTCTAACGATCAATAAGAGATGCATAAATATAATATGAGTATGAAATGCAATTTTGTAAAAATGCGTCTTTTCATTCATTCATTCATTCTTTTCTTTCATTTAATGACCTTGCCACTTTTGTCGAGATCCTTACGGGAAAAATAAGCACAACAATGGAAAGCACACCACTAAGTCTCATAAACTTAGGCGAGACAATCCCTCTTACCAGGACATCCGTTAGTGTTGTACATTTAATGCACAACCACGTAGTGAATTTTGGTCAAACCCCGACATTACCGGACTAACAGACTTATTCCCCATAGGACAAACCTTTGGGACAACCTTTCCTCAACCCTTCGCATTCTTTTTTACATACCTTAAATTCTATTTTTGTCTTTCTTACATAAATACACATGCATTGAAACCATTTTTTTTTATTTTCTTGAAAACATGATGCATGTAATGTACATAATAAATTGCATGCAAACATAACTTATAGAAACAATCTATGCATGAAAACAGTGAATATATCTCCAAAATCATTACCTTTTAACCTAGCATTACATGTTTCAAAAAGTAATTATAATAATAGTCAACAAAAACATATTCTCGAAACACATCCTGTAGGCATCACAATGTATCATCAAAACATACTTTCTTACCCTAACATTTTGTGATGTAGCCAAAAGTCAAACACAAGCAAACATCTCTTACCTATAATTATTAGCAAAATCTATAATTTTCCTAACCTCTCCAACACGCTGAATTTTCCTTAAAACAAACAAAGAGTTGGTTAACAAAAGTATAATCTTTAACACTATACACTATTCATAGTCCAATAAAAAGTTTTGAAATCCTTATTGTAGAAAATCTACCTTCAGAAACTTGAGAAGGATTCGCCTGATAGCTAGAGAGAATTCCCTTCATCTTTGGGGTTCTCGGGTGATTAGGGTTTCGACCCGACCCTTCATATTTATAGGCTGTCCCTTGAGAATCTCATAGAAGAAACTCTTGTAGAAATTGTATCTTAAGTTTATATTTTCCTAATCTGCTCATCATTCAAATTGCAGCTTGCGGATAATTTGGAAAACAAATTTGTTTAAACCTTAATGCAGCAGCCGCAGACGTGCAAGCTATCGTTGTGGTCGCCCGCCAATTCGCCCAATAGTAATCTGCCACGATAGCCTTTATGTAACATCCTGTAACCTTTTTCGTATAATTTTTTTTAAACCATTGCGTAATAAAACACCAGAGTAATAAACAGCGAAAGTCTAAATCTTATAAAACATACAGTGGAAGTCTTTTACAATTTAATACCATTAACTTAAAACATTTATTTGAAATCATAAAACACTTAAAATCCTTTAAAAACATTTATTCCTTTCTGTGAGTCACAACCACAGGTCAATGACGCCAAAAACACAAACATCCACACAGCAACTCTCCATCAGCTACGTCCATCAACAGCTTTATCCATCTATTGGCTCCATACCTACACCAACGGGACCTAACTATGAGTCTAACGCTCAGTACGTAATATAAACGTAAAACATGAATTTCACATACAATTTCTATAGCATTATATAAAGTTTTTTGTTTTATTTCTCTTTTACTGTTCATGTCTTTCATCGTTATTTCATTTTTGCTTATATATTGGGCGTATCAAATCAGACCATACAAACATTCGTTTACTATTTCTGTCTTTTACTGTTTATGTGCCGGGCATAACAAACTGGACCACATAAACATCTGTGCCAGACGTAACAAACTGGACCACAATTGTTATGTAACGCCCCAAATTTTAATTTCCCCAAATTGTAAACTTTAAAATTTTTCCCTAAATTAATTTACGAAATTAGGTTTAATTTGGTCATTATAAACCCTAAATTACAAGATTTAGTTAATCTTTGAAAATAATAAAACTGTTATTTATGGCGGAAGCATTTAATAAAACAACTATATTTAGTAGCAGAATAGTTTAAGGTTATTTATTAAGGTTGGTCCTATTAATCCTATCTTATTAAATAAACAAAACATTTAATTAAAACTTAATAAATAAGACATAGTTTATTGAAAAACCCAATACAAAATAAACTTAATCGAATATTTAAAAAAAAACTAAGGATTAAATAAAGTTCTTCCTAAAATATTAAAACTGCAATAAAATTTAATTTTCTGACCCATCGTTGATGTTTTCAATATTTCCATCTGTATGCTCTTCTACCTCGGGAAAATCCTTGATCAACACAAAATCATCTTTAGTTAAAAATTCATCCACATCACAAAACTAAAAAAAGTGAGATAAACTCAGTAAGTAAAAACATGTGCATATATGTTTAATCTCATGCCTTACCAAGTTTTCCTGCTTAAAGTTACATACTGGTTGGAATTCATTTTTCAGCCATACCAAGTTTCAAACTTTCATTAGCTATCACAAGGTTTCATGCGTTCAGGCTTTCATTAGCCATCTCAAATTTTCATTGTAAAACCATGTGTTTTACTTACCTGGATTCCGAGAGAGTAAGAACTTTAGGAAAATTCCGAGTCTTGAACAAACTAACCTACCGAAATAATTTATCTATTAAATTCCCCCAATTAACGATATTAATCCTTGAAAGAGACTTGGTCAGGATTTCATTACCGTTGAAATTCTCAATCGGGTCGAAGACGAATTTGGGTTGGGTCGGGTCGATAATATGGACTGGTTCGGTTCGACTGGGCTGGACTCGTTTGGTTCACAGGGTTGGATTTCAGTTCGGTTCGGCTGTTCTGGACCGGTTTGGTTCATAGGGTTGGATTGCGGTCCAGTTCACTTAAACTGGACCAATTTGGGTTGACACTTCAAACACTCGATTCTGATTCTTCTTCTTCCTCTTCTTCTTCATCCCACGAAAACCCTAGACAGAGCTCCTTCTCTGTTTCACAATGAGAGCTCGTTGGTCATCGGTCATTGGTTGCTGCAGTAGGAAAATCATCGCGATGGAGAGCTCGGCTTCGGGGAAGGATTTTCGTCACGGCAGAGGTAAGCTTCTGAGATTTTCGAAGGTTTCTTCGATTTTTAGTGTGAGTTCTGAGCTTGGTGAGACCCTCTATTTATAGGGGTAGTCTCGACTTACTTTCCTTCTGAAGGTTATTGCGAATCTGGCCATTCTTGAGGTCAGATTCAATGGCCGAGAAGGAAATTATGAAGAATTTCCTGATATGGGTCGACTCCGCGTAGCAGATTAGGAATATAGATTAATTTCAAGGTTTGATTGGGTTGAAATAAGGATTAGTTATTTGAATTGATTCTGATTTTTTTGGAAATTTCCTAAAAATTGTTAATTTCGCGTAAAGAAATTGGGAAGCCAATTTGATTAGGGTTTTGATTTAGGAAAGAATGCTGCAAATTTGGGAAATAAATCTTTTGGTACATTACATGTTATCTTTGGTTTCTGTGCTAGGCGTGACTAACTAGCCCACAGAAACAACTTAATTACGCATCTTAATGTTTTCATTTTGTTGTCTCATACTCTTTCAGTCTTTTACTGTTTATGTGCCGAGCGTAACAAATCGGACCACATAAACATCTGTGCCGAGCATGACAAAATGGACCACAGTTGTTATCTTTGGTTTCTGTGCCGGGTGTGACTAACCAGCCCACAGAAACAGCTAGTTACGTTTATTAGGATTTCGAGTCTTAACATTGTTGTACACATACAATCATATCTAACGTGTTCCTTAATCATATCCTTAAAACGTGATCCGTCATATCTAAGGAACTGAACTTAAATCTAGTAAACATGCAAGCAAACAATATACATTTCCATACAATAACATAACTTATGCATTTAGTAAACAAATATTAAATAAAACCCTAATTTCCCGTGATGTAGATTATTTCGGACAAAGTACATGTAGTAGCACGTACCTGAAGTCTTTAACTTTAATAGTTTTACACTTTAAGATTCTTTCACAAAACCTATCATTATTAATACATATAGCTGTTAATAATTTATCTCCGATAATAAAGTCCTCCAGCATCAACTAACATGGATAACTTCCTATTATGTCCAAACTAACAATGAACTTTATTTTCCAACAATTACTTTATCCAACAACGATAAACCTTAATCCAATAACTTATCACTTCAACCTTCGCTAGTAAGTCTATCAAATGTCTACCCATAATATTATTCATCCAATATTTAAAGAGAACAACTTAACTAATAAAGCTTCCTATCAACATTTTCTCATCAGTGCAGAATCAATAAAACATGCAATAATCCTTTGTCGAAATACCCATTCAAAACAATCATCTAATAGAGAATCCACGTATGGAAAGAACAATACATGAACACCAAAGGTTTCCTTACAATTATCCTCATTGTTTCACACCCACATTTTCTTCTCTCTAACTCTAACTTCCTGAATTTCTTTTTGTCTAGTTCATCAAACCTCAGCCATCAACACCTCATAATCCATTCACAGTTTAGCTTCTCTCAACAAAGTAACACCAACAAATCTCAGAACACGCCCATGGTTTCCACACTCTATCATCTTACTCCAAAACACTCACAAATCCTCACTATCTCTTCTCATTTCGCCAGAGTAACCCTACACATTTATCTTTCCTGAACACTCCCTCCTGTCTCTATTTATAGACAATAATCCAACGTCTTATTAACAACCGTGAAGATGGAAGGCCATTGGACGCTTATTTATTCATCAAACGTTCAGACAATGAAATGCTTCGCCTCCAGACGTTGATTAAACCTTCCAAATGACTAACTTTAAATGGTGGTCGCTTGCATTTACCAGTAGCCAATCGACCGCCTTTTAGCCAATCGGCCACTGATTTTCATTTTTTTTTCATTGATTCTGAATGGTGGACGATCACGGTGGATGATCTCCTTCATGGCGACTGACCACCACCATCGACCGCAGTTCACTCTCTTCATAAATATGTTTTATTCATGTTATTCCATAACGTGATATGCATGAATTTAATTATTATTTCTTCTTTTATAAATACAAATGATTTGATCACAATCAACTACACTTTTCAATACCCATCTTCAATTCCTACTTTTGTTTACATGTTGATCACACCGGTTGATCTCAATCAACCACCATGATCAACCTCTCCTTCAATACCCATATTCCATATACATTTTACTGTTTACAGGTTGATCACATCGGTTGATCTCAATGAACCACCATGATCAACCACTCTTTTAAACATCATCCGCCACATCTTCTCCAAATATACATATTCTAAATAATATACATATACATACATACATATATATATATATATATATATATATATCACTTCTTCTCCAATATATAAAAATATATATATACCTATGTCCTTAATAAATCACTCATCCAAACTATTCAAACCTAGATGTCCAAATATGTTTCACTTGCCTAATGTCTTAAATTACCCAAGTTAATTCCAATAAATTCTATATCTTTAACCTTATTATCAACTAGCTCCCATCTCTTACAACATCCAAATACATTCAAATATTTTTACTCTTACTACCTCCACTAACGATCAATCCAATTGATATTACCCAATATAACTTTAAATATCTCTAATTGACTTCAATCTTTCTCATAATCTAACTATGAACCTAACGGGCTATCATAACTCACTTATTCCAACTATGTTTCCCTTGACCAATATCTTTACATGTCCAACTCAGTTCCAAATATTCCCAAAATTAACACATAAGCTATGCCTTCAGCTCAAAGAAGATTCAGGATATTACACTCTATACTTACATTCATGGTTGCTAATGGAACTGCGAGCACCTATTCTTCAGCGGAAGCCAACACTTCCGCAGATACGTCATTCAGCAGATTCGTCCTCAACTCGGAATCTGCCACGTATGCTTATTCATTTATGAAAACTCCTTTTATGGATGCCAATGCTCTCACGGACACCAATGTTTCCGCAAATTCCAACTTTCCACATTGTCAAATAAATACCGCGGACATTTTTCTTTCTACAAAAGTGAACACTTTCACTCCATCACTGTTAACCATGGCTCTCTAAACCAAATGACGCGGTTCCATCACTTTAATACGCTGCTGCGAACATGTTCGCTATCGCAAAAATGCATTATTAACATAAAACAATGACGTTTACATTATTTAACCCCTTTCTGAATGACATCTTCCTTTATGCAAAAGCATTTTTCTCAGATCCAATCGTTCACGTTCCATTCTCTAATTCAATTCAATGGTCCAACGTCCTCCCGCATCCATGCAACATCCTTTTCTTTCGCGAAAACATCTTCCCTCCAAGTTTCACCTCATCCGTTCGTTAGCCTTAACCAACTGTTGTCGTTTCATCTACTCCTCCATTAAACATCCCTTCATCAAAAAGACATCGTCTCATATGTAGATACACACACCTCTGTGAATTCCAACTCTTCCATGGACACCTATGCTCCCGCATAATCTAACACTTCCGCAATGTCCGCCAATAGTTGCCTGCCATGTATACCATTTTCTAAGGTGGACTGTCCCTTCTGCGGATGACATCCTTTCTGCAATTTCATAGTTTCTCACATCAACCCAGCACCTCACACAAATTTTCTTAATTCCAAAACATAAAATGAAATTAAACCAATGATTAAAACTTTCATTTTCATCCAACACCAACACATTACATATTATTTTTTATTAATTATAACACCCAGCTTTCTTAATTCCTTCATAAATCATATTTTATTTTATTTATAAAATCATTTATTCTAACTTTCCTGAATTCCTTAACTTAGTTAACAACTCTAATATTTTTAATATTTTATTAAAATTCTAAAATTAATTTATTTAAATTCTACAAAACTACGAAATTAAACGAGTAAATTTCCCGGGTGTTACATTCCTCCTTTGTTATTAAAATTTTGTCCTCAAAATTTGACCCATGAAAAATCTTGAATACCTTCACATACATCAATAGTCTAGCTAAACATTTCTACTTCAAATAACTCAGAAAAAAGCAGCAATTATATTTTACTTGACACCTTAGCAAGCTGCATGATGTTATCATCCTCGATAATAGAAAAGACCCTAGGTGCAACCCTCTTCTGTTCCCTAGTTGAAGTTAGGAAATTTGTGGCTATGTGACCCAACTCATTACATTTGAAGCACAATCCAGTACCGGCATTACACACACCTGTACAATTCTTCTTGCACTTAGGGCATTGAATAGTTTGAGGCTTCATAGTAGTATCTCTATCCACCACTGTTCCTCCTTGGATACGCTTATCTTTCCCTTGCTGTTCACCATCAATAAAGGGCCTCCTCGCTCCTCCAAGATCAGGTTTCCCTTACTTTTTTTGTTGTGGCTGATTTTTCTTTAAAAATTTCCTTCTTACTTCCAAATGTTTCGAAACCAATAGTTCAACCTCTTCTACTTCCAATGCCTTAGTCACTATCATTGTGTAGGGTATACCTTAAGTGCCAAATTTCTTCACATCTCTATAAATTTTCACTTTCAGACCCTATACGAACTAATACACTTTGAGCTCATTTGTGGCCACCATATGTGGTGCAAACCGTGACAAGCCCTCAAACTTCCGTATGTACTCACCAAAGGTTCCAGTTTAGTGAAGCTTAGTAAACTCCACAAGTTTCCGTGTCTTTACAATGTGGCTGAAATACTTATGATAGAATACTTCCTTGCATGTTCCCCATGCCATCACCTTTACAACATGGGTTGTCTTAATTGTGCCTCACCAAAACCTTGTGTCCTGAACCAACAAGTATACAACACATGAGACTCTTTCATCCTCTTGTATCCTTACATATTCAAACATGTCTTCCAAAACTCAGATCTATTATTCAGTTGAGGTTGGATCAGAGAAACTTCCATCAAAACTTGGTGGGTTCAACCGATGTAACTTCTCCCAACTAGCTTCGGCCTGAAAAGGTCGTATCCTTCTTTTGTAATGACTCAGTTTTTCTTTTCTTTTGAAGACACTTTCTTTTTTAAAACATGTAAAATTAAAACTTTTCTTTTTATAAAAACAGCGGAAGACTTTATGAATAAAACAGTACAGCTGAAAATGCGATAAATAAAATTCTTTTCTTTTACCATTTAAATATTTTACAAAACTCTTTACAAACCGTTTCTTTTAAATCCTTTAGCCTAGCCAACGACAAGATCTGCTCGTGCACATCCTTCATCAACTGCTCCTTAACCTGTTCTCGAATGTACCTACATCA
Organism: Begonia loranthoides; assembly: GCA_022433065.1. Classification (NCBI taxonomy): domain Eukaryota; kingdom Viridiplantae; phylum Streptophyta; class Magnoliopsida; order Cucurbitales; family Begoniaceae; genus Begonia; species Begonia loranthoides. The sequence continues at coordinate 26,878,646 of CM039484.1, forward strand.
TAAGACTTAAACTATAAGCCTAAAGCTCAATAAGCGATATAAATAAATATGCAATGCACATGTAACTTTTAAAAAAACAATATGCAGTTTTCTGTTTTCGTTTTCCTTTCTTTTCTTTACTTTTACTGGCTTATAGAACTGTGATGAAATTTAATGAACTTTAATGCTGACAGTGAACTTAGGTTGTATTGGTGAACTTAGGCCCTGATGGTGAACTTGTACTATGCTGGTGACCTTGGGCCAACATAGTGAACTTGTATTGTAAACGATGAACTTACATCATGATGGTGACCTTAGGCCATCATGATGTACTTTTACCGTTTCCTTTTTGCTAATATCTTAGAAATGAGTGGTGAACTTAGGCCAACTTAACCTTTCTCATTTTCTTTACATATTTCTCTTTACTCTTTATTTTTATTTACGTTTATTCATGTTTCATAGTCATTTCTGTCTCCTTTTCAAAACAAATACTTAAAATCATTTTCATAACATTTTGAAAACCATGATGAATGAATGAATGCTCGTGAATGCATACAAACCTATATCCTCAAAGGATGATCGATATCGAAATCCTATAATCCTCAAAGCATGATCCATATTAAATCTGTAACTTTAAGAACTTAAATCTATAAACACTTTATTAAAAGAACTTAATTCTAATAAACACACATAAAGCAGCAATACTGTAATACCCCGACTTTTCATAATGGAAATTAATGTGGGTAATTGAAAAAAATAATTGGGTATAATTGAATTAATTGAATTTTGATAATTATTAGAGATTTCAAAATAGAATATTATACCCCGAAAATAAGTAGGTTGGGGTATAACTCGTACCGATTAATTGGATTAATTAAGATATAATATTTAATTGGGAGAAGTGCAAATTAATTATGGAGTAGAGTGATTTAATTGTGTTAGATAAAAATGAATTAATAAAAGAGAAATGAAATTAATTGGAGAAATTAACTAAGATGAAAGAAAAATGAAATTATTTAAGGGAGAAGGGGTGAACCGGTTTGGACTGGTTCGGTTCGGATTAAGTATACAACAATTAAGGGCTGCGGGAGCTCCAGTGAAGCTTTTACTGATCCTCGTCGCAGTCTCAGCAGATGGATTCGATGAGAATCACGGATGAAATCCGAGCTACTTGCCTACTTCCCTTGCAGCGGAGATCGCGGTAAGTTTATCCCCTTCAATCCATTCAAATGACGATAGAATTGATTTATAGATGAAGATCATTGGCGAAGACTTAGGAACTCTCCTCCTATAAGTAGGAACCGAGGCGAAGATGAGATGGAAATTGGGTTCGGCCGATGTCCCTTCGCGGTGACTAGGGATCTGACGTGCGTGGTCGGCATCGCCAGAAGTGGGCAACGATGCCTCTAGCGATTTCGGCAAGCTTCGCCTCTGCTTGTGTTCGCTGGCGCGGGTGTAGGGCTTCAATCGAAAGAATCGGCTCTGGCGATCGGGTCTTTATCCAGCGCAGCTTCTCTGTTAGGGGTAAGTCTCGTGGTCTACTCTTCAGTTTCTTGGCCAAGCTAAATGATGTGGTTGGATTTTAATGTGTTTTCTGTCTATGTTGGTGATGACGGCTGAGAGGTTGACGCTCCTGGCTCCCAGTGTGTGTTGTGATTTGGAGACGATGGAATTGTCGACTGTGAGTTCTGATGCTAAGTTGGTAAGGGATATTCCTCTCTGTGTTTCGAGTATTTAACTGACTAGTGATGCTTGTTGATATTGGATTGGTTGTTCTAATGATAACATGTTAATTACTGAATGAGAGTTTAGCTGTTACTTGAAATTGATGATTGGTTCTCTTTTGGTTGCTAAGTAATGAATTGCCAAGTAATGAATGTTGAAATTGTTAAGAGATGATTTATAGAACTCTGTGAGTGGATATTGGAGGGTTGGTATTGATAAACATATGTCACAATTGTTCCATACTTTGCTGATTCTGGTGAATATTGATGGGTTGTGCATGCTCAGATTTGATTGTGGTTTACAGTTTAATTGTAGGGAAGTGTTCATTATTGGATATATATATTATTGAGATAGCAATACAGTGGTTGGCTAATTATGAATTCATGGCTGTGCGGTTTACAAATAGACATAGGTATGAGAAATTGAAGGAATATGGAGTGAAATTTTAATGTGTACGCATGTTGTTAGGAATAAGTTTAAGACTTTGGGATAGTTGAATTATTATTAATAATTAAATTACTTGTGAAGGTGCCAAGGAAGAGGAATGAAAGGATAACGATTAAACACTCATACGCATTAAAGATTATAGGTAAGAAATAGTGCATGTATTTTGCCAGTAATGGCCTACATCATGAGATTAGGACTTGTTTGTTTAAATTGTTTTTCTGATATTTGTGATATATGCTAGGTTGATAGATTTGTATTCATTCCATGTTGATGTCACACATATTGCTCCCTGTTGTTTGTGATTTCTATGATTCATGTTTTTGTTGCATTTATAAGCATTGTGTGTTCATGCATCATATTAATAGACATAGGAGTGATGTCACGCTGAGCTGGTATTCACACTGCATAGGAGAGGCATTTCATGGGAGAGACCGGACTTAATAAACGTAACAGGAATCGGAAGTCGAGGAAAATAGTCTGGAAACTATTCTCCTTTTGAAAAGATTTCCAATGTCCCGGCTCATTGAGTGAGTTTAATGATATGAGACTAATATAATCAGACATATTCATGCATCATACTGCATTTCTATTTCTTGTTGGGCATTAGGCTCATTATTATCTCATGATGTAGGTACACATACAAGAATGGATGAATGAACAGTTGATGAAGGATTTACACGCGCGGACCTTCTGACTGGCTGGGCTAAAAGCATTAAAAGAAATTGATCGTGGAAATTTTGTAAGAGAATGAAAATGAGTTATTTATTTTACTGTTCAAATAATTGGTTTTATTTATAAAAGTTTTCCGCTGTGATTCGTAAATGAGTTTTATGAAAGAAAAGTCTTCCGCTGATTTTGTAAAAGAAAAATGTTTTGAAATGTTTTAAATTTTACGCGTTTTCAAAGGAAATAAAAATCCGGGTCGTTACAAATACAATCCTCGAAACATGATCAATATTAAAATTCTCAATGTAAAGAACTTAATTCTAATAAACACAATCAACATATAAATCATAACTCTTGTGATATAGGCCTTTCGGCAAAACACAAGCAATATCACATACCTCATGTCCTTGGAGAGCTCAACACTTTCTTCCTCTTCTTAAATACCTTCAAAATCATTAAATAAATAACCATCAAAACCACAGATTACTAACTTCATTTTACAATTCATTATCCTAAACGAGTTCGACACCATTATTTCCCATAACAGAATTTTAACTAATCACTAATCAGTTCCAACCAAAGAGCAAAGAGCATTTTAATATCAACAAAGCATAATTATCAAAGTTGTAAACGCAACAGAGAACTATTCCTAACTGTGACTATCAAAAGCTGTAACATCCAACCCACTCCATCACTTAACCGCTTTTAACAACCAAAACAGATAACATATTCCATTAGACCAATATACTCTCACCTTAGCAATATATATATATATATATATATATTGATGACATAGCAACGAGGAGCAACGATTATCGAGTAACAGAAAACATTCCTAGAACCAACATGGCATGCAATAAGACAGTAACTCAATAAAAGAGCCGAACTAAAATCAGTAGTGCACAATATCCGTAAGCCTCTATCATCTACTTTTAAGCATAATCATAAATCCATAAATTTATAAATCCAAGAAGGAAAGCATCTCACCTGAAGCACACTTGAGAGAAACCCATAAAAACTTCTCCTCCTACTTCTTCCTTCATTTTCTTTTCTTCTGTTCATTTCTTTTTTCCTTCCTCTACCTTTTCCTTGCTCTAGAGACACTCTCTTCTTTCACAATTCATCTTTTCCCTTCTTCCTCTCTAACACTCTGCCTTTCTTTCTCCCTCACTTTCTCTTCTCCCTCGGCTCAGCATTCCCAAAATTCCAGAAGCTCTCTGTAAATACTTCTCTCTCACTCTCTCTTTCTGCTCTCTTTTTCTCTCACTCTTCGTATCTTTATTTCTCTTCACTTGCACTCGTCACCTACCCCGATAAACCTAACACTTCATTTACATTGCCATGTGTAAAGGGGGACACATGGAGAAAATCCCAGAAAACTCAGCCTCGGGATTTTCAATCTTCAGGAATTCACGTGGAACCTGTCGATTAAGTGATCACCGGTCCAACATTGGCGAAATTCCTTGTCGATCAAATGATTGACCTTTCCAACGTCCATTCTTCTCCTTCGCCTTTGTACTCCTTCATCATGGCAACCGGTCGATAACATGATCGACCGATCCAATTTCCCAGCGATTGATCAGTTGATCAACCACTCCCACGTTAAGTCGGTGCTTCTATTTTGCCAGACCTTCTCGCCCCTGTAATATTTTAGGCTGTGTCTTACTTGTACATTTGCAGCTGCCAAAATCCCTAAAGGCAACCGGCCACAAAATTCCCTTTAATTCTCTAGAAGAGCACCCGAGGGGAAAAATCACTCGAGGAGAAAATTGCTCAAGAAGACAATGCCTAAGACAACCGGGTAGTGTAACACTCCAGGAAACGCCCGAGAAGGACCCACTTCTTTGACAAAAGGTAAAGCTCTTACATCCAGAAATCCAAAAATCGTCGAGAAGGAAATGCTCGAGAGGAAAATGCTTTGCCGACGAACAGTCGAGGATAGTTTTCCATCCCTGGCCATTCACCTATACCATGGATAACGATAGCACCCCACTATGTGAATTTTTCGCCAAAAATTGCCTCTGAGACGCAACAAAATTGTGAACTAGGAAATGGGATTCCGATTCCCAGCAACCATGACTTGAGGATGAAACTCAGCCCTTTGAGTTTCATCCAACGGCTAAAAGGCTTTGCCCAAAATCATCCAACAGCTCCAAGTCTTTTCTTTCTTTTAAAACCAACCAGCTTCACTTACCCTTTATTTTTAAAACCAAACCGGCGACAGTTTTAAAAGAGAAAACCAGTTTAACTCCACAATTTTCTCCTTAAAATATAATTTCCTAATTCCTTAAATCCTATCTTTAACTATCCCCTTAATATATAAATCATTCCCTTAATATATAAATACATTATTCTATAATAAAATCGTTCCATAATTTCCAATAATTCACAATTATTATCATTCATAGACTACGCTTAATTTTGGATGTTACATTCCTCCCTCCTTAATAAAATTTTGTCCTTGAAATTTGCTCAACATAAACACTTCCTCGATCTCACAACCAAAATAACCACTGCCATTCAAAGCATACCAATACCCGAAATAACTTCTTGTATTATAACTTTATTCAAACTTCCTAGGGATCTCATTACTTCCACTTCTACAAGATATGATGACATAGCAAAACACTAACTCACATCAAGATCATCCGCTTGTCCTTTATATTTGTTTCAAGAGCAAAGCCTTCACTCGAAATTTCTCCCTTTTCACCAGACAGCGAGTGGCATATCCTTGTATCATAACCGACTTTATTGCATTTAAAACATCTCCCTCATCTATATACCATTATATCCAAGGAGGAAAATTTACATAAACTGTACTCATTACACATCCTTAATGCCTTTATACACCAAAATATTGATTCCGTATATGATACCACAAGGTACGTTCACTACATATTGTATCCTCCACGATAGAAAACACCGTCAGTGCTACCATTTTTTGCTCCTTAAGCCAAAATTGGACAATCCTTGGAGGAATGGCCATTCTCATTACCTTTAAAACATTGCTTTGAATTAGCAAGACACCTTCCAAAATGATTTCTTTTACACTTTTGACACTACTTAGCTCTTGAAGATTCATCATTTTCTCTTTGAAACGAGGTGTCTCCATGAATACGCTCCTCATTTCCTTGTGACTTTCCTTCAATACTGCTCCAGTTTGACTAGGTTGAGCAAACTCCATCATCTTTCTAGTCCTTACGGTACAATCAAAATATTTTTTATAGAAGACTTCCTTAAACTCCTCCTATTGCATAGTTTTTACATTGTGCACCACCTTCATCGAATTCTACTGAATTGAACACTCTTTGCCAAAACAAACTTAGCACACATAACTTTCTCTTGTTCTCCAACCTTGGCGTACTCAAACATACTCTTCACCATTCGAATCCATCCTTCCGAGCTTGATGGATCAGAAATATCTCCCTCAAACTGAGGTGGTCATAATAGTTGAAACTTCTCCCAACTTACATTCGACTGCTCTGCCACTTTTGTGTTTCCATGCTTATTCATAAATCCCTCTAAGTGTTGAGATTGTCATTCCACAAAACTGGTCAACCGATTTGATAGTCGCCTCTACATTGTCCACAACTTTTCCTTATATTGTGTCATTTTCCAACTTAAAATAATCTGAGTTTCTCAAAACATATTATAACCTTAACAATCTGACTTTCTTTTGTATCTCATCTAAACTTAAGTTCCCTATCCTCATCAACGCTAACCCAAGCAGGAAACAACAGTTAAAACCATACAGTCATCTCCAATAGCAGGAACATAATTCTTGATCTAGCATTCCATCGTATAGGTTAGTAATGACAAAGCACCTCCACTTTCTAACAGTAGCATCCATTTCCTATCTTACAATTTCTTAACAATCCGAATCGAGTAGATAAAATCCTAACTAACAGAATATTAATCTCAACAGATTTTCCCAACATATACAGAGTAGTTTAGAAATCAACAAAGTCTCAACACACGCTCTATGCAATCTCTTTGCAACTTAGGAAACCTCGCCTAGTTGTCTAATTGATTTAGTTTATATCGGAATTACTTTCTACCACTTTCCCTTTCCAATTCATAAAAATTCAGGCAAAGCTTCTCTTGTTTCTTTACTCCCCCAAAGCTATTTCCATTCATCCTGCATTCAAACCCAAGCAGTTTCAGAAAATTGTATTTCTATTTGATGCATAATCAATGAAGCAACATACTCAATTGTCTATTAGTCCATACCCAAGATAGGGAACTAAAACCCAATCATCAAATTTCAAAACTCATTTCCTAAATCCAAAAGAATTCTCATTGTTAACTTCTTCCAACGTCCTTTCTCTTTTACATCTAACCAAAGATCCTTTCAACATAAAACAAAATACTTAAATTAGAAAATAAATCTATGAACATACTTACAGTTAATAGAGTATTTCCACGTCGAAGCTTGCGCTGGTAGGCAGTATACAGAATTGATTTTAAAACTCGAGTGCTCTGATACCAAACTTGTAACGGCCCGATTTTCTTTTCTTAAAACGTGTAATTTTTTAAGACAATTTCTTTCTAAAAATGCGTAAAATTAAAACTTTTTTTTTATAAAAATAGCGGAAGACTTTATGAACAAAACATTACAGTTGAAAATACGATAAATAAAATTCTTTTCTTTTACAATTTAAATACTTTACAAAACTTGTTACAAACCATTTCTTTTAAATCCTTTAGCCTAGCCAGCCAGAAGATCCGCACGTACAAATCCTTCATCAACTACTCCTTAACCTATTCTCGCATGTACCTACATTACAAGACTTAAACTATGAGCCTAAGACTCAGTAAGCGATATAAAATAAATATGCAATGCACATGCAGTTGTTTAAAAAAACAATATGCAGTTTTCTGTTTTCGTTTTCCTTTTTCCATTTTCCTTTCCTTTCTTTACTGTACTAGCTTATAGAATTGTGATGAACTTTAATTCTGACAGTGAACTTAGGCTCTATTGGTGAACTTAGGCTCTAACGGTGAACTTGTACTATTTTGGTGAATTTGGGCCAACATAGTGAACTTGTACCGCAAATGATGAACTTACATCATGATGGTGATCTTTGGCCATCATGATGCACTTTTATCATTTCCTTTCTACTAACGCCTCGAGAATGAGTGGTGAACTTAGGTTAACTCAACCCTTCTCATTTTCTTTACATATTTCTCTTTACTCTTTATCTTTATTTACGTTTATTCATGTTTCATAGCCATTTCCATTTCATTTTCAAAACATACGCTTAAAACCATTTTCGTAACATTTTGAAAACCATGATGCATGAATGCATACAAACCTATATCTTCAAAGCATGATCAATACCGAAATCCTATAATCCTTAAAGCATGATCCATATTAAATCTTTAACTTTAAGAACTTAAATCTATAAATGTAACAACCCGATCCTAACTTTTCCGTTAAACGATGTAATCAGACCTTGGAGGAAAGAATTGGCGTAATACATGTATTTACACCGTCTCTTTTCGCGTTAAATTATGACTCATAATTTCGTGAAGAAATCAATTCGGATAAAAACTTAGTCAAAAACGCAAAGGAATTGGACTTTTGAACCATTAGGATGTATATGGATGCCTTCACGGACAACAAGTGTCGTCCGCAAAACACATGGAACGTCGCCCAGGCCTTGGGACAACTTGGGATGCAATCTACCGTCCTAACCTCACTGTACTGAGGTGTTGTGGACGCGGATGTGGATGATGCAGACGTGAACCGGACACGTCCGCATCAAATCTGTTTAAGTTTGGAGACTTTAGGACAATTGCGGACGCCTGGGGATGAAGAGGTGACTCGTCCGAATTGAATCTATCTAATTCCTGGACATATTCGGACGATGCATGCGGACGATGTGGATGAGGAAGAGCTCGTCCGAATTGAATCTGCCAAAGTCTTGGACACTTTCGGACAATATGTGCGGACAAGGACTGGTGTCCGGACCTGGCTTGCGGACGGTACGGACAAAGGTAGGACGCCGATTTTCGTCCGAAGTCAGATTTTGGCCTAAGGAATTTGGTCTTGCGGACGGGACTAAGTCATCCGCACTAGTCCGAATCGCAGCAGATCAACGACAAAATAAATTAAAATCAGAATGAAAACGTCACCAACGAATAGGAATGCAGCTCTCGACACAAAATTGCACGCTTAGACAGACAGCCAAGATTTGCCCCTTGCCAAGCATGTGGCTGTTCCCCCAGGTGAGTTTGTACATATCCCCAGCCTTCCCCCATCTAGGTCTTATTCTTTTTTCTCTTGGAAGAGCTCTGTTGGAGTGGGGAGGCAAGGAGCATCGCTGTCCACGTGAGGACTCGACTTCAAGGGTGAGGAATGGGTTGTCTTGGCCAGGTGGAGGCCCTACACCCAAGTATATATGTGTATTATTTTGCTGTAGAGACTTTGTAGATATAATTGCCTTAAAGTTGTTGTGAAGATTTATTTGTTGTACATTATTAGTTTTTCTAACTCTTGCGTTTTCCTTTAGATGCCTTGTTAGTGTGGTGTTTCCTTATATTAAGTGTTTATATCTATGTGAAAGCTTGATTAAGTTGAATGAATCAGAGAAGGGATGTCAAAATGGAAGAGAAGTGTGAATGAATGGCTAATGGAGTTCCAACGTCACTAATAAGGATGGATTTATTTTGTGGTTTCCTTATGAGTAAACTCACAATTATTAGCTTCCATGTATATGGTTTAGTCAGAACGTATTCACTGTTTATTTTGTATTTGTTTGCTGGAGTGTATAAACATTTGAAAGCATGACTGTTACTATTTCATTGACGCCATTCTTGCTGTTAGTTTATCGTTAGAAGTATAAATGTTGTTCTATCTTGCTATCGTTATAGCCAATTTAAAAGCATACTTGTGTTATTTACTGCTATTTATCGCTGTTAAAAAGGCATGGCTTGTAGACCTAACACGCTGTTTTGCTCTAGGATTTATTTATTGCTGTTAATAGTATTCGAGAGCATAATCTGTGGTTTTACATAGTCGAATATTACTGTTGTTTCATTTTGGTGGTTGAAGAGTATGTTCTTGCTGTCCATTTTGATATTTCTCACTGTTGTTGTATCCGATCAAAACACGCTTAGTCCCTTAGTTTTCTGCTATCATGATCGATTTAAATATATCTAGCTATATATGTTTTTCTGCTGCTCTGTTTTAGTCATCAAAAGCATGCTTAGGGGTTTACATACCTATTGTTATGTTCGATTAGAAGCATGATTAGTTGTTCGTAAATTTTCTGCCGCTATATCCCATTTGAAAGCATGCTTAGCAATTCGTATTTCTGCAATTATGTCCAATTAGAACATGCTAAATTGTTTGCAAGTTCCACTGTATATTCCCTTTAAAAGCATGCTTAGTCAGTTGTATTTCCTACCGTTATAGTCGATTAAAAAGCACGTGAACTATTGATTTTCTGCTATTGTAGTTGACTAAAACGTAAGTTAGATGATTTAATTCATTGTTGGTCTAATCAATAATAAGCATGATTTACCGTCAATTCGATAAAAGCCTGCTTAGTTCGTTATGAATTCTGCTATTACATTCGATTAAAGCATGCTTAGTCATTTACGATTTTTGCTATTATATTCGACTAAAGCATGCTTAGTCATTTACGATTTCCGCTATTATATTTGATAAAAGTATGCTTTATCATGTATGATTTCCACTATTACATTCGATTAGAGTATGCTTAGTCAATTATAATTTCCCTTGTTATATTCAATTAAAGTATATTTCTACTGCCTTGTTTTAGTCATTAATAGCATGTCTAGTTTCACTTGTAATTCTATGTTGTTTGTTTTTCTTTCGTTTGTTGTTACAAGTGAGCACACTCTATTACTTGTTATGTTTATTACTGTGAATTCCTATAAAGTATTTTCCTTGACTTTCATATATGTGCTATTCGATTTAGAAGTGCTAGGTTGTATTCACAATAATAGAAACCAAGTAGGGGGTACCCCCTCGGGGTGGTACCCACATGCATGAGTGAGGAAAAACGCTAAGAACAAGAATGTTCGGGGTGGGCGGGATACGCCCATCACCAAAGAAACCCTCCCGGCGGGATACGCTGAGAGGGAAGAAACCTTGAAGGCGGGATACCCCAGAAGGGGAGGACCCTTGAAGGTGGGATATGCTGGAGAGGGGACGAAAAAGGAGTTGAAGGGCGGATGGGTAGCGGAACTAGTCTGTGGCTAGGCAAAGCCCCCAACCTTGACTGGAACGGGGACCTAGTTGCAAGTAAAAGGTTAGGTTCGGTCAACTATTTCATCCCCTAAGAACCCTCCAATCTCCAGCTTGATGTACAAATAAAGAACGAACAAAAGAACGAACGTAATGAAAAAAATTGGTTTGGGTGGCACCATTCCAAGAAGAATTAAAGAGAGATATGCATAATTATTTTTCCCCCATTTTCTTACTGGACGAAAGCTCACATCCTTAGTTGTGGTGTAGGTAATGAAATGATTATGCTAGGAGTTGTGGAATAGGCCATTCCAATGGAGCCTACGGTAGATCCGATAGAGATGCAAGAGGAGTAGTAGTACGATACTAAGTAATGAAGAAGAAGAAAGTTGTAAGGGCTAACGTCGAATTGTTTTCTTTTTACGAACGTTAATTTTCCCTTACTTGCCCTTACCTGAATATTATTCGGAATATTATGTAAGCCTTATTTGAAAACTCAAAACCTTGGATCTTAAATTAATGTTTTTCAATATTGTTTTCCACTAAACTGTTAATCATAGTTCCTCGTTTTCATGAATGGAATTTCTTGTTTAGTTACGCTTCTGCAACTTTTATGCACAAATTTTTATATCACTTCCGCAAATTGTAAGTGATAGTTCTTCCCTATTTAATGAATGGTAAAAAGTGCTTTTGGTAACGGTCGGACTTAGTACTCTGATAACCCTTTTATGAGAAATTTTTTTAAAACTCAATTTCTCGATTTGTTTTGGTAAACCTTAACGTATTTAAAACGATTAAGAATTCGGGTCGTTACAATAAACACATCATTAAAAGAACTTAATTTTAATAAACACACATCAAGCGGCAATATAATCCTCGAAACAAAATCAATATTAACTTTCTCAATGTAAAGAACCTATTTCTAATAAACACAGTCAGCATACAAATCCTAACTCTTGCGATGTAGGCCTTTCGACAAAACACAAGCAATATAACTTACCTCATGTCCTTAGAGAGCTCAGTACTTTCTTCCTATTCTTAAATACCTTCAAAATTATTAAATAAATAATCATCAAAACCACAAATTACTAACTTCATTTCTATAGTTCATTATCCTCAACGAGTTCGACACCATTATTTTCCATAATAGAATTTCAAATAATGATTTATCAGTTCCAACCAAATAGTAGAGAGCATTTTAATATCAATAGAGCATAATTATCAAAGCTATAACCGCAACAGAAAACTATTCCTAACCATGACTATGAAAAGCCGTATCATCCAACCCACTCATCACTTTACCGCTTTTAACAACAAAAACAGATAACCTATTCAATTAGATCAATATTCTCTCACCTTAGCAATATATATATACATATAGATGATAGAGCAACGAGAGCAACGATTATCAAGTTAAGAAAACATTCCTAAAACCAACATGACATCCCACAAGACAGTAACTCAATAACAGAACCAAACCAAAATCAGCAGTGCACAATATCCATAAGCCTCTATTATCTACTTTTAACCATAATCATAAATCCATAAATCCAAGAAGGAAAGCATCTCACTTAAAGGATACCTGAGAGAAACCCAGAAGAACTTCTCCTCCTGCTTCTTCCTTCACCTTTTTCTTCTTCTTCTTCTTTTCGTTTCTCTTTTCCTGCCTCTACCTTTTCCTTGCACTAGAGACACTCTCTTCTTTCACACTTTCTCTTTTCCCTTCTTCCTCTCTAGCACTCTGTGTTTCTTTCTCCCTCACTTTCTCTTCTTCCTCTCCCTTGGCTCAGCATTACCAGAATTCCCAGAAGCTCTATGTAAATACTTCTCTCTCACACTCTCTTTTTTCTTTCTTTTTCTCTCACTCTTGGTCTCTTTATTTCTCTTCTCCGCACGCATCACCTATGCCCATAAACCTAACACTTCATCTATGTTTCCATGTGTAAAGGGGGATGTGTTGAGAAAATCCCAGAAAACTCAACCCCAAGATTTTCAAGCTTTAGGAATTCGCATGGGATCGGTCGATCACTTGATCGACCGGTCCAATTTTGGCGAAATTCCGATCAACTGGTCCAACGTCCATTCTTCTCCTTCACCTCTGTACTCCTTCACTATGTGCAATTGTGATCGATCGGTCCAATTTCCCAGTAGTTGATTAGTTGATCAACCTCTCCCACATTATGTTGTCGCTGCTATTTCGCCAAACCTTCTCACCCTTGTAATATTTTAGCCTTTGCCTTACCTATACATTTGCAGCTACCAAAATTCCCTAAGGCAACTGGCCCCAGAATTCCCTTTAATTCCTTATAAGAGCACCGAAGGGGAAAAATCACCCGAGGAGAAAATTGCCTGATAAGACAATGCCTACGACAATTGGGCACTATAACACTCCAAGAAATGCCCAAGAAAGATTCGCGTCATTGACAAAAAGTAAAGCTCTTACCTCCAGAAATTCAAAAACCGTCGAGAAGGAAATGCTCGAGAGGAAAATGCTTCGCTGACAAACAATTGAGGAGGATGGTTTTCCATCCTCGGCCATTAACCTATCCCGGGAGAATGAGCGCTCCCCACTAAGCGAATTCTCTGCCAAAAATTGCCTCCCAGATGCAGCCAATTGTGAACTTGGAAATGGGATTCCGATTCCCAGCAACCACGACCTGAGGATGGCTGAGAGACTTGCCCCAAAATCATCCAATGATGCCAAGTTTTTTCTTTCTTTTAAAACCAACCAGCTCCACTTACCTTTTATTTTTAAAACCAAACCAGCAACAATTTTAAAGGAGAAAACCGGTTTAACTACACAATTTTTTTCCTTATAATATAATTTCCTAATTCCTTAAATTCGATATTTAATTATCCCCTTAATATATAAAGCATTCCCTTAATAGATAAATCATTCCATAATAAAATCGTTCCATAATCTCCAATAATTTACAATTATTATCATTTATAGACTAAGCTTAATTTTGGGTATTACATCTTTGCTCTTCTATTTTAGCCATACGCTCTAGATATTGGAACTAACAGTCCACCAACTCAGACCATTGACCAATTGCCTCATCTCTAGCATCCATATTATTTCTAGTTTCCCTTGCCATACTTCTTTCCTAGAAAACCCTAGTACCAGCAGATGAAGGAAAATATCTAAGTAGAAAAATTATCATCTAAAGTAGACATACTTATAGTTGAGGAAGTTTTCTTATGATGAGATCTGTGTTGTCAAGCAGTCTACAGAAGCGACTTTAAACAGGGCATTTTGGTACAATTTGTAATGCCCTGTAGCATTAACATATTTTTCTTGACATCGTTTTTAAATAATACATCATAAATCAATTCATAAAAATCATACCAATAATCAATACAGCGGAAGTCTTAAAAACAATCTCATTTAAAATCCATAGTAAAATAAATATAAATATTTGTAAACTATTTAAACTAAAATTAACTAATCAAAACACAAGAAAAAATCATTTCTTTTTCTTTTTGTTTTCTTCACACCCTCACCCACTGGTCAATTTCGCTTCGACAACGCTTTTAGCTTTGCCCATGAGAATTCCTCTTCAACTGCAATCTTTCATTTATTTCTAACGCCAGATTCCTCGATAATTTTATCATCACTTACACCACAAAGTTCAAACTATGAGTCCAACACTTAATAAGAGATGCATAAATATAATATGAGTGTGAAATGCAATTTCGTAAAAATGTGTCTTTTCATTCTTTTTTTTTTTTCATTATTTTCTTTCATTTAATGACCTCACAACCTTTTTTGAGATCTTTTTGGGAAGAGTAGGCATGGCTATGGGAAACACATCACTGAGTCTCTTGAACTTTGCTAAGATAGTCCCCTTTACCGGGACCTCTGCTAGTGTTGTGCACTCAACATACAACCACCTGGTGAACTTTGGTCAAACTTCGACATTACCAAGCTAACGGGCTTATCCCCTATAGGACCAACCTTTGGGACAACCATTTCTCAACCCTTCACATTCTTCTTTATGTATCTTAAATTTTGTTTTGATCTTTCTTACATGAAAACACATGCATGAAAACTATTTTTGTTATTTTCTTTAAAAACATGATGCATATAACGTGCATAATAAATTGCATGCAAAACATAACTCATAGAAATAATCTTTGCATGAAAATAGGTAATACATCTCCAAAGTCATTACCTTTTAACCTAACATCACATGTTTCAAAAAGAAATTATAATAACATTAAACAAGAACATATTCTCGAAACGCAGCCTGTAGGCTTCACAACGTATCATCAAAACATACTTCCTTACTCTAGCCTTTTGTGATGCACCCAAAAGTCAAACACAAGCAAACATCTCTAACCTATAATTCTTAGTAGAGTCTGTAATTTTCCTAACCTCTCAAACACGCTAGATTTTAATTAAAACAAACAAAGAGTCGGGCTACAAAAGAATAACCTTTAACACTATACACTGTTCACAGTCCAAGAAACAGTTTCAAAATCCTTACAGTAGAAAACATACCTTTAGAAACTTGAAGAAAGACTCACATGAGAGCTAGAGATAATTCCCTTCATCTTTGGGGTTCTCGGGTGATTAGGGTTTCAATCCAACCCTTCATATTTATAAATTGTCCCTTGAGAATCTCATGGAAAAAAATCTTGTAGAAATCGTATCTTACGTTTATCTTTTCCTAATCTGTTCATAATTCGAATTGCAGCTTGTGGACGATTTGGAAAATAAAAATTTGTTTAAATGTTTCCGCAGCACCTGCGAATGTGCAAGCTATTGTTGCGATTGCCTGCTTCATCCAGTTCGTCCAATAGTAATCTACCATGATATCTTTTATACTTACATTTATGGTTGCTAATGCAGCTGCGGGCACCAAATCTTCCGTAGAAGTCAAAGCTTCCACGGATACGTCATTTCTCAGATTCATCCACCAATCACAATCTGCCACATATGCTTATTTATTTAAGAAAACCCTTTCTGTGAATGTCAACGCTCCAGCGGACACCAACGTTTCCACAAATTCTGACATTCCACATCGTCACATAATTGTCGTAAACATTTTCTTTTCAGTGGAAGCAAACACTTCCTCTCCATCATTGTTAACTGTGGCAATCTAATCCAAACAACACCGTTCCATCACTTTAATATGCTGCCACAGACAACTGCGGAAACACATTATTAGCATAAAACGATGACATTTATATTATTTAACCCCGTTTTGAATGACATCTTCCTTTCCACGGAAGCATCTTTCTCAAATCCAACGGTTCACATTCCATCCTTTAATTCAATGCAACGGTCTAACATCCTCCTACATGCATGCGACACCCTTTTCTTCTGTGGAAGCATCTTCGTTCCAAGTTTGATCTCAGTCGTTCCTTGACCTTAACCAACATCCCATACGTAGATACACACACCGTTGCGGATTCAAACCTTTTTGCGGATGCTTATGCTCCTGCAGAATCTAACACTTCAACAATGTTTGCCAATAGTTGCTCGCCATGTATACTATTTCCTAAAGTCAACAGTTCCTTCCACAGATGGCAATGTTTCTGTAATTTCACAATTCATTGCGGCAACCTAACACCTCACACAAATTTCCTTGATTCCAAAACATAAAATAAAATTAAACCAACGATTAAAACTTTCCTTTTTGTGGATTATCCCACGCAGACATATTACACATTATTTTTTATTAATCATGACACCCAACTTTCCTAATTCCTTAATAATCCTATTTTATTACTTTCTGTAGAAGAAACTAGCCTTTCGTTGTATAAAGTAAGCTTTTGACCTTTATGTTGTAGAAAAAAATTGAAATTTTTAACAGAAAATATGGCAGCAATGTTTGCTCCTTTTATTTTTCATAATTCAGTGTTTTATTGGTTCGCAAAAATTATTTGATAGTTAATTTATCATTGATTACATAGTTTAGTGTTTGTTTTGTTATTTTCTTCCAAAGGAATTTGAGGTGTAGATGTACTGCCCGTTTGGTGAGCCTAAAACATGGGATAGTGAAGGTCTTTGAATGGAAAGCCCATCTCCCTTGCTCTTGTAGGAAGCAACTTTCCCCTCCCAAAATATGCAGAGAAAGAGAGTGGCAATTTTAAAAAAAAAAAAACTAAGTAAATGAAAATCTAAAAAATAAATTTGGCTGCTATGGTGGCCCAAACTCTGGGATGGCCATAGGATAATCAAGCTAAACAAGCTGACTCAAATTTTAAGATTGTGCCAGTTAGCTTAAATTAGCTAAAACATCTTTTAGCTTACTATGCTAAGTTTAGTTTAACATTGTTTAATGTTGACGAAGTAAATGAGCCAGTTCATTTACTTATAGAAATGGGGACAACTTCCAGGTTGACTCATTTTGTAGTGTGCCAAGTTGAGTTGAATTAATGAGCTTGTGAGCTAGTCATGGGCAAAGAAGAACTATTAGAAGTCAGCTAACGAGTCGATGCATGGACCTCAAATCTTTTTTATTAGATCAGATTGTGTGGCTTGGCCTGCAAACAGCATGGCTGAATTGTAACGTCCCATGTCCTGTAATGCTAATTTTTTTTATTATTACATTTGTAGAAAACTAGGTCCTTTAGAATTTAATGCGTTAAGAAAGTCTTTATGAAAAACACATTTTGAAATCAGAGTTTGGTAAATCTCACTTTTTATTAAATATATTTTCGTACTCTTTTTAAAACCATGTTGTGGAAAACTTTATGGAAACTCATTTAGAATTAATCATAGTAAAACCCATCTTTAAAATAATCAAAAGCATTTACAACTATTTCTTTTCAAATCTAACAGAAATAAATCTTAACAAGCATTTACACCATTAAAATTCATCTTTCTTAAATTTCCACCTACAGTCAAATTCACTTTGATAACGCTCTAGATTCGCCCATAAGAATTCCTCCTCAATTGTGCTATCAACAAGTCCTTTTCATCAATCTCTTTAATCTCCATCATTTCCTACATTATAAGATACATCTAATGAGTCTAATACTCAATAAGAAATATAATATAAAGCGTGTAACATACAAAATGCAACATATGACATGACTTATGAGATGCAATACTTAAAACCATATCTTTTCTTTTCTTTTCCTTTCTTTCACTTTACAGTCCGATCGTTGTGGGATATTAGTCTAAGGTAGAGTGACACCATTAGGTGAACCTCATGCGAGACAAGCAACTCGAACTCCACCCATAATGATTATTTACATTTATTTAGTTGATACCATTAAGTCCACCTTATGCAGGACAATCAACCCATGTCATATCTTTAATTCTGTTTTTGTTTTTGTTTCGTGAAAATATATGCTTGTAAATAATATTTGTTACTTTCCTGAAAACATGAATGCATGGAATCCACATGATACCTACCCATAACATAATGACATTCGAACATGCATGATTATATCAATAGCACGTCTCGATCCATAGCCTATAGGCATCCTCATTTATAACATAAGCAATTATAATGAACATGTAATCAATCCAGAGTTATATGCATAATAGAACATCACGGTACACATATCTTCAAATAACAGCCACAAACATCACATATTATATCCTAAAGCATCATAGTAAACATATCCTCAAATAACAATCACAGACATCACATATTATATCCTAAAGTATTATAGTAAACATATCCTCAATGATAGCCCTAAGACATCACAAAACCATATCCTCGAGTTAACGAAAGATAACATAGTAACTAATAGGATCATCAAACATACATGAAGACAGTAAGGAATCTCCAAAGTCATCACTCTTATCCTATTGGAGAACCAACTTATACTCACTTCCAAGTTCGTATCATTGTTATGCATTTTCTTCCGTGCCTTTACTATGTGTGCATAATTTAGGAGAAGTTAGGATGACATGAAATTAGCTATTACTCCATCATAGTAATTTCTTGTTATACCCTATTTTATTATATTCTTTGACAAGTATATAATGCTTTGAGAATTCTAAAATTTAAACTATAGTTGAAGATCTAAATTCTATGGCATCGCAAAAAACATTAACAATGCAAAACAATCCATATAAACTTTATAAACAGATTGCTAAACTCCAAATCCAGAGGCAAAGATTTAATCTAACAATATGATCGAATTTGATTCACTATTAAACACACCATTCAAGTCTATAAACCTAACATAAGTCATTGTTTAACAATTTTCCAACAAAAGTAGGTTCCCAAATATATACAGGTGGCAGAAACTAATTGACAAAATATTCTCTAGCAAACAATAGATTTCCAACAAAAGTAGGTTCCCAAATATATACAGGTGGCAGAAGCTAATTGACAAAATATTCTCTAACAAACAATAGATTTCCAACAACATATTCTCAATTCAATCCAAAAGACAAAGATCAATCGACGTTTGTATCTACATATTCCCAACATTAAAAATCATAGGCACTGATCAGTTTAATCTAACATCAAAGAAGAAGCAGTTTATCACTAGTTATAGAAATTGGAATCCTAACTTGGAATTCAACAAATCAATTCATCAAGTGAACGTAGGCAGAATAACAAATTTCATTGTCTATACCTATCCCTAAATTTCTTAACTCAAACAGAAGCATAAACAAATCAAACTCATCCCATAAAATTTTCAGTAACATGGTGAGGAGGCAACATAACACGTTCATTCAATCCTACACCCTATGATGTAGGCCTAATACCCTAGCAAAACATATAAATCCCTTACCTGGAAGATTACTGCCACTGACAATTTTTGAAATATCCGATTGCGCGACTCCCTTAACAGAGACAGAACTGAGAATTAGAGGAATGGACTTACAAAGTTAACCTTACGGAAACAATCATTTCCCTAAAAAGATTAACCTAGACTTAACGTAAAACCCTTACCTTCAATTTCCCAAAAAAATTCTCTGAGGAGAACGCTTCGTCAACAATCGACTTAGAAGAGCCACTTCAACGACAGATGACATAAGGGCAACCAAAATGAACAGATTTACCTTCCCCAGTCTGTTATGGGCTAACTCAAATGGAGCAAAGGAGAACCTTTGGAAATCAAGGAAAACAAGGAACAGCCAACACCGGAGTTTCCCTTAAGCGATCGTTCTTACAAAAATGAAATTCAGGAAAGTAAAAATAGAAAGTAAATTCACATTCTCCACACCTCATCTGCTATGAAACTTCTTATTTTTACTCTCTGGTTGTTGCAGCTTCTTCCCGCACTGGAGATTCATCTCGACTCAGTCGTCCTCCTTCTCTGACCCACTGGAACACCCCTAGAGCTGAACCGGGTTGCTCTGCTTGGTCTGCTGGAGGGTCAGTGCTCTGGTTCGCCTTCCTCTCTTACGACATCATCCCCACTTAGCATACTACAGGTCATAACAGCCATCCTAATAGAACCTTGTCCCCATGGTTGAAAAAAAGGAAATTGTTCAGTGATGAGAGTCGAATCAACCCATGTTGCATCTGATTCCGTCTGTTGCTCCCACCAGATTAGCCATTGAGTCACTAGTATATTGCCTCTTTTCACCATCCGAGTCTGTAGGACAACCTTTGGAGCTTGGCCAGGGGCAAAAAAGGATTCCAAAGGAAGGTTGGAGCTAGAAAGGGCTGAAGAACCAATTTGTTTTTTTAACAGTGAGACATGGAATACCGGATGAATCCTGGTAGAATCCAGCAATTGGAACTTGTAAACCACCTTCCCCAAGCGCTCCAGAACTTTGAAAGGGCCAAAATATTTAGGAGCAAGCTTGTGAGATGGCTGAAACTATACCGAAAGTTGGCGGTAAGGTTGCAATCTCAGAAAAACCATGTCGTCTATTTGGAAAGATCGCTCCGTATGCCCCTGATCGACATATAGCTTCATTTGAGTTTGGGCTTGAGCAATGTTCTCCTTGAGAATCCGATCCAATTGTTGTTTGTCTTCCAACATGTGATTCACTGCCTCAGTGTCTGATCGTATATGTGGCCCAAGAGCTAGTAGAGGCGGTTTGAAGCTATACAGAGCCTCAAAAGGAGACATCTTTATGGTTGACTATAGAGTGGAATTGTACCACCATTTAGCCAGAGGTAGCCAACATCTCCAGTTAGCTGGGTGAGAATGTGTCATGGCAACAGAGGTGCATTTCAAGACATTGATTCACCCTTTCAGTTTGGCCATCATATTGCCGATGATACGCTGAAGACAAAGCCAAGTTAGTGCCCAAAATACCAAACAAGGATGTCCAGAATGTGGATGTGAAAATTTTGTCCTTGTTTGACACTATATGTTGAGGCATGCCATGAAGCTTGAAGTTATTACCCAAGAACACCTGAGCAATGGTAGGTGTTGTATAAGGATGAGACAATTCCAGAAAATGGGTGAACTTGGTAAAGCGATCCACCACTACCAATATACAATCAACTCGATCTGATTTGGGTAATCTTTAAATAAAATCCATAGAATTGTATGACCAAGACTGCTTTGGAATTGGCAACGGCTGTAAGAGTCCTAGCAGAGGGGAATGTTCGTGTTTGCACTGCTGACAAGTGCCGAACTGCAAGATCAGCTGGCAAATTTCCTTAACCATTCCTGGCCAGAAAATATGTTGCTTTGTATTGTGGATAGAGGCCTGTAGCCCCGCATGGCCTCCACTTGCGGACTCATGAAGATGGGCCACTAACTTTTGTTGAATGCCACCTGATGACCCAGAACTAGCTTGCCCTTGAATCGCAGTATACCCTCTTCAAACGAGTACAGGTTGGGTAAGGGATAATGGATCAATAATTTGGCAATAATGCCTTGGGCCCAAGGATCATCCGTATAACTGTAGATCAATTCCTATATTCACTGCGGTTGAATATTTGTTATTGCCATACAAGTTGTTTCTTGATTAATCCGAGAAAGAGCATACACAACTACATTCATTCGACCTTGTTTATATTAGATAACGTATCTCAACCTGAGTAATTTAGACAGACATTTTTGTTGCAAATGTGTGGTCAGTCGCTAGTCCAGCAAATATTTTAGGGAATAGTGGCCCGTTTTGATAATGAATTATGAGCCTTCTAAGTAATGGCGCCACTGCTGAACAGCTGCAACTAAAGCCAGAAGTTCCTTCTCATATATGGAATATCCAATGTGGCACCGATGAAAAGGTTTGCTAAGGAAAGCTAATGGTCGCCCCTACTGCATTGAGACAGCGCCAATCCCACCGTAACAGGCATTCAACTCAATGATGAATGGCATGGAAAAATCTGGCAAAGCTAACACTGGAGCACTAGACATGGCTGCCTTAAGTTGGTCGAAAGCAGTGATAATAGAGGGTGACCAAATGAAGCCTTCTTTTTTCAGCATAGCAGTTAAGGGTTGAGCAATCATACCATAACCCTGGATGAACTTTCTATAGTAGGTAGGAAGTCCCAAAAAATCCCCGTAATTGCTTCAAAGTCAACAGTCTCGGCCACTTTGTCATTGCCACAATTTTATCCAGATCACCCGAAACTCCCTGGCTCAAAATAACATAGCCTAGATAGACCACCTAATGCTGCCTGAAAATGCACTTGCTGCTTTTGACAAACAAGGAGTGCTACCTCAATGTTTCAAAAACTGTTGCTAGTTGGTTATAATGGGATGACCAATCGTGACTAAAAATGAGGATGTCATCGAAGAAGACTAGCACAAATTTCCTTAAAAATGGTCGAAACACATCATTCATCAATGACTGGAATTTAGCCGGGGCATTTGTTAGCCTAAATGACATGACCTAGAAGTCCTACAAACCTTGATGGATTTTGAAAGCTGTCTTATGGTAGTCAGTGTCTTTGACTCGAAGCTGATGATAGCCTACCTGCAAATCTAGCTTAGAAAAAAATCAAGGATCCCTGTAATTCATCCATTAACTCATCAATTAGTGGCATGGGGAATTTGTCCTTAATTGTTAAAGCGTTTATCTGGTGTAGTCAACGCAAAATCGCCACTTGCCATATTTTTTTTAATCAACAACACTAGGGAGGCAAATGGACTATTGCTCGGAGTAATAATGCCTTGCTGCAGCATCTCTTATACCAGGCATTCAATTTCCATTTTGTGAAAATAAGGGCAGTGATAAGGCGCCAATCAAAATGGGTTTGCAAAAGGTACCAAGGGAATAGAATTATCATGGTTGCGAGCCGGTGGGAGCCCTTTTGGTTCTGCAAAGATGTCTTGGTATTGTGACAATAATGGCTGTAATTCCACTGGGACCCCGCGGTCCATTCCTAGTAGTTCACTAGCCAAAGACTAAACAACTACAACACCATAATCCTGCTGCTGTATCCTAGTAGAAAACAATCTAGGAGACACTGCCTCTAACAGAGCTGAAGTTTGAACAAATGGAAGCATAAGCTGGGCTGAGTCAATAGAAATTTGTAGATAACCATTCGGTAGATCAAATGTAATAGGGCTAACTGCATTGATCTAATCAATGCCAAGTATCATGTCACTTCCTCCTAACTATAGAGCTCGGAGTTCGAAATGGAAAGAGTGATCCTGCATTTTCCATTCCACAAGCTCTATATTTGCTTGACTCATAATCTTTGCACCATTAACAACAGTTACAGATACACACTTTGTATTATCCATCCACAGGTGAAGTTTATCCGCAATAGCTCTATCTAGAAAACTATGTGTGCTACCACTATCTACCAAAATGGAAATGCGAGTGTTGTGTATTAATCCAAAAATGCGGAATGTAGTATGAGAAAGTTCTCTCATCAAAGTATTCAAGGATATTTCCATGAACTCAGCATTATCAGAAACAAGTTCCCTTTCTACCATATCCTCCCCATCTGTTGCGTTGGCTTGTGAATCAATTAGAATAAAGTGTATGCAACTGTTTTTGCATACATGCCCTAGAAAATATTTGTCATTACATTTAAAACAGAGGCCTAACTTACATTTA
The DNA here is from genome assembly GCA_022433065.1 of Begonia loranthoides. Taxonomy (NCBI): domain Eukaryota; kingdom Viridiplantae; phylum Streptophyta; class Magnoliopsida; order Cucurbitales; family Begoniaceae; genus Begonia; species Begonia loranthoides. The sequence goes on from CM039484.1 coordinate 26,902,585, forward strand.
GTTTCATAATCCCTTTTTGAAATCTTTTGAAATTTTTGTGTTGCCTTGTTTGCTTCTAAGTGTTGTTCTCCAACTGGGACCGTATTTAACACAGGTTTCTCAAGCCACTTGGAAGCCACAAACTACCTCGGCTGCTCGGGAACCTTTTGGATGGCTATCATTGCAAATTCCTGTAACAGTGCCCTTCAAAAGCATGTGACAACGTAACAGGTTTAGTGATCTTGACCATAGCCTTGATTTCATCTTTGAGTCCATTAGAAAATAACTATATGAAATAACGTTCTGACATATTTGACATTGTTGGCAGGACCAGTTAATTTAAATATTCAAATCATTTGATATACTCCCTTACAGTGCTTGATTGCACTAGTTTACTTGAACTTTAAATAGTATCTTCTGCCGTAATGTCTGAAAATCGTCTGGTTAATTCCGACACAAACAGATCCCAGTTCGCTCGTGGATAACTAGCATTGAAACCATCAAACCATACATCAACTTCATCCTGCAAATGTAGCTCTGCCATACTAATCCACATTTGATCAGGTATGAAATGAATTGCAAAATATTTATGAGCCTTTCTTAACCATTTGCTAGGTCCACTACCTGAAAATGTAACACCCCAATAATGTTTCTCTCGTACATGATGTAATCAATTTTTGAGATAATTAATATATTACATTGCGTATCGATGCGTGTTAAAGTATGACGTGTATTTATGGAAAAATTATTTTGGGATAAAAATTAAATAATGAAATGTGAAGAAAAACTGTATAATGGGAATTCGGATGCATGCGGACGACACGGGGATGAGATATGTCATCCGCAAACACATGGAAGATCATCCCGGCATTTTGGGATGATGTAGGATGAAGCCCTCGCATCCTAATTCATCCCTTGTCTCTAACTGGATAGTTTCAGACCCTTGCAGACGAATGCATATGAATGTAGACACGGTGATTTTGAATCTGTCCGATTCCTGGACAGTTTTGGACGCATGCAGACGCGAAATGCAGATGACTTCATTCATCCGAATGGCAGATTTGGACGAATGCGGACGAAGGCAAGGACGCCATCCTTCGTCCGGAAGTGCAATTTTGCCTGAAGAATAGCATTTTTTGGACGCACGTGGACGAGGCCAGGATGCCCTCCTCGTCCAAAATGTCCCAGACCTGCGTCAAATTAGGGATTTAAAAATCAGACCATTTGTCGTTTTGCAATTTAATACGCACTAAGGAGACAATAGGGACAAACCCCCATGCCGAAGCCACACCTCCCTTCTCCATTTGGTAAGCGTCTATTGCCAGGTACGTCCCTCTCACCTATTAAGCATTCTGCAGAGTCTTTCCTCGCCTTTCTTCTTTTCCTGATACGAAAGAGAGAGCCCAAGCGTGAGTGAATCCTCTGGAGAAAAATCGTCTGGTGAGCTATGAGAGTCTTTCAGTGTCTTAAATGGGTAGAGCAAGGCTTTGTAAGCTGGGGAGTGTGCTGGGAGTTGCTGTTCGTGAATCATTTCTTCAACAAGGCTAAGGAATTGGGGTAGAGTCTTGGCCATTTGGAGGACTTACCCACAAGTAGTGTGCGTGAGTAGTGTTAGTTTCCTTTGTTGATAATTCCTGCAATTTCCTTTACTAAAATTTCTTTATTGCAATGTTTTCCATATACTGCAACTCAATGTCTTATGCGATAGAAAAGTAGATAATGGACTGCTATGATATAAATTGATGACTTGAACTAATGAACTAAAGAATGATACATGAAGAATGTACGTATAAACTGTTAGAAATTTTCTAGATAGTAACTCTGTTCTATTAGAAATGTTGTTTCTCATATCATTAGACTTAGCCTATAAATGTTGTTATTCTTGGTTCTGGTTAGGAGTTGTAACTTCCTTTAATACAACTATGCGTGATATTATAACTTGTGTCAATAATCGGTAATCTCAAGATAGTTAACCTTAGCTAACAAGATTTAAATCATGACTTGTGCTAATATTCGTTAACTCTAGCTAAAAAGGATTTAAATCAAGCTTTACTTTCGAATATACGATGCCACTTCAATTCATGGACTTAGCTCGTATCAATTTATTAAGCACGTTTCTAGTCGTATTCAATTATTAAGCATGTTTTTGTTTCCTATTGGCTGAGCATGTTTCTGCTTAATTATTAATTCCTCATCTATGCCACTATACGATTAGTAAGCATGTTTAGTTAGATAACTTGCTATATATTTCCCTTTTAGAAGCATAATAAATTGGAGTTTCTATATTCTAAAAATTCAAGCATGTTATTCATAGTTACTGTTTCAATTCGTTTCTATAATTGCTCTCTTTATTTGTTTTAAGTACTGTCATTCTTTTATATGTACTATTCAATTATTGCTACTTTCCTTTATATGCTCTATTCAATTGTTATTGCATCAACATGCATCATGCTAATAGAAACAATTTAGGGAGTGCCACCTCTGGGGTGGTACTCACATGCATTATGTAAGGCAAACTGATAAATGAAATGAAAAAAAAAGAAAATGGGGAGTTAGGGGATAGACGGGTAGTGCGGATCTAATTAGATAGACTGGACAGGTCTCCTCCCTTATCGGGAACGGAACCAACTACCATAGGTGGTTAGAAGCCGACTAAGAGTATACCTCCAAAACGGGTTCCTCTAATCTCCCGCTCGATGCACAAGTAATGAATGAACGAATGAAAGTAAAGAAAGATTGGTTTGGGGTGGTATCCATTCTAGAAGAATTAAAAAAGAGACAAAGCATAATGCATAACCCAATTTCTTACTGGGTCTTTAAACTCACGTATTACTTGTGGTGTAAAAAATGAGATGATAATGCCTGGAGGAGAGGAGAGCGCCTTTTCTGTGGAGCATGCCGAGTATCTGGACGAATCATGACCAGAGTAGAAGTATGGCTCAAGAGAAAAAGGAAAGATTTCACTATTTTGAAAAAGGGTTTGATAACGGACACGTTTTGTAAAATATGAACTATCACTTTAACCTTCAAACTATGTTTTGAATATTAATTAGGTTTATGCTTTTAACCCTAAACTTTATTTAATGCATTTATCGTTTTCGCTTACTCTGCTTTATTTATGCTCTTGAGATTTCCAAGTTAAACTTAAGTTTTCTCTTACACGTTTTAAGTATTTAAAAAAAAAAATTTACTCGATAATTTAAAGTAAGAAGTACGATTTCCAAGTTAAGGCTTTCCATAAAAAAAATAGCCTAAGCAATGCTTTACCATAATATTTACTCTTAACAATAAAATTTCTTTATTTTATTAATTTCCCAATTAACTTATTAACTTATTTTATGAATGTATAAATTACACTATTAAATTAACTTATCTAATTAACATATAGTTCACCCTCTTAAATATTCCAAGCACAAAATACACTATATGTGACACCAAAAATTTGTTCCATTAAATTCAATCATTCCATTATATTGCTAATATAGATGAACGAAAAATTCGGGTGTTACAAGAATGACTTTTTATTTGTCTTTGGGCAATTTTTCTCTTAGTGTCATGATGCTAAAGCAAAAATGAGTCATAGGCAGTTTAAATAGTGGACCTGTATGTCGACCTAGGGTCAAGGCCGCGGGCCTAATGTCACGATCTTGACCTTTATCCTCTTAAAAATTGGGATAGTTATAAGAATTCTCTACTCACAAAAATGACACATGTAAACGATTTTCAAGACAAAATTATAATAGTATTGAATTACATCATCTAGGGAGCCTTAGTTAGAATATAAATTAATGTAATCCCAACACAATTTTATTATAATATGATCCAATTAGATTTTTCTTTTTAATTATCATTGCGTACAACTTATAACAACACTCTGATGACCTGGACTACAATTAACCATAATAATTATACTTACTATAATTAAATGATAATAAGTCATGAGACGAATTTGAGGAGAAAATTGACCAATCAATTGAGAACATCTTTCCATACTAAAAATAGGTATAATAGTAGTTACCATAGATTATAAAATAATGATGAAATTGGATTAATTGATTGTATACTCATTAAGATATAAATTTTTGCACAAAAGTTAATGGATGTGTTATAGATGAGTATAGTTACTATTTGAAGTTAATTGAAAAGGTTATCATGATTAGTAATTCGAACCATTTTAAGGTAATAAAGTAGACAAAAATGAAGCGAATAACTATGAATTGAAGGGATTTGTATGTATATGATAAAAGTTATGCAAGTTTGAAATTGGATGAGTCCAAAACTGTATTGTTTTGGAATATGTCTTTAAATTAAACTTTAAAGTGAGACTTTGAAGAAGTTTATAAAAGGAAAAATATTCCTAATACATTGTGTGTGGCCATGTAATAAAATTGGACAACTAATAAGGTTATGACATATTTCACCTAACAATTTGTGACTATGCATGTGATCAAGTATAATTAAGGGATGATTAAGGTTAGATAATCATGATTAATTATGATAATCATGAAAATGAACTTAGAATTAATCTAGATTGATTAATTTAAATTAAGAGTAGTTAAAGATAATAAAGTATAGTATTTTTATGAATTTCCATAATTTAAATGGTAAAATGATAAAAATTGAAAGATAAGATGGATAAATGGATAACTTCACTTCTCTAAATTATTCTTTAGCATGTTGAGATGACAAGTGTAATGATCCAGTTTTTATTTCGTTTAAAAATGCATAAATTTAAGACTTTTCTTTTTATAAAAACGTCAAAATATTTTTCCTTTATAAAACCCATTCATTTAAACTCTTCATTTAAAACATTTATCATTTACAGCGGAAGTAATAAAATCATTTTATGAAACACAGTGGTATTAAAACAAGCATTAAAGAAATTTACAAACCCTTTTACACATAAATTCTCATTTACTTGTTGAGCCCAGCCAACCACAAGATTCATCCGTGCAAATTCCTCATCAACTGCTCCTTGTATTGATCGTCTATTTCCAAGCATATACCTACATTAACAAGACTTAACTAATGAGCCTAATGCTCAGTAAGTGATATAAAATAAAATAAACATACTATGCAATTTTGAATCCTTTTTCGTTTTCTGTTTCCGTTTCTTTTCGTTTTCATTTCACATTTCATTTCTTTTCTTTTTCAGTCTTCCTGATCTTAACTTTACTTGACGTTTCTGTTTCTGTTTCCCTTTTAATTTCATTTTCTAGAAGGGAACCTATCTGTTACATATAGTGAGAGAATGGATACATCATATAGTCATGTAGCTATCCGTCATCCCTACATGGGGATACACCATATGACCTCCTACCATGATCGTCACCATTCTTTTTTTGTTGAAGACGTTGGGGATTTCCGTATAAGAGAAATGATAAACACTAGAGTCCACGTGGTTAATAGTCACCCCGATGAGGGGATACATCATATAGTGTCCCCACAAATGGACCGTCACCAAATCTCCCATCTGTTCCATATACCGAGGGAATGGATACATCATATGGTCATGTAGCTATCTGTCACCCCTACATGGGGATCCATCATATGGCCTCACTACCATGATCGTCACCATTCTCTTTTTGTTGAAGACATTGGGGATTTCCATACAAGAAAATGATGAACACTAGAGTCTATGTGGTTAACCGTCACCCCGATGAGGGGATACATCATATAGTGTCCACACCAATGGACCGTCACCAAATCTCCCGAACCCCCACACGCCTATTTATGTTTATTCAGGGATACAATGGATATTCTTATAGCTAAGTGATGGTTTGACGTGATCCGGACTAGCTACATGGATCTAGGACCCTTAGAGATTAATGGAGGCCCAAGGATTGAAGTAAAGACAAGGAAGATGACGGGAAAATCACCAATTTTTGTGAGAGAGATCCGAGAAAAGGAGCCCAAAGTCTGTGATCTAAAAGCCTTGAAGAGCTTGATAAACATTGGTGGAGAGATAAAAAAGGAATCACAAGTCAAAGGATGCAAAAGGAGGGTATTTTTCAAGAAGGCCTGAAGGCCCATCTGTAGTGCGCGTAGCGCGCACAGTGCTCAGAGCCCGCAGCCCCGCAAAGCTCAGCACGCAGCCCAGTGCGCAGTGTGTGGCCCAGCCCGTCAGCGTGCCCAGTCACTACGCCACATCAGCGGGCGCATCCCGCGCCCTGTCAGCCCGCCATGTCCGCCACCCGAACCCGATCCAACACGTCCGACAGCGCGCCCAACGCCACCAGACCCGAGCCAAGTCAGCGCGCCCTGTCATTGTGCATCTCGCAATATCCGTGCCATGTTAGTGCCCCTTGTCAGCACGTGAATCCCGCGCCGCACCAAACCGTCCCTTAGCACCCACCCGCGCGCAGCCGATCAGCCGCTCGACCCGTTCCAGCGCGCTCAGCCTAGCCTAGCGTGTGCGACGCAGCCCAGTGCGCGCGGCCCAGCCTAGATCGCGTGGCCCAGCCCACAATCAGGCCCAGCGTGCCTTCCAGCGCGCCCCCGCCGCACCTTCAACTCCAAACCCTAATTTTTACGAATTTTCTTGGTTATTTTGGTCTTTTTGCAATGTTTTAGGGTTAACCTAATGTTTTTCTATTTAAACAAGTGTAAGGCCTCATTAGAGGGAATAGAATTGTGAAATAAACTTGTGTGTTTTGGTGAGGTTTCCTCTCTTTATGTTCTTTGCGAAGAACTTGGTCTCTTCAAGCTTCAATCTTGAAAGATCAAACTTTTGATAGCTTTGGTTCAACCAACCGGTTTGGTTAGGGTCAAGCTCCTCTTTGATAACTCTGGTTCTAGTCGACAGGTTTGGCTAGGGTCAAGTTCCTTTTTACACATTTCTTGATTCGATCAACGATCCTTTTCGACGTTCCGCGTTTGTTGTTGGGTCTAGGGTTCCTTAATACCCTAGGTTCGCATCATGGTTGTTCGCTCGGGTGATCAGCCCTTGAGAACGCCATTCACTTAGTATGTATGAGCATCTGTTCTACCACTTTTCATTTCCTTTTGAAAACCATGCATGAAACCCATTTTTGTCTTTTGAAGACCATAATGCTCGTGAATGCATACAATTCTATTAAAATCTTTCCAATAATCTCTAAACATGCTCATCTACGAAACATATTATTAAAAGAACTTAAATCTAATAAACAGTCATCAAACAATAACACAATATACGAAGCATGCTCAATTTGTGGTAAAACAATAAACAACCTAAATATTCTATGAAAGTGGTAACAATCAGCAAACAATATCTTAATTCTTGTGATGTAGGGTCCGAAGACCAAGACACAGTAAGTATCAACTTACCTGGTTCTGCAGGCGGTTAGCACTCTAAGATAGTCTTCACAATACCTTCCAAACCAAATAATACTTATAATCAATAATCACCTTCCATTATCTTCAATATAATCTAAGGCATCATTCCCCATTATCCAAACAACGATCCAAACCAAAGAATAGAATTTACATGAACGGATTCACGTTTCCTCAACTTATCCATTAACACCTATTTAATCAGGTACAACCATCCATATCATGTATAGTTTAATCCAACTCCCTCTCTAAACCAAAATAACATAACATACGTTCATTAATCTTAACAATGCATCCAACTCAAATAAACATTTCAACATAACGTAACTCTTCCGTTCAACAATCCATAATAGACTGAAAACATTTATCCTAACACTCCTCACCAAGATCCATCAACAGGGAACCATTTCAAACATAAACCCAATACCTCACATTGACAATAGCATGACCAAAGCTGAGCAACAATTAACCAAAGATTCAAAACAACTTGTTCAAGGTAATCCAACTTAACAACTTATTCCACTTAACAATAACCTACAGAAACTCACCAACAGAACATAACTATTGTAACATTAATTCCTTCTCAACTCCAATAACAACAACAGATAAATAACACATCGAACAACAAAGGAAACCAAAATCCAACAGAGAGCACATTTAATAGATCTATACGTTCTAATGATTTTCAACATTAACCCAAGTTTTAATATGAAGAAAAACCGTGACAACCAGATATAATCCTTTGGGTTCTTCATTTCCAAATGACAATACTAAATACATCCCTCAAAACAGAAGCCCAACAGACAGAAAACTTCAGCACAGTTGAATTTAAGCAGAGGCATTTCATCGACATTATTCATCCAAAAACAATCAACTAAATGATACCCAAATTAGAACCAAAAAGCATATTATAGCTCAGACCAACAATGTAGTAAACTTCAAACGTATTATCGGCAGAAATCGATGCAGAACAACAACCCAAAAATTTATCATCCAACTCAAGAACACCAGGACAGAATCAAACAGAAATCACAGCTAGTGTTCGGCATTTCCTTACCGAAATCAGAGATGCTGCAGAATGAGCTCGACCCTGCCAGCTTCGGAATGCTGTCAGAAGCTTCACCGTCGCTCATCCCGGAGCTCTGTCAATCCAACCCACGAAATCGCAGTCCAGCCGTGCCCTAGCTCCGCACCTCGCATCGGCGTCAGCAACCCGCACGCCCGCTGGAGTCTCGTGACGTCGCCTGGAGTCGCGCACGCCGCGAGGAAGGCGTCCCGTCGCCGCGAAGAAGCCCAGCCGAAGCCTCCCTTGTCGCGAACTCCACCCAGGAACTCTCTCCCTCTCTCTGAAATTTTGGTCGCGGGCCTTCTTCTTTTACCCTCCCCCTTTTTCTTCACCATTTCTTCTTTTATAAAAAGAAACCGAACCGGTTCAGGTAAACCGGTTCAATCCCTCCCCTTTTCTCTAATTCTCTTTTTGTTTAATTTATTCTTTTCTTTATTTAATTTACCTAATCGACATATAGTTATATAATTATATATAAGATATGTGTCAATTTGCATATCGAATATTAATTAATCTAATTTCAATTTTTGACATATTTCAAATATCGATTAAAGATTATTAGGGGTCCAATTTAAAATTTTCAATTCCATTTCCTAAATTATTTTCCATTAATTAAACCTCTAATAATTATCCAATTAATCCAATAACACCCAATTAATTTCTTGATTATTCTCACTTAATTTTGATACGGAAAAATCGGGGTATTACAACAAGTGTTCCTAGAACATGCTGGAAGAAAAGGAGTTGGTGCTGAACCAGAGAGGGCAAAGAGAGAAAAATGAGAAATTTCTAAAGAGGTAAGAACTCTAACCTAGGAAATTTATCAAAACTATGCTTTATTACATAGTTTTGGTGGAAGAAATAGTATAAATGAGATTTTAAGTGAAATTCATGGATTTCATGTTATTAACCAATGGTGATTTTGGTTTGAATGGGTTTTAAATGATGGAAGAAAAGATGTGACGTTGAAGTTGGTTAATTTGGTTGAAATTATGGTTACATAGAACATATATGATGATGTTAATTATAATTGATGGAATTGGTTGAACCTCTGGATACTTATTGATAATTAATGTTGTAATTGGATAATTTAGATGAATTAATGGACATATAATTGATATTGCCATTAGTTAGTTGAATAAAAAGGTATGAAATGGATAATTGATAAATTATATCATATGATTTAGGATTCGTAAGGCCTTAATGGAATTGAATTGTTGGCTTTGGGTAGAGATGATAAGAATATGTATAATTGATGATATTTGATCATTATATTGGTTAATTGGGTTTTGACATGAAAAAGTGCAAGGGATTGAAAAGATGTGATCTGAACAGATGTCCTATCTTTTAGGCAGAAGTGTGGATCCGCAGCGGAAGTGTGGATCCGCAGCGGAAGCGTGGATGTGTGAGTATCCACGGATATGTGCATATCGATATTCGCAGAAGCGTTAGAGTTGTGGAACTGTTGGTTTCTATGGAAGTGTGGTGTCCACGGATGTGAGGTGGAATATATGGAATGAGATATCCATGCAACTGTTGGTGATGTGGATGTGCTTTTGTCTATGGATATTTGATTTTAGGAAGACACGTGGCCATGCATGAGTTGGTGTCTATAGAATATCAATATCTAAGGTGGACACATAGGTATCTGCGACAAACACATGGGTATCCATAGCAAATGTGTAGGTATCCACATAATATTATGTGTGGGACAGATATCTGCAGTAGATATTCTCAGTGGATGCGTAGGTTTCCTGGTTTCCACAAAAGGAAGTGTAGGTATCTGCGGATAGTTAGTTTCAAGAAGACATGTGGTCGCGTATGAGTTGTGATTGCAAAATATTATGTGTGGGTGGATTTTTGCAGCTGACTTGTGACCTTCTGCAGTGGACATGTAACTTTCTGCTTCAAACACGTAGGTTTTCTCAAGCAGATATATGGGCATCCACGTGATTAAGTTAGTGCAGATGTCCAAAAAATAAATAACGAATATGTGATGTTGAGGAGTGGGCGACCAGACTCTGTTATTTAAGAATATTTTCTTTAAGCTTTAAACTATTTATTTAACCAATACATATGTTCTTTGAGAATAGTTTAAGATATCAGTAAAGGATGTCTAGATTGGTGTGACATCATTTCATGCATGATCTGTGTATGCTTAATAACAAGATTTGCATGGTTTTATTACTTGCATTGTTAATATTTAATATATACATTCAATGTATGCATAATGTGAATGTCAAATCATGCATTATGAAAATATTTATATGTACAAAAGATATTATCTCGGTAGTATTATTGGTCAAAGGGGAACCCATTATACCTCACCAGGTTATGTATTTGTGTGACATATATAAAGTGAGATATAAAAAGGGAAATAACTGTGGGTCCCCCTTGGGTTGTAAAACCCTAGCCCTCTAGAAGTGTATTGAGCATGAACACATCTATTGAAAATAGTGGTCAGTACAGTAGGGTTTCATGATATGTGCGACTTTACATACGATAGTGTTTGATCATATATGTTGACATTCACAAACATGTTATGTAATACCCCAAATTTTTCTTCGTATTAAGCATAAGATTAAGTGGGGATGATATTTGATGATTTAGGTACTCATTTGAATAATAATTGGAGTTATATTGAATAATAATAGTGATGGTATAATTATTTGTGATTTATAGTTGTTGGAAGTGTGGATTTTATATGTTTTTAGTAAGTTTAGAAGAAAGTGGCCGATCAGTGGGCGAAATGATCGAGCACTGATTGTATAGTTTGAAGGAATGGAGCTCTCTATTCAAGGGTCAGTCAATCATCTTTGGTAGCTGTCAATTAACTTCATTACAGATTCGAAATGAGGACGTTTTGCAGTCGTTCAATGAACAACTGTGTTTGCGCAGTTTTATAAAGTTGGTGTTTTGCGGTTGATTGGCTGAAGGAGTTGATCAACCGATATTCTAAAGAATATACAGAATGTAATTTTGGACTATTTGGCAGTCAATCATTCAAAGAAGGTGATCGACCGGTAATGCAAAGAGTCACCAGAAATTAGCTATGATGTCATGTTTGTATTGGATAAAAGAAGTCATTATTCATCACTTGATTGTCAGGGAAGCGCCACTTCCTGTTTGGGTAGCTGATGAAGAAGACTAAGTTTATATAAGAAGGAAACTTGAGGAGTCTAGGGGAAGATGTTGGCATGGGGGAAAGAAGAAAAGGAAAAGAGGGTGGTAGGAGAAGGGTAACCGTGAGAGAAAGAGAGAGATTTAGAAGAAGAATAGGAGAGGGAAACATGGGAGAAGAGGAAGAAGAAGAAAGGAAGAAGAGAAAGAGGAAGGAGAAAACTTCAACTTGGAAGAAATCTTTGTACTCTCATCTTCTTCAAAGATTAGTGGTAAGAGATGTGTGTACATTTTGTTCTTTTGCCAACATCACAAGAAATTAGGATTTGTATGATTTGTTATATATATAAGGATAATAATATAATATGATTTGAATTGTTTATGTGATGTTATCAAGTGATTATTGATATGTTAAGAACTATATAAGGATAATATTGACCGCTTGTAAAGATTAAAATGTAGTTGTTTGATGATTGATAAGAAACAAAAAAAGAAGAAATGAAAAATGTTGTCTTGATATTGTGTGTGATAGGATGATAGAATGTATGCATTCATTTCATAGACATGCATCATAGTTTTGAAAATGTACATAAATATTTTAAGCATATGTTTTGAAAAGAAACTAACATTATATGGAAATAAACGTAAATAGAGGAGATGGTGTATGGGTTCTTGAGATGGCAGTCCCGTGTGGGTCAATATGTGTCACTCTACCATATACAGTGATACCTCTAGTGCCTGTATGGGTAAGTGGAACTAAATAAAAATAGAAATAAATGAAAATAAACATAAATAGATGTTGTGAGGTATGAGATCTTGAGTTGGCTATACTATGTGGGTCAATAGGTGCTACTCTACCTTATACGATGATATCTCCAATGTCTGGATTGATAAGTGGAACTAAAATTAAAGTTAAAGGTAAAGGTAAAAATGAAAACAAAAACTACATTTGTTTTATAAAGTGCATGACATGAGCATATCATATTTTATATCTCTTACTGAGTCTTACGCTCATAGTTTAAGCCTTGTGATGTAGGTAAGCACGAAGGTAAAGAAAGAAAGAAGTAGTTTACGAAGGATTTACACGACGAGATATTGTGCTGGCTGGGCTAAACGGAAATGAAAATTGTATATGGTTTTAAGTTTATGAAATGTATTTGAACAAAATATGTTTAAAGAAATGAATTTTATTTATGGTACTTCAAATGCTTGATTTACGAAAAGTCTTTCGCTATGCCATGTTTTATAAAGAATGTTTCGATTTGATATGTTTTAAAGTGTATAAAAAATCAAGTCATCACATATTAATATGATACTTGTCAAATAACATTACCATTTAATATAAAATGGAACATTGCATTGATTCATATTATTATTGCTTAGTTGTGAAAAGAACTTCATTGTGTGATGAACATATTGCATAATCATATGTGCATTATTGTGATCCTTCATGTATATGACAAGAGTAAAGAGTAAATGACATGTGAGATTGTGAGTCAGGGTTTCTAGGAAATGATTATAATATCATGTGTTTAGGCATATTTTTATATGCAATATAGAAGTCTTCAAAAATAATCTGACAAAATTTGAAGATAATCTCTTGTTTTATTTTTTATTTTTTTCATAAGTTAATGAGACATGAGTATTGACTATCTTAATTATTAAGATTTTATCTTGATTTAAATATTAAATTTTATAAATAAAATTTATGGATGTTACAATAAAATTATTTGTTTTTATCCTAATTGAAATATTAAATTTAATGTTTAATATTTAAGGATGTTACAATCTACCCCCCTGAAAAGAATTTTGTCCTCAAAATTATGAAATATTTGATCCTCAAGTCTAATCAACTTTAAAAAAATTCAATCCTCTTTTCATCATAATACATTTACTATTTTTCTTAATATTCAAACGAGTTTTGTCTAATCTATATATCATTCTTAAGTTTGTAGTTTATGATCAAATGAATTTTCTCTTGGACTAGGCTATATGTCTTTACTTAATTCATATTGTGCTTAATATAATCTTAGTCTTTCAATTCTATTTCCACCGTGTCTCAAATTTTATTATTAGATATAACTAAACCTTTATTCCCAATATAATAAAGTCAACATGAACTTGTCACTCCTTAATTCTTAGTCCTCCTTGATATATATATATATATATACACACATGAACTCTTTGACGTTCTTAAAATTTGCACCATCTTCTGAATCAATATTGCTACATAATATTTATATCTTAGTAAACTAAACACTCAATACAAAAATTCAAACTTAAATCTTCAAATTTATCTCAATGAACTATATCCTCAAAGATCTAATTCATAATTAAAAATCCTCAATTTAATTAAAAATATATTCTTAATAGTTCTCAACTATGATCAAATCTCTATGACTTCTCAAGCAATGATCATTTTATCTATGCACTTGAATGTGAATCTAATACTTACGTTCCTCAATTTGATAATGGTTCTAATATTTAAATATAATCTCCTACTCCTATCATAAGAAGGTTAATACTAACATACTTTCTTTTCAACCCACATATTTATTGAATGTTTTTTCCCCTAAATTAGTCATCATACTTCTTTTATAACTTATGTTATTCTGGCTCAATCTAAATGAACAATCATCAAGTTAATCCTTTACAACATAGGCAATCCTGCCTAATTGTTTACTTAACCTGGTTTATACCAGAATTGCTTTTAACCATTTTTCTTTTTCTAATTTATAAAAATTTGGGCAGAGTCTCCCCTATTTCTTTACCCCCTCAAAGCAAATTTCACTTACCCTGCATTTAAAATCCAAATAGTTCTAGTATTCTATATCTTCTGTCAGGTACATCAATACACTATAGCTTAAATAAAATTCTCTCTTTATCTACAACCAGGAAAATCATCTACAACTCGTCCTCTAACCATGATATCCTTTTAGTCACAACTAAAATGCTTAAACTAAGAAAACACTTAAAACAATTCTATTAACGTATTTACAGTTGATGGAGTATTTCCACATCGAAGCTTGTGCTAGCAGGCAGTCTACAGAACCAATTTTACAACATAGTTGCTCTGATACCAATTGTAACTACCTAGTTTTTATTTCCTTGAAATCACGTGAAATTTAAAACTTTTCTTTTATAAAAATAACGAAAGTCTTTATTAAAACCTTTGAAAGCGTGATCTGAGTTCTTTTCTAAAAACTGAACTATTAAAAATCATTTTTTTATAAGCTCGTTACTACAATTGTTATAAGCAGCAGAAAACTATAATTATAAAATTATTTTTCTGAAAACATAGTGGAAGCATAAATTTTATGAATTAAAATTTTTTTATTAAATCACTTTACAAACTCCTTCCAAAACCTTTTTCATTCTCTTACTCTTTAGCCTAGCTAACCACAACATCTGCGCGTGCAAATCTTTCATCAACTGCTCCTCCAAAGAATGCTCATGTCATTACGATCACCTACACCATGAAGCAACCATGAGCTAACGCCCAGCAAGAACTGAGATGCAAAACAATATATGTCTGTAACTGATTATGTCATAATGAAATCCACCCAAACTGTTCTTTATTCATGGTCATATATACATCAACTCGTACATCGAGCTAGGACATTAGAGGTACCATTTCAGGGAGAGTGGCCGCTAGTCGACATCTAACCTCTTAAAGTAGACAGGCTCTCGCGACCCGACAAAGGAAAGACATACTCTCGAGTCTACTTGGTTAGATCCGAACCACCTCTCCAACCTCCAAATCCCTTGCATTCATTTACTTTATCCATTTTTCTCACATATATGCATATGAATACCAACCCAACGTGGCATTCCTAATTGTTTCTATTATCATATGCATGTCAATGCGAAACAATAATCACAGCAGTATATCACAATAATTAGCAAGAAAACGATACAAGAGAAAAGCAATTAATTAAAATCAATGAACTAAACAGTGGAGAGATAACACAAGGCATTTGACATGGCATAATCTTAAATAGTGAACTAGGAATAAAGCATGTCATGGAAATTCTACCAACATGCTATACATGGCAATATGCGGAATCTTAGACATGCTTGGCCATTTAAAGAAAATAATAACAATATATACTAACATCCTAAATATGCTTAGTAATTAGAGGAAACAATAACTATACTTGGGATGCTAACATGTTTGGTAATTAAATTAATAATGTGAGATGGACATAGGCATAATAAATAAGGTAGCATAATAGAAACGCTAACAAACAATCAAAAAAAGACACTGCTTATGGTGTAGGCCCTCTACTAGCCACGACTCAATCCTAATTCTTGCCTCGAAGTTTTAACGCGTATCATCACTTAATCGTTATTCTTCTCTCCTTTTCAATACCTTCATAATTAAAAACATTTAATCAATTATTGACAATCATCGATTGAGAGCCTCAACCACTCGATACCATTATTACTCGCTCTCACTGTAATAGAATACTATAATCTAAATACTTTGATTCACTAAACGGTTTATAAAATCCATAACCAAATAAACATAGTGAAGCTCAAACCTATTGACAAACCAACCCTCAACAATGGCGACCAATACAATATTCAGCGTACATAATTGACATACCCACAGAGAGCAATACAAACCATGACCACTAGCTCAACAAATCACAGAATATTAATCCAAAAGAAGAAGGAGCATACATTGAAGCATTCATCACAGAATCAAACAACAGAACCAATGGAGGGTACTATCCAAGCAGTAGTAGATTAACAAACTTATTTTCCAGTAGAATTAACAACTCATTTTCCAGCAACATAAACCAAATCCAACATATTAACATTCCATTAATAAAATGCAGAGAGCTTTATTCTCCATTCATTCACTTAACAGGATTTCTGTAACATCTCGTAACCTCTTCCATAAAATTTTTTTCTTTTCTTTAAAACCATTGTAAAACCATTGCGTAATAGAACACTTGAGTAATAAACAGTTGAAATCTTAATCGTATAAAACACAGAGTAAACATACAGCAGAAGTTTTTTACAATTAAATACCACAAACTCATTGTTGAATTAAACATTTAAATAAACACATTAACTTAAAACATTTATTTGAAGTCTTAAAACACTTAAAAGCTTTTAAAATATTTATTTCATTCTCATGAGCCATAACCACAGGTCAATGTCGCCAACATCACAAACGCCCACACAATTATACTCCATCAGCTACGTCCTTTAATAGCTTTATCCATTCATCGGCTCCTTACCTACATTAACGGAACCTAACTATGAGCCTAACGGTCAGTATGTGATATAAACGTAAAACATGAAAGTCACATATAATTTCTATAGCATCGCATTCATTTATTGTTTCTATCTTTTATTGTTTATATGTCGGGCGTATTAAACCGGACCATACAAACACTATTTATATGTCAGGTGTATCAAACCAGACTATACAAACATCTATGTCGGGCATAACAAACTGGACCACAGTTAATTTCTGTGCCGGGCATAACTAACCGAAGCACAGTCGTTTATCTTTGGTTTCTGTGTTGGACGTAACTAATCGAACCACAATCGTTTACTTATCTTTGGTTTTTGTGCCGGGCGTAACTAACCGGTCCACAAAAATAACTATTTACGTTCATTTCATTTTCGTGTACTTTGATTTCTGTGCGTAACTAACCGGACCACAGCTATTTACGTATATTCTTTTTTCATGTACTTTAGGATTCCAAGTCTTAACGTTGTCGTGCACATACAGTCCTATCTAACGTGTTCCTTAATCGTATCCTTAAAACGTGATCCATCCTGACTAAGGAACTAAATTTAATTTATAAACAAGCCATTCATAACAATCAATTAAACAAACAGTAAAACACCCCCTAATTCCCGTGATGTAGGCCCTTTCGGACAAAACACATGTAGTACCACGTACTTGAAGTCCTTAGCTTTAAAATGGTTTGACACTTTAAGTTATCCTTCATGAAACCTAAATTATTCATGTGAACAGAGAACCAAAAACTAATCTCCTCCACCCATCACTAAAACCTTCTCGGCCATGCTACTTCTCTTCCTCTCAAACTTCTTCTTTCATAAAATCAAGAAACCTTCACGAAATGTTGCATCCTCACGACTCCCTTCCACTGACTGTCTCTTTCCCACTCAACCCAATATTCACAAAATATTTCCTCCTTCCTCACGATTCAGAGCTTCACATCCAGAAGCAGAACCTCACTTCACGTTCAAAATCCTCACGCCATTTTAGCATAGTAACTCTATGTTTTTCATCTTTCCAAACCTCGCCACCCACACCTCTTATTTATAGACAACTTTTCTAACGTCTTAACATTAATATCCAGTGGAAGATGGAAGGTCAAATGTTGCAGTCCATTAACTCTTTCAACGTCTCTACATTAACTCTCTAAAGGCAGAAGGCCAAGAGACACAACTCTTCGACATTCAAACACATGCAATGTCGTTCCCTTCGACTCCCAGACATTCAGACAACGGTTCACTTCATCTCTTGTTGGTTAAAACTCTCCAAATTACTAATAAATGTTGGCAGTCGTTTGATTTTCCTTCAAGCCGATCGACCACCCTTCACACGATCGACAACTACTTTTCATTGTTTCTGGATGGCGGATGATCTCCCCTTGTCGAACAACTTCCACGAACAACCGCAATGTTTTCATTCAGAAAATACCCATCATTACGCCGGTCGATCAACGCCGTTGATCTCCCCATGCTGAAAACTGCAACGATCAACTACAGTTCATTTCATCAGAATTATGTTTTATTCACGTTATTATTTAACGTGACACGCATGAATATATACATTATTTCTCTTCTCTAACAAATACAAGTTGATTAGATCACAATCAACCACACTTTTCAATACCCATATTCAATACCCATTTTGTTTATAGGTTGATCACACCGGTTGATCTCAATCAACCACAATGATCAACCACTCCTTCAAAACTCATATTTAATACCCATTTTCTTGTTTATAGGTTGATCACACCAGTTAATCTCAATCAACCACAATGATCAACCACTCCTTCAAACAATTGTCTGCCATATTCTTCTCCAAATATACATATTCTAAACAGTATATATATATATATATATATATACCTATATCCTTAGTAAATCACTCTTCCAAACTATTCAAACTTAGATTTCCAAATATGTTTCACTTGACTAATGTCTTAAATTACCTAAGTTAATTCCAATAAATTCTATATCTTTAACCTTATTATTAACTAGCTCCCACCCCTTACAATATTCAAATATGTCCAAATATATTTACTCTTACTACCTCCACTAGCTATCAATCCAATTGATATCGCCCAATATAACTTTAAGTATCTCCAATTGACTTCAATCCTTCTCATAAGCTAACTATGAACCTAACGGGGTATCATAACTCACTTATTCCAATTATGTTTCTCTTGACCAATATCTTTACATGTCCAACTCAGTTCTTATCATCCCCAAAATTATCATTTAAGCTATGCCTCTAGCTCAATGAAGATTCGGGATATTACAATTTCTCAATCTAAACACCACTTAGGTCACTTAACAAAATAACAGTACGAAATCCAAACCTCCATCGATATCATTCACAGTCAACAAAGCAATAAACCACAAGGCATTATCCACATACTTCACCATTCATAATCCATTCAGAACATTAATCTTAACATGTTTGTAGACCAACAACAAACAAAGAAGGACTCTGTTACCTGCAACTCACACACGACTCCACCATTGCCCATCACCACTGCAAACACGCCACAGAAGTACCAATTCTATGGCAAAACACAAGGTACAAAGCATGCAAATGACGAGATATCAAAACACCAAAGTTTCCAATAACAGTGTACAATAACCATAATTTTAAGGAAGGAACTCTACATTACCTTTTTCCCAGAGCACCCATAGCCGCAAACAGAGGAGACCGCCCCAGCTATCTGAACTCCAACCCCGCCATCACTAGCAATCGACATGGCCAAACGCTGCAATGTCAACACGTGGAAGCTCACACCCGAGCCGGGGCGAACGCTCACCATTCGCACCGTCAGACGAGTAGCACGCCAGACTCCAACATAGAGTTACGAGTTCGGCTACTCCAAGCTCTAGCCCCATGACTCGTTGCTCTGATACCCCGCGCTGTCATCCGCAACTCCACCGCGAAGCTCAGGCCTCCACGGAAGTCAGCCGAGCCTTCACCTTCGTCGTCCTTCACTCTCGCGTCTCCCTCTCCTTGCTCCTTTCTTCACGATTCACAGAGAAGGCTTCCTCCCTTCTCTGTCTCTCTCAATTGCCCGAGCCCTCTCCCCCATCTCTCTTTCTCACGAAATGGCCACGGGCCAAACCTAATTTTTTTCCCAATTTCTTCAACCAAGCTAGCCCCAACAGATCCAGCCTGAACCGAGCTAGCCCAAACCAAATCAGCTCTCGTCCCTTAATTAATTTTCTTTTTCTTTTATTTTTTTCATTCTTCTTTTATTTAATAAATCTCCTTATTCATTTAATTAAATTCTTCTTTTAATTCATTTAATTAAATTCTCCTTCATTTAATTAAATTCTTCATTGAATTATATTCGACCCAATTCCAATTCTCGATTTATTCATTATATTGCTTGAAGATGTTTATTGGTCCAATTTTAATTCTTTGTTTCAGTTACCTAAATAAATTTTCCATCAAATAAATCATATTACACATAATTAATTTTTTGATTATCCTTATTTAATTCTGTTACAGGAAAATCGGGGTATTACATTTTTGTAGGCACCAACACCGCTTCTTGTCATCATAGTAAGAAGTAAATATCACTGTAAAGGAAGCACAAAAGGTTGAGCATGGCTATGATATCAAATGATGCACCAAAAAACTCATAATTGCACAAGGGTAGAAACTCGGACTTGGCATAAATTGGTGCAATTTTGACAAAGATAAAAATAAATTAATTGGTGGAATTTAAGCTTGATTTTTGGACAGAATACCACTGTATAAGTTCCAAAAAATCCCTCAAAATTTCAAGGTCTAGTTCCAAGGGAATAAGAAGTTGAGATAGAAACAATGGAATCTGTTCAGATTGGCAAGGAGGATTTCTTAGAATGACAGTTTCTAGAGTGAACTTGTAATAGCGATATCTTGGTCAATTTAACAAATTCTTGCACAAAATTTGGACAGCGCAGACCTTTATAAGTGAGGAAATTCTCCTCCAAAAATCAATGTCAAATGCATTGAAATGAAAGAGTTATGTGCGAAAAGTAACAGGTTGGTCCAAAAAGACACCACTGCCATGTCTTTTGACTTCAAAGACTACCTTGCAAGAAGTAGCTCTCCAACTTGGATCTTTGGAAGTTTTCTACAACCTTGCTGACACGTTCAACCTCTAAAGAAGAGGAAGAGAATGATGTAGTTATGTTTGTGGCACTCACAATATTAATCGGATAGGGACCACCAAAAAAGGAATGTGATTTAATTTTCTCAATGTTTTCTGAATCCCCTACCAAGAACCCTAAGAGTGGTTTATATACCACCAAAATTAGGGCAACCAAAAAACAAGGTAGAGTACTAAATTACCCTAAAAAAAGAACAACAACATAACTAGGCTAGACATAACTAGCCGAGACACATTACAACTTTATAATATTTTTGACCAAACAACCAAAAAAACTACCTAAGTGATGTTTTCAGGGATATTAGGAGCTGAATAGGATGATTAAGGTATTGGTTAAGGGAAATGTTGAATTATGATACCCCGGATTATGTTCATATTAAGCTCAGGGGAAAGATGAAGATTATTGGAGCTAATTGGAGATTTATTTGATGATATTTAGAGTTAAATAGGATGATATTAGAATTGGTTTAATGATTTATAGTTTGTGTAATTCTAGAAGTGAAGGTGGAAGAGTTTTGAAGCTAGGCGGTTGATCATTAAGGAAGAAGTGATCAATCATAGATTGTGCAAAATAATACAGTGGCGAGCCAAATTGGATCTAGTTAATCGTCTAAGGGAGAATGATGGACCGAGTTGAAGTAGTTTTTGAAGAAATATGGATTTGCGGTCGATCACAAGGAAGGTGATCGACCGGTTGTGATCGACCGGCTCCAAAGAGAAAATGTTATGGAGAGCAGCAATTTTCGAAGTGGTCGATCACCTGAAGGGGGTTAATCAACCAGGACCAAAGCAAACTTGAAAATATTGATTTCTGGTCGATCATGTGAAGAAGGTGATCGATCGGCAAACTAAAAAGTTGCCGAAAAATGATAAACTGTCGCTAGGAAAAATGAAGGGATGATTGTAGTCGACGATTGACGCTTCGCTCAAGCGTCCCTCCTATGACCTTTCACCTTTGAATGAACATTGAAGGGGTGCAAATCGTAGTCTATAAATAAGAGACAGGGGGAGTGTTGTATAGTTTTACAGAAAGTGATAGAGAGGAATTCTGGAGAAGGGAAACCGTTTGGACAAAAGAGATCGAGAGAGAGAGAGAGAGAGAGTTGCTAGGAATTCGAGAGAGAAGAGGGAGAAAAAGACCATGAGGGAGAAAAAGAAAGGGATAGGAAGAGAGAGACTGGAGAGAACTGTGAGGGAGGAGTTCTCGGAAGCAAGTCATCTTCTGTTTCCTGGGTGCTTCAGGTAAGCCGAATTCTTCAATGATTTTTTTGAGTTGATTATTGTTAGATCGTTAGGAAAATATTATGTATATGCTTGACTGCTGTATTTTGTCAAAGAATGTTTTGGTTATGTGCTCTCCATGATTTGTTTGCAGTTGGAAATCAATGATGTTATAAAGTCACTGTATGTTGTTACAAGAATCTGGGTGATGATGAAAGTAGATGTTTATGAAATATGGAATTCAGTAACTATTATATGCCTAGATTTTATAGTATGTTTATTCATTGGCGATTTGGAAACTGTTAGATTGGTTAAGGTTATACTCTATTGGCTTTAGTTCCCTATGATAATTGATGCTGAGGTTCAAGATTTCAATTTGGTGAAATGTTCCCTGTTATAATTGATGCTAAGATTATACTTTGTTGCTTCCTGAATGTGGTGAAGTGTTCGCACTTGGATAATTTGGGGATTTAGAAATAGGAGGAAGCATCCTAGGCATGTAGATATTTATGAAATAGTTCTTGGGTATCAATGAGTTTAATAAACTATTGTTCATTGATGAATAGATATTGAGGAGAAGAAACTTATGTGCTAAATTCCTTAAGGACTCCAGGTAAGTGATATTGCATGTGTTTTTGTAATATTCCAAAATTTCATTATGCTAAGCATACGATTTAAGTGATAATTCTGGGTTTTTTGAGCTAAAATGGACAATTAAGGTATTGGTCATGAGAAACATATTTGGAAGAAGTAAATTATGATACCTCGAGTTATACTCATATTGAGCTTAGAATGATGATTTAGGATTTATTGGAATTGACTTGGATAAATTAAGATATTGGTCAAGTGAAATATATTTGGATAAAGTGAACTATGTACCCGAATTATGTTTAGGGAAAGGATTAAGGTTAATAGAGAATTGTTCAGTGATATTTGAAGTTGGATAGGAAGACAATAGAACTGGATTAGTGATTTATAATCAGTGAAATTGAAGTGATGGATCAAAGCTTTTGTTTAAGGTATTACTAAGAGTTGGATATATTACGATTATTAATATTTATGGGTATATTGGACGTTTAGTAATACATAATCTGAAGAAATAAATTGTGGATGTTTGTGGCTGTCGGTTGTCAACAGCATCGATCGTCTGCCTCATCAACCGTTGATTTGGAATTCAGCGGCTAATCGACTTGGATTGGCGGTCGATCGTCCGAAGGAGAAACAATCAACCGGCGATCCAGAAAGTCGGCTAGAAACATAAATTCCATTGCCTGGAAGCTTCTAGGTTTACGTTGGATACGTCTGGATGATGAAAGATTGCGTCCCTTGGCCCTCCACTTCAGATGGTCACTGAAGGGTTGATGGATGGTGGTTTATAAATATGAGATGTGAAGGACTATAGTTTTGTTTGGACAGTGAGAGGCCGAGGGAAACTCTGGAGTTTTCTTTTTTGAGAAAGAAGCAGTGAGGGTCTCTGGAATGGCAGAGAGCTAGAGTGAGGGTTCTGAAGTTTGTGAGGATTGCTAAGAAGTTCTGAAAGTTTTGGAGAAAGAGAGAAGGTTTACAAAGAAGGGAAACTGTCAGGGGAAACCCTATGATTATTAGGTGTTAGTCTATGAAGGGTTTTCAGAGAGTGATCGAGAAGGTTTTGGATGAAAGGAGAACAGTGAGGAAAGATCAGGAGCTTTCTCCTCTCAGGTGCTTCTGGTAAGCTTCTTCCATGATTTATTAGGGTTTGAGTTTTTGTTTGATAATGGATAAACTATAGTGGTCATGCATAATTGGTGAGTTAATGAAATCGTACCGGTACATGGGTGGTTGACCTATTAGATTCTACTTATTATGGTTCTGTTGTATGGTGGTTGATGTTAATGATGATAGAGTTTAGTTCTGTTTATGAATTACTGCCTTCATGGTTTCTCTAGTTGGTATAAAGTAAGAAATTGATAATTTTATTAGACACAATACGTTGTTGGAAAAGCATGATGACTGGGTATATGACTGTTTATAAATGAAATAGGATCTGTGTATGTTGAAGAATCTGGTTACTGCCCTATGCATAGCTTCATATTTTGTTGGTGTATCTTGTTGGCTGGCAAATTTGGAAGTACATCATTAGGTCGGTTAATTGGATTATGAGGAGGGAAACTGTATTTTGTTGTGGGTAACATTATGGTGTGATCGATGCCCCATGTTTAGTAGTAATTATGGATTTATAATCCTTGAAGTGTTGGATTTGTAACTTGCGAATAGATGATAAATTTTAGAGAATTGTTATTGATAAAATGAATATCTATCTGATTGTGTACATGAATTGAAGAGAAGTAACTCTTAAATCTAAGGACTCCAAGTAAGCGTTACTGCATATGTTTTGTCTGAAAGGGTCTACATCATGGGAATTAGGATTTGTTTGTTTACTTGATTGTTTGAATTGTATGTTTAGTAGATTTAGGTTCAGTTCCTTAGTTAGGATGAATCACATTTTGAGGATAAGATGATGAACACATTAGATAGAATTGTATGCGCAAAACTACGTTAAGACTTAGAATCCTAAAGTATACTAAAGTGAATAAACGTAAATAGGTGGTTAGGGATGTGGGTTCTTGAGTTGGTCGCCTAGGTGTGTACCACAGTATGACCACCTTGTGCATAAACCACTCTACCTTGTCAAGTTGATATCTCTAACACTTGGATGGATAGCTGGAGCTAAATGAAAACGGAATAGTAACAGAATTAAACAGAATATACGTAAATAGTTGTTTTTGTGGTTCGGTTGGTTACGCCCGGCATACAAACCAAAAATAAGTAAATGGCGGTTTTTGTGGTTCGGTTGGATACTCCCGCTGCAAAAATAAAATAAGTAATCGTAAAAGACAAGAATAGTAACAGATAAGCAAAACAGAAAATTGTATACGATGTTATAAAGTTGTATGTGTATTTCATGTTTTACGTTTATACCCATTACTGAGCTTTAGGCTCATAGTTGGGTCCTGTGATGTAGGTAAGGAGCCAATGATGAGATAAAGCTTATAAAGATTGTAGCTGATGGAGTATTGTCGGGTTGGGCGTTTGTGCTGTTGGTGGATTGACCTTGGGGTTATAGCTCATGGAAATGGAATAAGCGAATTTAATTGTTTTAAGAGTTTTAAAACACTTTCAAGTGTTTATTGGTCTTAAACTGTTTTCAGTTAACGTTTTAGCAATGCTTGTTTAAATGGCTTTTAAACTATAGGTTTGTAATATTTTATATGGTTAAGACTTTCGCTATTTGTTACTCTGGTTTTCTCTCACGCAAATGTTTTAAAAGAAAGAAAATTTTTATATATTAAAAGTTACGGGATGTTATAGTTTTGCTTGAAAAAGCCTACATCACAAGAAATTAGAGTTTGTTTGATGATTGCATTCACAAGATGAATAGGTTGTTGATAATGCTATATTCAAGGACATATTGCTGATTGCTTGATGTTAATGTTGTGTTTATTAGAATTAAGTTCAGTTTCTTTAGATTAAGGATTGATCATGCTTTGAGGATATGATAGATAGAATTGTATGATAGACTTACATGTGTTTATGTACGTTCATGCATCATTGATTTTATAAATTGTACGAAAATGATTTTTATGCATTGTTTTGTAAAGGTAAATAGAAATAATGAATAAACGTAAACAGGTGTAAGAGATGTGGGTTTTGAGTAGTTGCCCCATGTGGGTCATTAGGTGCTACTCCACCTTGTCAAGTTGACATCTCTAACACTTGGATGGTAACTAGAACTAAAGTGAAAATGAAATACATGTGAATAAAATGTAAATGGATGTTGTGAGATGTGGATTCTTGAGTTAGCTGCACATATGGGCCATTAGATGTTACTCTACCTTGTCAAGTTGACATCTCTAACATCGGTAAAGATAAAGGTAATAGAAAACAAAAATGAAAACTGCATGTGTTTTTATAAAGAGCATAACATAAGCATTTTACAGTTTATATCGCTTACTGAGTTTTAGGCACATAGTTTAAGTGTTGTGATGTAGTTAAAGAGCCTATGATCGGATAAAACTAGTAAAGGACGTAGCTAATGGAGTATTGCCTAGTTGGGACTTTTGTGCTGTTGGCAGATTGACCTTGGTGGGTTATGACTCAGGGAATGTTTTTTTTTTTTTAAGTGGAATGTTTTTTTTAAGTGTGTTAAGTATTTCAAAGTCTTTCAATGGTTTTTAGTTGTGATGAACATTTTAAATAGTTATTGTTGTTTACTTTAAACAACTTTTAAATTGGTGATTTGTAATGTTTTATTCGAGAAAGACTTTCGCTTTTGTTTATTCTGATTTTCCCTCACATGTTTTAAAAACAAAATTTTTATACGGGTTTAAGGAAAGTTGAAATGGAATACGGGATGTTACAAACAACATCCCAAAAACCAATAAGACAACAAACAATAACTTAATAATAAAATGAAAGGCATGAAAGAGGCCATAAAATGAGTCTTCACAAAAAGGAAAAACAATTCGCCCAAGTGCATGCAAACCAAGGATAGTTCATTAGCCAACCTCCCATGTGATCCATTGCTTGGAAATCTTTTTATCTAAGGTGCTAGGAGACTCCTTAAGGTCTTCATGTACCTTAGTTCCTGCAAAGAAAAAGGAAATATAAAAGTTAATTAATCTCCTTACTTTGGATCTTGTCATGGGCACATCACCTGGTTGACTATTTCAGCATTCTACTAAATTTTGTTGCTCTTGGGTACTTTCTTAGTCGACCACTTCAGCTTTCTACTAATTGTTGTTGCTCTTGGGTACTTTCCTGGTTGATCATTCGCTTGATAGGTCGACCGCTTTAGTATTTTATTTTAGCACCTTAAAATTTCATACTAATTTAATATTTGCATCATATTTGCAACATTTTTAGCATGTCCTGTAACGACTCGGATTTTCATAAATCGTTGAAAATGCATGAAAATTTAAATTTTCTTTTTGAAAGAAATCAGAGCGCGACATTAACCGAATCACTACCAACCATTCGTAAAACTCGAAATAAAATCCCATTTAGTAAAGACTTATGCGGAAGCGTAAATAAAATAATTGTTTGTAAAACATAGCGGAAGCGTTAAAAAATCGTATATTTAAAACTTGGCGGAAGCGTAAATAACTAGTTGAAAGAAGGAATACAAAACCATTGAAATACCACTTTTATACGATTTACTACGTGACTTAATTACAACATTTAAAACTTAATTTAATTAACACGGTTTCTCTTTTACCCATTTCATATGTCTGGCCAACCACGATCTCCCTCGTGTGTGCAAACCCATCATCCCTGCTTGCTATTGTTTGTCCTTTATCTTTCGCTACTTCTAGTCCATGCATTCCTCATAGCATACTAGTACCTACATCTACACCATAAGCAACTGTAAGCCCAAAGGGCTCAGTAAGGAAAAAGGAAAATGCAATTATGAAATGTCTCTCTTTAATTCATTTGGAATGGGGGCCACCCAAACCAATTCTTTCATTTACGTTTTCTTTCTTTCTTTACTCATTCTTCGAGCTGGAGATTAGAAGAACCCGTATGGGATGGTATAGTGGGTCGGACCTAACCTCCTATGGACAACTAGGTCCCATTCCCGATAAGGTAGGGGCATTTTCTAATTGTCAGACTAGGACCGCTACCCATCCGCCTGCTAACTCCGTTAATCCTTTCTTTTGGTCTTTTCTTTATCATTTTATTTTCCCTTACCATGCATGTGAGTACCACCCCGTGGGAGTACTTCCTACTTGGTTTCTATTACATGATGCATGAACATACATACTCAACCTATCGTGATGCATGATGACATGACACAACATTCATAAAATTGAAGTGCGCATATAAATAAAGTGACGGTAACTGAAAACACATATAGAGAAAGTAAAGCACATAATAGAATAAAGGAACTGCGTACAATAGAAAACAAGTATAACATTAAGATAAGACAGCGAATGAACAATAAATTAAACATGCTCAGGAAGATAAAATGATCATTCTAGTTCTTTAGTTATTTAGCCTAATTAATCTCCTAGTCCATTTACATGCTCCCTTCATTTATATTTCTAAGCTATTATTCTATTCAGTTATTAACATGCTCCTACATCGATTCATGCTTTTATTTTACTTAACTAACTATACTTGGTTTAGCAGAAAGTACATACTAAAGACATATAATCATGATCGAGATCTTAGGCAATACTAAGACAACAATAACAAAAGCAATTATAAAACATTCATTCTCATAATAAGTGAGATCCTTAAGACCCTTAACTCATTCACGTTACTTCATTCTCTTTTCTTCTTCTTTATCATTCTACTCTTTAGTAAAGTAAAGCATTGATTATAAATTTGAAGTGCGCATTCAATATAAGTAACTGAATTTAAAAGCGCATATAAAATGATAATAGGAATTGAAAGCACACCCAAGGCAAGTAATATCCCTTGAACACCCAATTAAAACAATATACAATGAACTTAACAAGGAAGTCATACTTGAATTAATAGGATACAATATTATCAATTAACATGTTCATTCTTCTAGTTAATTTCTTAGTCCATTTACATGCTTCCTATACTTAGTAGGTTAGATAATTATCATATATGAACATACTCAAGTTCAATTGCTTTACATGCTTTTACTCTTCTTAACAATTCATAACATGCTACCGAGAAGACAATAACAAAAGCACTTATAAAACATACAACTAATCACATGCTTCCTACTCTTACTATCTAAATGATTTAAACATGTTCTGAACAACCATTACCAACTAATTACACATACTCAAACAATTACTTTAGTTTCTCACACTAGTTCGTTAGCATGTTCAAGTTACTAATTATCTTAGTTAGTGTACATGCTCATTCGGTCAAGTAATTCGTTTAATCATGCTTACTATGCTTACTAAATTATTATCATACTCAAGTGTTCATTATTAATTATCAACTAGTTAACATGACATGTACAACCTAATTAATTGCATGTTCAAGTTTAATTAGTTTAAATCTAATACTTCATATTTATCCCACATGTTTTTCTAATTGATTTTATAGTCAACTAATCATGTTTAACAATTAACTACATTTATCATGCTAAATAAATATTCTAATTAATTATGCTGCTCACTTATTAATCATATTTAATTAACATGCTTATTACTTAAGGTTGACATGCTCGAGGCTTAGATATTGATTAACCAGCTAGCCAATTAATACGCTTTACAATTGCTAAACAATTCAATCACACTAGTTCATTACAAGCTAAACAGTTAACATGCTGACCAATCAACTAAGCAATTCATACAACAGAGAGTCACTACACCAACACACAGAGTATTAATCATACTAACAACTAACATAAACATCCTAATTTAAACTACATTCTTATCACACACATTCTAACAAAAAGGTGCACAGCAGATTAACAAAAAGGAATCCATTCATTAAGGCTAACTCATTTTCTAGCTTATCATTTTCTATTTCATCATAACTACTCTACATTTCACCACATTCATTCATCAGTCAATAACATCTACAATCATAGCACTAACAATCTATAACACAGGAAACATCACAGAACAACGAAGCTTACATATCACTAATCACAAGCTAACATCGAAGGAAATACAACAGGGAGTCATTCAAGGAAACTATACCAACTATTAACTACTAGCAGTCAACAATTGATTAGCAATAAGCATTCAGCTAACATTAACACTAAACTCACACACCCATACTTGTGGTGTAAGGCCTTAATGGCCAAAACACCCTAAATCCTTACCTCAATTCTTTATCGCCCATTCACACTTCATCGTTATTCATCTTCGTCATTCTGATACCTTCACAATCAGCACATTTACCCATTAATAACTTCTCATCGAATTCTACACACTTAACACTTAACATATTCCAAATATCTAGAATATATAAATCCAAATGACATATCCGAAACAAGTATGATATTAAACCTCTTATCAATGTCGTGCCAAAATGCTATAATCCAATTAGCCTAAATAACAATTCCCATATATATTGACAACCAATAATCTTAATCCAAAGCCAACATTCGTCTAAATGTGTAGAGCATAAATACAATGTGTAGAACATTTAACTTCAATATCACCATGCATGAATTAATCCAACAAACATGAATAATTCAACAACCAACATGACATATCTATTTATCTTTTCACCCACTTTAGAATGGCAGCAGACAAATTGTTCCAACGTACAGAGTTAACAGTTCGCAACAGAAAACCTAATGAGGTAAATTCCATTGACAGCATATAACTCTACTAAAATGTCTATTCTCCATTAACTAAAACAATTATAGGACATCAATCTTCTCTACTTAAACCATTAACAGAACCCAACTCAAAGCATAACCACACAGCAGAGACATTCTTGAATCAATCCTCCTAGTTATCAAAGGCAGCAACATCAAATTAACCAAACTGGTTCCAACAAAGTCAATATAATTCTGGACTTAGCAGAAACCAAAGACTGAATCGATAGAGAAGAATCATACCAGCACAGAAGATTCGAACCGTCCAGATCGGGTCGGACATACCCGGGTCAGTCATACTAGGATCGGAGTTCGACCCGAGCTCCTGGAATCCGACCCGAGTCGGAACCCGCAGTCTCACCTTTGCTGATCCTCCTCTACCGATCACTGCCAGCTCGTCGGTCGCTGCATCATGCCATTGTCGTCGAGTCATCGCCCGCCATCGCCGGCCACCGGGAAAGACAGAATGTCGGAGTTCACCTTCGCCCGACGCCCAAAATCAAACCCCGCGGCGCAGCAACTGCTCGCCGTTCGTCTGACTTGGATGAACCCGAGCTCCAGCTCGCCGTCGTCTCTCCGTCCTCGCGTCATCGCTCCTACTCGCGGGCTCCATCTCTCTCTCCTGCAGCCTCCCTCTCTCTCTCTCTAGATTTGTCTCTTGCGGCTTCCCTCTCTCGACTCCCCCTTTCTCTTTCCCTCTCTTTCTCTCGTATCAAAAACCAATTAGCCTGATCCCCCTTTAACCCTAATTAAGTAATATTTTTAAATGTTAAATATTCATATCAAATATTAGCCGACCCAATTTCTAATTCTCAACTTATTCTAATTATCATTAAAAGATTATTAAAGGTACAATTTAAATTTCTTAATTCTATTTCCTAAGTTGATTTTTATCAATTAAATTTGTTAATGAATTCTCTTAAATTATAATTTAACAATCGCGACTTTGGTAACACCCCAATAATTATCGAATTAATCCAATTTACTTCCTAATTATATTTCAATTATATTTATTTAATTCCAATAAAAAGTTGGAGTGTTATATGTCCAGTCGACCACATGTTTTCACTTGGTCGATCGCTTCAACATTCTACTAAATTTTGTTGCTCTCGGGTACTTTCTTAATCGGCCGCTTCGCTTAATAGGTTGACCGCTTCAGCATTCTACTAAATGTTGTTGCTCCTGGGTACTTTCATGGTCGACCACTTCGCTTGATAGATCAACCGCTTTAGTATTTTATTTTAACACATTAAAATTTCATACTAATTAAATATTTTTACATCATATCTACATCATTTCTATGTATGATAATTTTCAAATCATTACACCTAGCCTCAGATCACCCTATTTTGAGTGAATTTGAGTCATGGTCCACCCCAAAATGCGTAGTATATAATCTAGTTGGGAATTATTATAAATTTAATAAAAAAAATAAAAATATATGTGTGTTATAATAACGTAAGTTGAAAATATTAAGAACTAACTTGTTATATCCAAGTTCTTATGATTTTTCTAGCTTCCTTAACTCGCGGTTTGGCCGGATTGTGCCCATTAAGTGCGAACTGGAATGGTCGACTATACACATAAATAGCAGATTCGTCTGCCGCGTCAAGCGCTACTTTCTTTATCGTCTGCCGCGTCGCAGATTCGCGGTACTCGTAAACCATCCGACGACACCAATAATTTCTTTCAATCTCTTTTCTTCTTCCTCTTAGCTTACAGACTAAGATCATAGCAGTCAGTCGATTCGAGACTTTCCATTTTCTCTGCAAAACCATGGATCTCCGAGACGTTATTGGCGCCCAAACCGACGTTGCCTTGACAGTCGCGAAGCAGTTGCTTCTACAACAAGGCAAGGATTCGAATCTGGTGTTTTCGCCGCTGTCGATCCACGTCATTCTCAGCCTCATCGCCGCCGGTTCAGACGGCGCCACCCGCGATCAGCTCCTTTCCTTCCTCAAATCCAAATCCACTGATCACCTGAACTCCTTTGCTTCCGAACTGATTTCCGTGGTCTTCGCTGATGGCTCCTCCGCCGGTGGGCCTCGTCTCTCTTTCGCTCATGGGGTTTGGGTCGATCAGTCTCTTCCTCTCAAGCCTTCTTTCAAACAGGTGGTGAACACTGCCTATAAGGCTGCTCACTCTCAAGTTGATTTCCAGACCAAGGTAAACTAAATCGACATGAATTTCAACCTATTTCAGATTCTTTTGGTGACGTTACTTAAAAAAAACAAAGGTTATAAGCTTAGACCCAGTTTAAATTTATATGATTTGTTTTATCTAATTGTTCATGTCAGTGGATTTCGCAACTAGAATTCCATATTAGTATTAGTTTACCAAGCTTTGTTCTTCGCTGCTGATTTTTTAATTCTACTGGGTTTGCTTTATTAGCTGAGTCCTGTGCAGGCTATAACACTTATTATCGTGACATTTCTCTAGTTGGGTTTGAAAATCTATTGTGGAAATGATGATCGTTTTATTGCGAGACTCTTAAGAATCGTTACAAGTACTCCGAAGATCCTTTGTGCACGTTTGCTGTCTTTTTTCATACTGCTCAAGATGATAGTGATGTAAATATGATAATCAATGCTCTTCTGGAATTTCTGTTAATATTCCTATTGAATGTGGTGTTGAAGGCTGTTGAAGTGGCTGGCCAAGTGAATTCTTGGGCAGAAAAGGAGACAAGTGGACTAATCAACGGGCAGTCGATTGCACAACGAGGCTCGTCCTTGCAAACGCACTCTATTTCAAAGGCAACTGGGATGAAAAATTCAACGCGTCGGCGACAAAAGATCATGAGTTTTATCTTCTCGATGGAAGTTCAGTTCGTGTTCCTTTCATGACAAGCAAGAAGAAGCAGTTTGTGGCTGCCTTTGATGGACTTAAAGTTCTCTCACTTCCATACAAGCAAGGCAAAGACAAACGCAAACGCAGTTTCTCCATGTACGTCTTTCTCCCCGATTTGAAAGATGGAATGCCAGCTTTGGTTGAGAAAATTGGGTCCCAATCCGGGTTTCTAGATCGTCACCTCCCGTACGAACGTGTCGATGTGGGCGAATTTAGGATTCCTCGGTTTAAAATTTCTTTTGCGTTTGAAGCTTCTGAGATTCTTAAAGGATTAGGACTGGTTTTACCCTTCTCCGGCGAAGGTGGCCTGTCGGAGATGGTGGATTCTCCACTCGGCAGCAGCCTCTATGTATCTAACATATTTCACAAGTCTTTCATCGAGGTTAACGAAGAAGGGACAGAAGCTGCAGTTGCCACTGTTGGTTCAGTTGCTGGATGTGCTATGTTCATACCAGAGAAGATTGACTTTGTTGCCTACCACCCATTCTGTTCGTTATCAGAGAAAACATCACTGGAACTCTTCTTTTCACTGGGCAAGTGTCGAGAAAAAACCACCTAAAACAAATATGCGGAATACGATTTTTTTAATCTTTCGTACCTAATTCGAATCACAAATAAATGTCGCAGATGCAATAATAGTCAAGTGACAAACAACGCAAAACAATCAAACGATGCACACCAATTTTAGCGTGGAAAACCCCAAAACGGGTAAAAACCACGGGACCGATTCGGCCACTTAAAACTTCCACTATCAACGATAATAATGGGTACAACTATGTCTTAATACAGCACAATCATCACCTATCAAGATAGAATCAAGAGAGGAACAAAAACGGATAAGAAAAACCAATTTTTCTTATTCGTGTATAACTTGAGAGACGAACTTACAGAGCTCAAAACTAGATCTCCAACGTTCAGAATGTTGCTCAGAACGTCGCGAACACGCTGTCAAATTTTCAAGTTGATCCAACGGTCGGAACGCAGGCCAATGGAGAAAAACTGAGACTGCAGGGGAAAAATCCGAACTGCTCTCCCGCTCCCGCTACCGCTGCCCTTTTCTCTCTCTCTCACCTACTGTTCTTCTCTGTCGTGTAGGGTCGTCTACCCTTTTAAAAAGAAACATTTCTTTCTTTAAAAAAATAAGGGCGTGTGGGTCCCTTGTCCAGCCCACGTGGCCGAACACAACAAAACTCCCCCTTCGGCTCAAAAAGTGGGCTCCAACAAACCCGCTCTCCGCCTGCAAGTTTTAAGCTTCTTTTGAGGCAAAGTTTTCATCATCATGTGAGATCCATTCTCATCATGGTCAATACCTTTCGTCTGACTGAATCCTTCCACAGCTTTTCTTGCCTTATACCTTGGCTGTAAGCTGTTTTCATTTGACTTCAATCTGAACATCTGCTTGTTTTTCAAAGCTCTCTTACCCTTCGGTAGTTTCACCAAGTCATAAGTGTTGTTCTCATGCAAGGACTTTAACTCATCTTGCATTATATACAACCACTCTTTTTTCTTCTCATCTGAAAGAACCTTTTCATAAGTCTCTGGTTCTCCCCCTTCAGTGAGTAACACATAATCACTAGTAGAATATCTTCTGCAAGATTCTCTGTCTCTGTTGGACCTTCTCAACTGAGGCTCAACCGGTGGCTCTATTGGGTTTTTTTTCAATTGATTCATTATCAACTGGAAGAGGATCATCTGTCTGTGTATCTCTGTTGTCAGACACTATAGGTGGACAAACTATACCTGCATCAACTTGCTCTTCACTGCTAGACTCTGGCTTCTCTGTCTTATCAAAGTCTGCTATGGTTTGGTCTTCCAAAAAGACTGCATCTCTACTTCTGATAACTTTATTGTTGATCGGATCACAAAATTTGTACCCAGACTCCTCATGATTGTACCCAATGAAAATACACTGCCACGTTTTACTGTCAAGTTTAGATCTCTCATCTCTAGGGATATTCACAAATGCCCTGCAGCCAAAAACTCTCAAGTGCCCATACGAAACATCTTTCCCTGACCACACCCTTTGAGGTATAGCATGATTCAAAGGAACTGAAGGCGAAAGATTGATCAAGTCAACCGCTAAACTCATTGCCTCCCCCCAATAAGGTTTTGGTAGCTTTGCATGAGAGAGCATACAACGGATCCTGTCATTAATCATGCGGTTCATCCTCACTGCAACTCCATTGTGCTGAGGCGTTTTTGGCTCTATTTTTCTAAACTTAATCCCATGAGTTCTACAGTACTCCTCAAATGGCCCTCTGTATTCACAACCATTATCTGAGTGAACACATTTCAATTTCTTACCAGTTTCCCTCTCAACTGATGCTTGGAAAAATTTGAAGAAACTTAAAGCTTGATCTTTAGTCTTCAAAGTATAAGCCCATACCTTTCCGGAATAATCATCAATAAAGGTAATGTAATAATGAGCACCACCAAGACTCATAGTATCCATTGAACAAATATCAGTATGTACCAAATCTAACACATTTGTTCTTCTCGACGGAGGCAAGCTTTTAAAAGATACCTTGTGTTGTTTACCAGCTAAACAATGAGTGCATACCTCTGGCTTTGTAAACTTCAAACCAGGAACTATATTTTTCTGAGAAAGCTTTTGCATATCATTCTCACACATGTGTCCAAGCCTCATATGCCATAGTTGAGTAGACGAGTCCTCAACTGTATTCACTTCTCCATTATAAGAAGTAGCCTGCACCAAATAAAGAGAGTTCTGTTTCTTTCCTCTCGCAATCACCAATGACCCCTTAGTGAGCTTCCATTTACTTTCACCAAAGTGGCTATGGTATCCCTCGTCATCAAGTATACCAGTGGAGATCAAATTGAAATGGATATCAGGAACATGTCTCACATTCTTCAGACGCAATCGGCATCCGGCATCAGTATCCATGTAGACATCACCCATGCCTACTATCCTGCACTCTGCATTGTTCCCCATCTTCACATGACCAAACTCACCAACACTGTAGGTAGAAAATACATCACGCTGAGAAGTAACATGGTATGAAGCACCCGAATCTACTACCCAATGAGGATCTTGACAAGCGAGATTTACGGCTTCCTCATCATGGACAATTAAGAACTCATCGGTGGCTATGGCTACCTTTTCGTCTATATCACCCTCACCGGTCTTCTTTTCATTGCCCTTAACATTGGGATTTTCTCGAATGAACTTTCGACAAAATCGCTTTATGTGTCCCTTCTTACCACAGTAAGGACACTGAAAATTTGCATGGCTGCCGTTTCTGCTTTTATCTTTCGGACCTCTGCTTTGACTCCTCCCCCTGTTTTCCGTGACTAGAAAATCTGACTGTGAAGAATAACCCGTTGACTTTCTTCTCATCTCTTCATTCAACACACTGCTCTTGACTACATCCATAGTCAATTTACCATCCGGGGCTGAGTTGGACAACGACATTCTGAATGTCTCCCACGAGTCCGGTAAAGTACCAAGAAGTAACAAACCCTGAATCTCATCATCAAACTTGATTTTCATTCCAGCCAACTGATTTATAATCCCCTGAAATGTATTCAAGTGGTCTGTCATTGGTTTCCCATTCTAATACTTCAACGCTAATAATTGCTTTATCAAATATAATTTGTTGTTACCCGTCTTTCGAGCATACAACTCCTCAAGCTTGTTCCAAATACTCTGTGCATTCTTTTCCTCACTAACATGGTTGAGGACATTATCATTTACCCATTGCCGAATGTAGCCGCACACCTGACGATGACATAATTCTCATTCTGCATCTGTTTTATTGGTCGGCTTCTCCTTGGCAAATACTGGCAAATAATAGTTTTTCACATAAAGGAGATCTTCCATCTTTCCTTTCCAAACATTATAATTAGATCCATTCAAAGTAACCATCCGACTTGTATTACATTCCATGATTCGAATAGGCACAGAAACGAGAACCTTGCTCTGATACCACTTTGTTGAGAAAAAACCACCTAAAACAAATATGCGGAATACGGTTTTTCCAATCTTTCGTACCTAATTCGAATCACAAACAAATGTCGCAGATGCAATAATAGTCAAGTGACAAACAACGCAAAACAATCAAACGATGCACACTAATTTTAGCGTGGAAAACCCCAAAACGGGTAAAAACCACGGGACCGATTCGGCCGGTTAAAACTTCCACTATCAACGAAAATAATGGGTACAACTATGTCTTAATACAGTACAATCATCACCTATCAAGATGGAATCAAGAGAGGAACAAAAACGGACAAGAAAAATCGATTTTTCTTATTCGTGTATAACTTGAGAGACGAACTTACAGAGCTCAAAACTAGATCTCCACCGTTCAGAATGTTGCCCAGGACGTCACCAACACGGTGTCAAATTTTCAAGTTGATCCAACGGTCGGAACGCCGGAAAATGGAGAAAAACCGAGACTACAGGGGAAAAATCCGAACTGCTCTCCCGCTCCCGCTACCGCTGCCCTTTTCTCTCTCTCTCACCTACTGTTCTTCTCTGCCGTGTAGGGTCGTCTACCCTTTTAAAAAGAAACATTTCTTTCTTTAAAAAAATAAGGGCGTGTGGGTCCCTTGTCCAGCCCACGTGGCCGAACACAACAGCAAGTACTCAATCCTCTTGCAGGTTTCTGATTGAGTTCCCCTGATTTAGTGTTTAACTTGGATTTGATATTACAGTCGATGTTTTGTTAATTTTTTAAAAAAGAAATACGAAGAATTAAGAAAAAAAACTTAGTTAAAAATATCAAACGGGCTTACTTAGTTAAAAAATAAAGGAAAAATGACAAATTAACCATCGTGGTTTGCGATCAATGACAAGTCAATCACTATATTTTAATTTCTAACAAATTAACCACTGACGTATGGGAAAATGACAAAGCCAACATCGTTGTTACGTTTACAGTTAACAAATTGATCTAGAGCCGCGGCTTTCAGGAAAGAAGGCCAAATTTGGCCTGGACGCCGCGGCGGTCTGTGGAAAGAAGGAGACGGCCAAATTTGGCCTGGGAAGTTGCGGCGGCGTCCATCAGAATGCCTTCTGCAAAATATTTTGGCTAGGACACCGCGGCGGTGTGTGGAAAAATTTTTGATCGTAAATTTGAGGGCTTAAACACGTAATTTTGGGCCCGAGAAATGGGGGTCATGCGGTAAACTCAATGATTTATCATAGATTTCTGAGAGAGCTTTGATTTGATACCTTCTGCACCCAATTCCGACGCCTGTAGCTAAAGTTATGCCCCTTTGAAGTTGAAGAGGTCAAAAATCTAATAAAAATATTAGATTCAAAAAACATATACATAAAGACTTCAAAGTAACCATGAAACACTAAAAAACCTATAACCCCTGCAAACTGTAAAGTAGCCATGCATGAAAAACAGAGAGTTTCAGGGACAGGCGGTGTCCAGGGACGCCGCGGCGCCTTGTCAGCTTCTTAACGGCAAACGTGACAGTGATGTTGGTTTTGTATTTTCTCATACGTCAGTGGTTAATTTGTTAGAAAATAAAGGATAGTGGTTAACTTATCATTAATCACAAACCATGATGGTTAATTTGTCATTTTTCCAAAAATAAATCATAATTTTATTTCTCAAACTGATCATAATTTTCCTCAACTATAGCACGATTTTTTAGAAATAAATACTCTACAATTGAAATAAATCTCTCATCACCACACTAGATTCATTCACCATGATCTAATCGACTAATATTGTTCAATACTAAGGGAAAAGGACATTCTCGCCCTTGTAATGTATGGTAAATGCGAGTTTTAATATGTTGTAACTATTTAATTGTAATCGGCCTATAAGGATGAATAATAGCATAGGCTATAAAGATACAAAATACAAATTTCTTGTACTTAAGAACAACTTTATTAATATTTTTTTAATAAGAGAAATTAATAAAATAAACCTGAAATTATTGAGTCAACGATAAGTCAAACTTAAAATTAATTTCACGAACAACTAAAATCTTGAGGTATTAGAAATGAAGAAAGAAAACCTCGCAGTTACGTTTTCTATCAAAAAATGCCGAGACAAATAATGCAATCATGTTTTCCACTTAAAAACTTCCAAGGACATCACACGGACGTCCTCCTACAATGAGGGATGTCCAAGGCTGATCCACAAGGAGAGGCGTCGAAGGATTAGCCTTAAGGCCATCGTAAGGCTGAAAAACGTCCATGGTGACCGATGGATGAAGAGACAAAATTTCTACATGGAGGACGGACGTCCACAATGGGAGGAGGGGCGTTGGCGGACGAAGGTTTGTATCTGTTGGATGAAGGGACATATGTCCTACAATAAGAATAGTCAGTCAGGATGGAGGATGGGCTTCCGCTAAAGGCATTGGCAAACTAACGTTTGTGCCCATTGGATAAAGAGACAACGTTCTTCAATGTGAATGGACAACTAGGATAGAGGATAGGCATCCTCTAAAGGCGCTAATGGACAAAGGTTCTTTCAATGAGGATGAATGACTAGGATAGAGGATGAGCGTCCTCCAAAGACACTAGCAGATGAAGGTTGTTGCTTGTTCCAAAGAGGTGAGCAAACGTTATATTGAAGTGGGACATGTGGAAGACGCACTATTTTAAATGGGAGTAAACAAAGGTTGTTAGTCATTAGATGAAGGGGTTGGATGTCCTTTAGAGATGGGGGCACATTCGTCGCTGGAAATGGACGTTCGAGATGAGATAATTAGAAGACAATGTCATTTAGCATTGATGGATGTTTGTGGATGGTAGGGGATGTCCATTGATGTTAAGAGATGACGTTATTTAGTATTGAGGGATGTCCCTCAACTTACATCTAACGTTCCTCAATAACATGGATGTCCCTCAATACTAAACAACGACCTTCCCTTAACTTTCATGGCATTGAGGGACGTCCATGGTAAGTTGAAGGACACCCCTCAATACTAAATGATGATGTTGAGCAACCTTCAACTCCATGTATATAAGAAGAAAGGATTTCCTCTGCAAGAGCAAGCAGTAACCTTAAATCTCTAAACATAATCCAAGAGCGAAAGAGTATCAGAAATCAAAGTGTTGCACATCAAATGGAGTTGAGGAGTGTTGCATCATCCAACAATGACGAATCCATTAACTACAAAATGGAGGTGGATTCTATTTCAGTAGTCCAAGTGATGCACCAGCGGAAAGGGGTAAAGAATTAACCTGTGAATGGTGGCTTTAAAGAGATGATGCACCCCGGATTTGCATAATATTTTATTTTAATTAAGTATTTTAATTTGTAATAGTTTAATTGTTGGTTGGATTTATTCAAGATCAAGCCTAGGTGGATATTCAAGTACAAGATTAGGAGAATTTTGAAGCTGTCTCAAAATCAGCCTATAATTTGACCTTCGAACACTCATGGGTATTTTTGGCATTCTAGAAGATTTTATTTCAAAATATTTTCTTCATGAAGATTATAGCCAAACTTTCAAGGTATCTAGAACATGTTTTTGTGTTACATTTGGAGGTTGTTTACTATGTCAAACATCCAAATTACAGAGACCAGTCAAAGATGTATTTTGTGTTTTTATTATTTTAAGGTTACTTTTGTAATTTGCTTTTGAGGACATTTTTGTAAATTGGATTTAGGGTTTCTTTGGAGGGGTTCTTAAGCTCTCTAAGGCAGCCCTAATCCTCATATTGGTTTTGATAAAAATTTGCAGCAGCTATTGTTTTCCTTGGAGTCCATCCGAAGCTTCCTGGAGATTCTTGGTCGAGCAAGCCGAGACCAAATTTTCCAACACTCTTTACCTCATGGTTTTGTCATCTTTGGAGGTAAGGTTTTATACAGCATTCTCCCAATACTTCCTTGGAAGTATTACTCAAGAGAGGAGGGTCAGAAAGTTGGAGGAAAATGAGTTGGAGAGGCTCTTTAAAAAAGGGTCCACTAAAGTCGCTAGTCTCAAGCAGTGGAGATTCCAGCAGACCACTCATAATTTGTTTCTGTTTACATTCTTTGCTCCTGATTATTAGTTCTGTAATTTTGATATTTTGAAGCTCTCTAGATTGCAAAACTTTGGGCACTGATTTGGTTTAAGTTGGATAAGAATTCGATACCTTGCTATATGATTTTCTAGAAGTCGCCGAAACTGTTCTGTAGAATCTGTTTTGAGGACATTCCACTCTTTTGGACATATCTTTCGTTGCTAAATGTTTTTATTTGAGATTTTTGGACTGGAATATCTTCTTCTTTTTTTTTTGATCTCCTACAAATTTGACGTCAATTGGGCTTAGGAACAAAAAATTATTGTATTTTTAAATCTGCTTCTTGAATCTATTATGTTGGTTCTCTTTCCGGTCAGCAATTTTGTTTCGACTATAACTCTCTCTCCATAGTGTTTCTAATCTTGAATTTTAGATTGGACCTTATTCTTTAGTGTTTATTGCAGTCCTGTAAATTTGAATGTATTTGGCAGCCTACACTTGAATTTCTATTTAATTGATTGAAGGTTCTGCTTTTGAGCATAGCCGATTTGGTTTAAGTGTTGATTTGTTTCTTTGCACTTTGGAAGTGCATCAAGAGAGGTGATTAACAACTAGATGTTGATGGATATAGGCATGGCGGTCGGTCAGCAGTTGGAAAGGCTAGGCAGTGAACAACCGCAAATGATCAGCCGCAAAATTGGAAGTGAGATAGCGGTCAATCAGCAACGTCCAAAATATTACAGATTTGAACATTCGAAAATGAGTAGTCGAACGGCTGAAGGATAAGGCAAGCGACCGGTTGAAGAACTTCCTTAAATTGCAGCAAATCTTCTTTTGGAAACTCTAACTTTAGAAACCAATATCTATCTGGTTTTAGAAGTTTTCTTCGCGAAATTTGGATCACGACTTACTTGATGAATGTAGAAAGAACTCCTTCAAGAATAATGGAAATAAATGCCATGAATTTTGAAATATGTACTTGAGAAATAGATTGGTCAGAAATAGCAAGTAGTGACACTCGCACTCCCGTATGAATGACTTTGCCAATGCAACTTCTCTTGAAAGTTGGACACCTCTTCACACACTCTCCCTTCAAGAAGTAAGAGTATGAATATAAATAAGAGAATTCACTCAAGTCACAAAATAAGTTCAATTTGTGATGCAACACACACAAGGGACTTTGTATTAACTCACCAGAGGTTGAAAGAGGAATCACTCCTATTTCGAAAGAAAACAAAAGCTTTATATTAATTAAACTTCAATGTCTTAAACACACACACTAAGTGACCTTATATAAGTAGTTAAAAAACATAGAATACGAAATAACAACATATGAAACAAACTAATAATCAGTCATACTTGGTCGATTACTATACTATGTTTAGGTAATTTTCTAAAGTAAATAATTAACTATTCTTTGCTAGCTTTGGCTCCATGTTTTTTGTGCCTTTTGGCAGCTACTTTCTCATCAAGTTTTCCCACTTGGATGATTGTCATATTAATGTGACACTCAGCCTTCCTTTTGTCCACTTGCTTGGCCGATTTAGGAAGATTTTCATATCTCCTCTTCCTTTGCTTTTCCTTGCCCTTCAAGATTGTCTTCTTGGGCTTCTTTCCATAGTAAAAAGAGTGTGGGTCTTTATTGGTCTTCATGGTTTAGTGGCTTTTCCATTTAGGTTATGATTGAGCTATCTTCCAAATAGTTAGAAATGTAGGTATTGATAAGTGTTCGGTATTGATAAGTGTTCGGGCCCTTGCTCTTGTGATTGGACCTTGTAGTCCATCATCCTCTCCAGATTTTTTAGGATTTGACCTCAAATCTTTTTCAAGCTCTGGCTCTATAACCATCTCTTCATCGTCAATGTAAGAAGATAAGTCTTGTATGTTGAAAGTGGATGACACTCCATATTCTTCTGGAATATCTATCTTGTAGGCACTATAGTTGATCATTTCCAATATTTTGAATGAACCATCGGCTCTTGGCATGAGTTTGGACTTACTTTGTTGAGGAAATCTTTCTTTTCGTAAATGAAGCCATACTAGGTCACCTTCCTTGAATATCATCTCTTTTCTTCCACGGTTGGTTGCCCTTGTATAGGTTTCATTCCTTTTTTCGATAGTCTTGTTTTTTCATGTATTTCCTTCATCATGGCGACCTTCTTTGCTCCATTAGAATTATCAAACTCTTTGTTTAGTAATGCCATGAGATCCATAAGAGTGTGCGGGTTGAACCCATATACTATTTCAAAAGGAGTTTTTTGAGTACTTCGGTGCACACTTCTATTATAGGCAAAGTGGGTGCAAATCCCAATCCATTAACCTCCCATTTAACATGTTTTTCAAGAGTGCTCCTAACGTTTGGTTTTTCCATCTGTTTGGGGATGGAATGATGTGCTAAATAGTAGTTTTGTCCCCAATCTCTTCCAAAGGCTTCTCCAAAAAGTGCTAATAAATTTGGTGTCACAGTCGGAAACAATGGAGCAAGGAATTCTATGCAACCACACCACTTCTTTGAAAAACAAGTTAGCCACATGAAAAACATCATCTGACTTAGAGCATGCAATAAAGTGAGTCATCTTGGAGAATTTATCAACAACGACCATGATGGAATCTTTAGATCTTGGGGTAAGAGTTTACTCTTGGCTTTCTTGCAAACAATATACCTCTCTACAACCTTTTGCACATCTTTAAGAAGGTGAGGCCAATAGAAGTTCTCTTTTACCGCTTCATAGGTTTTCTTTTCTCCAAAGTGACTAGCCAAGCCCCCACTATGTGATTCTTTGATGAAGGATTCTCGAAGGCTATATCTTGGAATACAAATCTTGTCAACTCTGAAGAGATAACCATTCATAAGATAAAATTCACCCTCGGGTTTCCTTAAGCATTTTTCATACCATTGCCCGAAGTCTATATCATCCATGTAGGCACTTTTTATCCAACCAAAACCATATAGCTTGGCATCAAGTTTGGTGAGGAAAGAATACCTTTGAGACAAGGTGTTGACCATTGTATAAGTGCTTTCCTTTTTTGACATGAGCATAGTAGACTTCATCCTACTTTCCTTCATGGATTCATAATCCTTGGCAACTTTTTCTAGTTCAAGAAGAGCTAGCTTGATCATTTTTGCCTTGAACTTGAATGTATAACTATTGATAAAACCATCGTGCATAGTTTTTCTACCATATTGTCATGGTCTTCTCAAAAGTAGATGATTAGCATTCATAGGAACCACATCACAAAATACTTTGTCCATAAAGCTCCTAATGGTGAACTCAATTGAAGCTTGTTTACTAACCTTGATGTCCTCTCAGTCATTTAACT
The DNA here is from genome assembly GCA_022433065.1 of Begonia loranthoides. Lineage (NCBI taxonomy): Eukaryota > Viridiplantae > Streptophyta > Magnoliopsida > Cucurbitales > Begoniaceae > Begonia > Begonia loranthoides. Next base: position 26,947,104 of record CM039484.1, read on the forward strand.
AACTTAGCTTATAAGGAGTCGTATGCAAGGTTGTTTCCATTCCCAATTTACTTACTAGATCTGTAGAAACCACATTAGTACAACTCCCTCCATCAATAATTCGAGAGCAAACTTTATCTTTGACTTTGCAACAGTTATGAAAGATGTTCTCTCTTTGACAATCATCAATACTTGCTTTGGTAGTGAGTGCTCTTCGAATGACCATAAGGAGAGGACCCTCTTGAGCATGTAAAGTCTCCACTTGTGCCTTCTCCTCGTGTGTCTCTTGTGTTTAACTTTCATCTTCGCTTTCAACCTCATTAGTTCCCTCTCTTACTACTATTACTTTCATATTTGGACATTGGTAGGCTTAATGGCCTACATCAAGGCATTTAAAACACTTAATTTCCCTTGTTCTTGGCTTTGGTGCTTCTATAGGTAGCTTTTTGTTGTCACTCGGATTGGTGGCCATACTCCTCATGCTTATACCTTTGTCTTCAAGTTTGGGTGGTGGCTTGGAGAAGCTTATGTTTCTTTGAGGGAATCAGCTAACCCTCTCTTTCTCCTTTCTCTTATTTTGTCTTTCTACTTTGAGAGCCAATTTAATCATATCCACCAAGGTGCTGTAGGGTTGAAGTTTAACATCTCCAATATCAAAGTTAAGTCATTGGATGAACCTTGCGATAGTTTGGTCTTCTAGCTCTTGCAAATCACACCTTGTGTTCATGGTTTCAAATTCGTCCACATATTCTTCTATTGTTGAGGAATCTTGCTTGAGGCCTTGCAATTGATAATAAAGTTATTGCTTGTAATGACTTGGAATAAACCTTTCACTCATGAGCCTTTTCAATAGCTGCCAAGTTCAGATGTCTTCTCCCTCATGTCTTCTATTTGATTGAATGTTGTTCCACCATAGACTAGCATATCCTATGAACTTTAGCGTTGCTCGTTAAATCTTCTTTCTCTCCGAGAAATTGTAACATTCAAATATCCTTTCAACCTTTTCCATCCATTTAATATAATCATGACCACTGCTAGAATCGATGATTGGAGGAATAGATACCTTGATAAGATTCGATTCATCTCTTTGTGTTAGTCTCCTTCTAGGATTGGAGAAGTCCCCGTACTCAATTTCCTTCTTTATGAAGTCTTCATCACTATGCGAATGGAAGAACCTCTCTTTTGGTCTTATTGAATGAGGATTTTCTCTTTGTTGATTCTTAGAACTCATGAACTACTGGAACCTGAACCGAAGCTTATTAATTTGTCCTCGCACACTTGGTTTGACTTCATGTGTTGATGGTAGCTCTGTGTCGAGAATAATAGTTGGATTTGTCTTCATTTTTGTGCCACCTTTGTAGCTCCCCGTGTCATCATGTAGATAAGAAAAGAATAATATTACTAGCAGTCGTTTTAGCTCTGATAACAAATGACACATCAGCGGAAGGGGTAAAGAATTAACCTGTGAATGATGCCTTTAAAGAGAGGTGATGAACAACAAGATGTTGATGGAAATAGGTGTGGCGGTCCGTCAATAGTTGGAAAGGCTAGAGGATCAACAACTGATCAGCCGCAAAATTGGAAGCGAGATAGCGATCGGTAAGCAACGTGAAAAATATTATAGATTCAAGCGTCCGAATCTGAGCGGACGGATGAATGGTCGAACGGTTGAAGGATGAGGCGAGCAACTAGTTGAAGAAATTCCTTAAATTGACGCAAATATTCTTTTGGAAACTCCAACTTTAGAAACCAATATTTCTCTTGTTTTAGAAGCTCTCTTCTTGTAATTTAGACCACAACTTCCTTGATGAATGTAGAAAGAACTTCTTCAAGAATAATGGAAATAAACGCCACGAATTTGGAAATATACACTTGAGAAATAGATTGGTTAGAAATAGCAAGTAGTGGCACTCGCACTCCTGTATGGATGACTTTGCCAATGCAACTTCTCTTGAAAATTGGGCATTTCTTCACTCACTCTCCCTTCAAGAAGTAAGAGTACGGATGCCAATAAGAGAACTTACTCAAGTCCCAAAGTAAGTTCAATTTGTGATGCAACACACACAAAGAACTTTGGATATAACTCACCAAAGGTTGAAAGAGGAATCACTCCTATTTCTGTAATATCCCAAATTTTTGTTATGTTAAGCATATGACTTGGGTGATAATTCTAGGTGTATTAAGAGTTGTAATGGACAATTAAAGTATTGGTCAAGAAAAACATATTTAGAAGAAGTGAATTATAATACCTTGAATTAGATTCATATTAAGCTTAGGAGGATGATTATGGATTTATTGATATTGACTTTGATAATTTAAAAGTTATTCAGGGGGAAATGAAATTGGAAAAAGGACTGAATTAGTGATTTAGAGTTAGTGAAATTGTAGATGATGGATGAAAGCTTTTTAGCAAGAGAAAATAGATTGGGTATAGTAAGGTTGATAATGATAAGGTTGATAACAATTATGAGCATATTGAGTTTGGTAATAAACAATGTGTAGAAAAAATCTTGGACAATATATATGCTTGTGTATGAAAGGATAAATTAAGAATAATTAATTTGGGTAATTTGGAAATGTGGTTTATGTTTTATTAAATGATATATATATATATGTACAAGGAGTAACAATCACTTGATCGTGAAGCAGCTACATGGTCAGATTATATCTATGACTTAGTTTATTGGGTTATAGTTTGTAGTAATTATATAAAGACATAATATTATAGAATTGTAATATTCAAGTAAATATTCTGAGTGGCAGTTGATCGGAAGGAGAACGGCATCGATCGTCCATTGAATGAATCAATCAATCGGCGATGGAGAACATTGGATTAGCAGTTGATTGGTGGAAATTGGCAGTCGACCATGGCTATGGAAACGATCGACCAACGCTTTGATGAGTTGTCTGAAAATATTAAACCAACGCCTAAAGATGGAATGACTCTCATGTGTAAACAAATCCGTGCGGGTGAGTTCGGATACTGAAGAGGTTGCTCTCACCCATGGGCGGGTGAGTTCAGATATTGAAGAGGTTGCTCTCACCCAACGCGTCACTAAGTTCACCAGTAAAGTACAAGTTCACCGCTAGAATATAAGTTCAGCGATCTGGTTTAAGTTTACCAGTAAGGTACAAGTTCACCGCTAAAACCTAAGTTTACTGTTATAGTATAAAGTTCATCACTATTTTATAAAGAATTATAGACTAATGAATATTGAAATCTGTATGTGTTTTAAATAGCATTGCATGAACAATTTTATTTTTATACTACTTATTGAGCGTTAGGCTTATAGTTAGGTCATGTGATGTAGGTATGCATAGGATCGAGGATAGAAGCAGTTGATGAGACATTTGTATGTTTCGCACTCAACACATCAAACACTTTTGCAGAAGCATTTTTTGTTAAATCCAACGACTCACGTTCTTTCCACTAAACTGATCCAACGGTCTAACGTCCTCTCTTATCAAACACTTCCGCGGAGAATCTTTTCTAATCCTAAACAAATCTCAATTGTTCCTAAGCCTCATCCAACGATCCTAGTTGCATCTGATCATCTACCCTTATTTTACTTAATTTCCATAATTAAACTATTAAATTATTACTTAATCCTTTTCTAAATTCTTTCACATATATTATTAAACTAACGATTTAAATTTTACTTTAATCATGAATATTCTTTACTAATTCTATTATATTTGATTTTCCTAATTCTTCAATAATTTATATTATATTTTATTATCTATAAAATAAACTGTTAGGGATCGAACAATAACCGAAAAAAGAAAATACGATGTGAGACACTAGATTTACATGAAATAATTCTTTCAGGAAAAAAATCATGGACAGAGGAATAAATTTACTGTGAAGATCAAAATACAACCGCGAGTTTTGCGACTCTAGCTTACATCAATTTATAGAGAAAACAAAACCCTAAATGAGATCTACAATGCGGGCCCTTCAACCTGGCCCAATAGAATTTGGGTCACACCGAAATTTAACAATCTCCACCTTGACATGAATTCTATAAAAGAAAACCATAGCGCGTGCTCGTCAGCCCAACCCAACAAAACAAATTCAAAACCGTTAATTCTGACAATCTCCATCTCGAAATGAATTCTGATACAAGGAATTAATTTTTTCAATCTTCAAATTTTTCTCTTCCACACCCTTAAAGATATCTGCAATGAGGGTCCAGTTGCATATCTCAAAGAAATATACAGATCACAAATATAAAAGTCTTCAAGGGCAAATTCAACAACTGATGCTGACTAGGTTTTAAAACATTTAAACCACGATGATAACATCTTCAAATCCCACAAAGAGTCAGTCAAATCTATGCAAATATATCTTGCCTCTTGACCTGCTATTTCATAACTGTCTTTCAAAATCTTTTAAAATTCCACTACTGTTATCTTACCATAACAAAATATTGAATCTTAATTTAAAAGTGGAAGATCTACTTCAAAAATCTCATCGCCTTAAAAACATAATATTTAACAAAATATCGGCCCCAAAAAATCACTGGCTTCAATAAAATATTCATCCCAAAAAATTGAAGCAAAAATCATGGATATCACAAGATTTCAAAAGATGTTCCCAAAATTCAGATATTTTTATCATAATAAATCATCCTCAAAATCAAATCAAATCAAATCGCTAGAATAATCGCAAATATTATAAAATTAAAACCTTATTTAAATTCCAACCGAAAACTATCTCCAAGATTAAGATATTTTGTGATTCTAAATCTGCCATAAATCATCAAATTTAATCTCCCAAAAATCTTCCAAAAATCCAAATGATTTTTATCTTTGGCAAAAATCTAATTTTGCAAAGGACACTCTTGCGGCAGCCCCAATCAAAATAGTCTGACAACGAGAATGGAGAACAACAATGTAGATGATCTATGACGACTGACGATAAATACAAAACTCTCCAATGACAAATCTGTTGTTCGAAGACACAACTGCTCTAGAGAACCCGCACAAAGAAGAAAAATGGGGTAATTGTTTATGATGGCGGCTGGACAATAGAGAGAACAAATCTTATGAGCAAGACGAATGGCAGGTAGAACAATTTTCCTGTTCTTTTTTTTTTCTTTTCTTTTTCCAAAAAATTGTAATTTTCTAAAAAATTACACAAACCTTATTCCATGCGAAATGACTGGAGTGAATTTGTTTCAACACACTTCGAAACACTAACTCTCAAAACCAAAGCTGTGATATCATTTGTTAGAGATCAAACGATAATCGAAAAAAGAAAATATGATGTGGGACACCAGATTTACGAGGAAAACCTCTTACGGGAAAAAACCATGGGCAGAGGAATAAATCTACTATGAAGATCGAAATACAACCGCGCATTTTTCAACTTTAGCTTATAGAGAAAACAAAACCCTAAATGAGATCTACAATGCGGACCCACCGACCTAGCCCAATAGAATTCAGGTCAGACTGAAATCTAACATAAACTTTATTATATAATATTTCCAAATTCCATAACTATATAATAACTTCTAACTCCTTCACTTTAGCTTTTCTAATTTCCTAATTATTTAATAATTCTTGTATTTTTATTGCTTTATTTTAACTTCCTCAATTTCCAATAATTCTAATAATTTCACCATTTTAATTTCCTTCATTAAAATCCATAATGAATATCTACTTAATCTATTAAATTCCAAATTATGGTATTATTTAATTAAACTATTTGTGAAAAATTTCGTGTACTACAATACTGACCTTTTTTTCTAGGAGGTGTGTGTACATAAACAACAAAATATATCTTAGGACTATAGATTTGCAACTCAAGGCGGACACACAATTACTCTTCTTCGATTTTCCACTTTACATGGGTCACACAATACATAGTCGGCTAGATAATTAGGGTTTGAATGTGACAAATCTATCTTCCACAATACTGTTTATACATATACATAATTTCATAATGCATGATTTGAACATTCATTCTATGTAAACATTAAATGTATATAATTCATATTAATAATACATGTGATATGAGTCATGCAATCTTGTTATTTAACAAGCACAAATGATACATGAATTTGTGCCACACATCTATCTAGATATGTTTTATTTGTGTCCTAAACCATTCTCACAATTCTTTTATACTTCTTATGCTTTTTCACCAAACTTTTAATAACAACCATAATTTAGGTAATCTATGTAGTACTTTTAACTATCAAAACATATCAATTCCACGTTTTTACTACACCAATACAATCAAACTTCAGCTAAAGCATTATCAACTATATTTATCAACATCTAATCCAAGATAACAATCATCACTATTTAATTCACACAATGCATAACCTAAATTAAAAACATATAAGTTATGATTCTTTTCCATTAAACCACTTCAAATTTATCCTTTATAAAATCAATTTCAACTAAATATAATTAGAGTTCATAATCAACAACTCTTATACTAAATTTTCAACTTATGTCATGAGAATTTCATGAAATTCTAATTATTTAAGAATTAAAATTACGTACTTGGTTCCAACACTTCCAAACTTGGATTTGAGTTATCAAAGTTCACTTCTTTCCTCACTTTTTTTACTCTTTAGAATCCTCTCCACTTCCTCTACAACTTTTCCTTGAGAGTCAATCTCCAAAATCTCACTCATTTAGTCATTTACTTCAATTTTCCACTTCTCTCTTTAAAAACCTTTTTTTTCTCTCTTTCTTCTCTTCTCTCACTGTTTCACCATAGATAACCATGAATTTTTCCTCCTTATCTCCAATATAAGGAGAGCTTCTAGAGTCCTCTAAAGGGTTTTATGATTTTACCTTTAATCCTTGAGGTAAAAAGTCTATTTTGTCCTTCTATTTCTTATATATTATAATTTGAGCTGCTTATTTTAGCTATACATATTGCACCACCCTATTGATAACCACATTTTACTACATGAAATTATAGATATATGTCTTAAGAAAATTTTATCATTAGGGAGTATCCTTAAAATTTTACTCGATTTGTCTGAATCGAGTATTTATTGAAAACTGTACATAAGTATTTCATACACTTAATTGGTGGAATTTAGGCTTGATTTTTGGACAAACTACCATGATATAAGTTTAAAAAAATCCCTCAAAATTTCAAGGTATAATTCGAAGGGAATAAGAAGTTGAGATAGAAACAATGGAACATCTTCGGATTGGCAAAGAGGATTTCTCGGAATGGCAATTTCTGGAGTGAACTTGTACTAGCAATATTTTGATCAATTTAACGAATTCTTGCACGAAATTTGGACAGCACAGACCTTTATAAGTGAGGAAACTCTCCTCCAAAAATCACAGTCAAATTAGTTAGAATGAAAGAGTTATGTGCAGAAAGTAACAAGCTGATATGAAAGGACACCATTTCCGTGTGTTTTGACTTCAAAGGCTACCTTGCAAGAAGTAGCTCTCCAACTTGGTGTAGGATCGGTGCACGGCTATAGAGGAGAGGGGAGTGCATTAGGCGTTTTAAACTTTTTTGTACGATAATTAATTCTCTAAACCCTAAGTGATTTATCACATATAAAACATACAAATTATAATAATAATAATAATAATAATAATAATAGTAATAATAAAGAGCTCAAGGGAAAGAGAGTACAAACGATATTGTTCACATGATTGGCAACCCCCAGCCTACGTTCGCGCTCCAAGTTCTCAACTTAGAGATCGTTAATCACCTAAACCTCTCCAGTTGGTGATGATTGATTTCACGAGTGTCAATCAAACCTTTACAAGTGACTCTTTCTCAGGGCATCACCCTCTTGTTTGACTATTCTTAGGGCGTCAGCCTCGATTTGAGTACAATGAATATGAAATGAAAATACAAAAAATAATCTAACTCTCCCAAAGATAAATTCTCATGTTTGAGGATTGGAGAGTTAGAGTTGACACTCTATTTGTGTTTGGAGAAGTTGAGTATGAATTTTGCCAGAGCTTTGCTACATTTCTCGTTTTGTTAGTTTGAGCTCTGAAGTGTCTTCTATTTATAAACTCTGCTTAAGTGATCAACCATTTTCTTTTTAGTCAACCGCATTCGACCGTTGGGATGTTATCGTTATACTTTTGGCCATCCATTTTTCACATAGATATATCAAATCGGTTGACCACTTTCTTATTAGTCGATCTCTTCTTCATATATCCAAAGCTTTCAGTCGATCAACAAATTAGCTACACGATGAAGATATAAAATTCATAACCCAAAAGTTCAACAAGTTCCTCCATCGGAAAAAGAGGAACGGAGAGAAGGTAATCGTTTGCTTTGGATGTGGAAAACTCGATCACACCACCACCAATTGCCCCAAAGCAAAGAATAAATCAAAGGTCTTCAAGAAGAAAGCATACAAGGTCACACGGGATGATAGCGATGAGAGCTCTTCTTTCGAGATAGAAGAAGTCTCCAATTTGTTGATCGTCTACCAAGAATACCCTCCCAAAAAAAGAACAACAACATCACTCAGCTAAGCATATCGAGTCGAAACACATTACAACTTTATAATATTTTTGAACAAACAACATCCCAAAAACCAATAAGACAACAAACAAGAACTTAATAATAAAATGATAGACATGAAAGAGACCATAAAATGAGTCTTCACAAAAAGGACAAGCAATTTTCCCAAGTGCATGCAAACCACGGATAAATCATTAGCCAACCTCCCATGTGATCCATTGCTTGGAAATCTCTTTATCTAAGGTGCTAGGAGACTCCTTAAGGTCTTCATGTAGCTTCCTTTCTGCAAAGAAAAGGGAAATATAAAGATTAATTAATCTCCTTACTTTGGATCTTGTCACGGGACACTGTGGCACATCATCCTCTCTAGATGAGAAAGGATTTGTCCACAAATCCAATAGTTAAACATCCTCTTCATCTTCATCACCATGATATGATGAAAGACCTTGAACATTAAAGGTGTCTGAGACTTCATGCTGAAGAGTGTCCTAAACTAGGCTCACAAATGTTTTGCCTTCTTTCAAGATAATGGAGAGACATAATGATTGGAAACTTCCCTCTTCTTTGAAATAAGAATCGACAATAGGACAGACCAATCTATGATTTCCACAATTGATCTTCCAAACACCAAGTTCCTGTTTGCCCAAATCTTTATCTCCAAAATAAGTGTTTCTTAGCCAAATAATTTTAACTAGTCTAGCAAGCAAGTTGGTTAAAAGGGAATACCTCCCAGAGAGTACCTTGCAAAGTCTTGCTTCATAATTTCCTTGAAAAATGTCCATTAAGAAAGAATCGCCACTCACTAGTGACTTTCCAAATTCAACCTTTGATATCAACAAAGACTCCTTGCTCTTTCTTTCTTTTTTAGTTACAATGTCCCTAGCAATATGATCTAGTCGGAGAGACGCTAGTTTGATGGTCATGCATTAAACTTGAATGAATAAAAATTTGTAAAACCGTCATGTGTAGCCTTCCTATCATATTGCCAAGGCCTCCCAAGTAGAAGATGACTAGTTCTCATAGGTACCACATCACATAGTGCTTCATCAACAAGGCTTTCAATGGCAAAAGAAAATCTGAGCTTGTTTAGAGACTATAACATCTTCTCGATTATTTAGTCATACTAGTTTGTATGGGTTTGGGTGCAATGTGGCATCAAGATCAAGCTTCTCCACTAACTCCATAGATACCACATTTGTGCAGCTTCCTCCATCAATTATCAAAGAACAAACCTTGTCCTTAATTAAGCACCAACTATTGGAAAGATTTTTTCATTGGCAACCATCTTCACGGATTTGGGTGGTGAGAGCCCTCTAAATAACCATAAGAAGTGAGCCCTCTTGAGCATAAACCACTTCTTTCAATGAGTTTTCTCCATCATTATTAATGGTGGGGACATCCTCTTACTTTCAACTTCATTTGTGTCCTCCCTTAGAGACATCACTCACTTGTTCTGACATTGAGAGATAATGAGTCCCAAACCAAGGTATTTGAAACAATTGATCTCTCTAGACTTGGGCCTAGAGTTTTCCTCTACAACTTTCTTCTTCTCCACCCCTTTGCTAGTCATATCTTTTAAAACAAGAGGTTTATCTTCAAAGTTAACTTGTGGCTTGGAAATGTTGGATAATTTATTGCTTGGCCAAAAGTGACAAGTCTTGGAAGATCGTTTTAGTTGCCTTTCAATCTTCATGGCTAGTTGAATCACACTATCCATCATTTCATAGGGTTAGAGCTCCACCACATCCCCAATCTCTCAATTTAACCCTTTGATAATTCTTGCGATGGTATGTTCCTTTCGGTTTGTCAAAATCACTCCTTAATTTAAGAGTTTTAAACTTGGTTACATACTCTTCCACCGAGAGTGATACTCTTCCACCGAGAGTGATTCTTGCTTGAGACTTTACATTTGAAGAAACAACTTTTGCTTGTAGTGGTTTAGCATAAATATCTTCCTCATAAGTTTCTTCATCAATCTCCACCTACGGATTTCTTCATCGCCATCCTTTCTCCTCTAAGTCCTCAAATTAGCCCACCACAAACTAGTATAATCCACAAATTCCAAGGAGGCTAATCTGACTTTTGTTTTATCCAAATATTCATAACAATCAAATATTTTCTCTACTTTTTCCAACCAATCAAAAACTCAATACCATTGTTGGATCCCCTAAATGAAGGGATAGGTAATTTCACATGATTCAAACCATCAACAAAATTTCTAGTATACCTCGGGCTAGGGGAACCACAAATCCTCCTCTTTAACCTCTTCACGATTTAATCTCTCCTTTCTCTTACTACTATGGCTTCTTGGTCTAGGAGTATGGGGGCCCTCACTTGCTGGTTGAGCACGTCTTGGAACCTTTGTGACAAGTTAAAGACCGCATTCTTGAGTTCATCGATTTGGACTTGGTCACTTGGCTCTATCTCCCTCGAAGGAGGTTGGGCTGTTTATTGAGGGTTGGACTCTGGGTTTTTGGAGGTACTAACACCGCTCCTTATCATCATAGTAAGGAGGAAATATCACTATAAAGGAAGCACAAAAGGTCGAGCAAGGCTATGATACCAAATTTTAAGGTGCTAGGAGACTCCTTAAGGTCTTCATGTAGCTTAGTTCTTGCAAAGAAAAGGAAATATAAAGGTTAATTAATCTCCTTACTTTGGATCTTGTCAAGGGACCCCGTGGCACATCACCTAGTCGACTATTTCAACATTCTACTAAATTTTGTTGCTCTCAGGTACTTTTTTAACTGACCACTTTGCTTAATAGGTCGATCATTTCAACTTTCTACTAAAGGTTGTTGCTCTTGGGTACTTTCGTGGTTGATCACTTTGCTTGATAGGTCGACCATTTTAGTATTTTATTGTAACACCTTAAAATTTCATACTAATTTAAAATTTTCACATCATATTGGCATCATCTCTATGTATAACAATTTTCGAATCATTACACCCAACCTCGGATCACCCTATTTTGAGTGAATTCGCAGATTCGTGGTACGCGTAAACCATCCGACGACCCCAAATAATTTGTTTCAATCGCTTTTCTTCTTCTTCTCTTACCTTCCAGACTAAGATAATAGCAGTCAGTCGATTCGAGACTTTCCATTTTCTCTGCAAAACCATGGATCTCCGAGATGTTATTGGCGCCCAAACCGACGTTGCCTTGACCGTCGCGAAGCAGTTGCTTCTACAACAAGGCAAGGATTCGAATCTGGTGTTTTCGCCGCTGTCGATCCACGTCGTTCTCAACCTCATCGCCGCCGGTTCAGACGGCGCCACCGGCGATCAGCTACTTTCCTTCCTCAAATCCAAATCCACTGATCACCTGAACTCCTTTGCTTCCGAACTGATTTCCGTGGTCTTCGCTGATGGCTCCTCCGCCGGTGGGCCTCGTCTCTCTTTCGCTCATGGGGTTTGGGTCGATCAGTCTCTTCCTCTCAAGCCTTCTTTCAAACAGGTGGTGGACACTGCCTATAAGGCTGCTCATTCTCAAGTTGATTTCCAGACCAAGGTAAATTAGTTCGCAATGAATTTCAACCTAATTCAGCTCCTTTTGGTGACGTTACTTAAAAAAAAACAAAGGTTATAAGCTTAGACCCAGTTTAAATTTATATGATTTGTTTTATCTAATTGTTCATGTCAGTGGATTTCGCAACTAGAATTCCATATTAGTATTAGTTCACAAAGCTTTGTTCTTCGCTGCTGATTTTTTAGTTCTACTGAGTTTGCTTTATTTGAAAACTCAAGATCAGTTTGAAATCATGAGTAGGACAATTATAACTATTGTTCTTTCATGATCTTTTATAATCATAGTTTGCTCTTGGTCTTCATTGTCCTGTAAGTATAGGTGTGAGTGAGTTCATCTGTGTTCTGATTTAGTCCCCAACTGCGCTGAAGCTGCTTTTGTTCTGTTTTTTTAGCTTTTAGCTGAGTCCTGTGCAGGCTATAACACTTATTATCGTCACATTTCTTTAGTTGGGTTTGAAAATCTAATGTGGAAATGATGATCTTTTTATTCCGACACTCTTAAGAATCGTTACAAGTACTCTGAAGATCCTTTGTGCACGTTTGCTGTCTTTTTTCATACTGCTCAAGATGATAGTGATGTAAATATGATAATCAATGCTTTTCTGGAATTTCTGTTAATATTCCTATTGCATGTGGTGCTGAAGGCTGTTGAAGTGGCTAGCCAAGTGAATTCTTGGGCAGAAAAGGAGACAAGTGGACTAATCAAAGAGGTTCTTCCTGCTGTGGCAGTCGATCGCACAACGAGGCTTGTCCTTGCAAACGCACTCTATTTCAAAGGCGACTGGGATAAAAAATTCAATGCGTCTGAAACGAAAGATCACGAGTTTTATCTTCTTGATGGAAGTCATGACAAGCAAGAAGAAGCAGTTTGTGGCTGCCTTTGATGGACTTAAAGTTCTCTCACTTCCATACGAGCACGGCAAAGACAAACGCGAACGCAGTTTCTCCATGTACGTCTTTCTCCCCGATTTGAATGATGGATTGCCAGCTTTGATTGAGAAAATTGGGTCCCAATCCGGGTTTCTAGATTGTCACCTCCCGTACAAATGTGTCGATGTGGGCGAATTTAGGATTCCTCGGTTTAACGTTGCTTTTGCGTTTGAAGCTTCTGAGCTTCTTAAAGGATTAGGACTGGTTTTACCCTTCTCCGACGAAGGTGGCCTGTCGGAGATGGTGGATTCTCCACTCAGCAGCGGCCTCTACGTATCTAAAATATTTAACAAGTCTTTCATCGAGGTTAATGAAGAAGGGACAGAAGCTGCAGCCGCCACTGTTGGTGTAGTTGGTTTTGGGTCAGCTTTGAGACAAGAGAAGATCGACTTTGTTGCGGACCATCCGTTTCTGTTCGTTATCAGAGAAAACATCACTGGAACTCTTCTTTTCACCGGGCAAGTACTCAATCCTCTTGCAGGTTTCTGATGGAGTTCCCCTGATATAGTGGCTAATATTGTTCAACACTAAGGGAAAAGTACATTCTCGCCTTTGTAATGTATAGTAAATACGAGTTTTAATATGTTGTAACTATTAAAATGTAATCGGCCCATAAGGATGAATATTTTGCATACGCTATAAACATACAAAATGCAAATTTCTTGTATTTAAGAACAGCTTTATTAATATTTTTTAATAAGATAAATTATTAAAATAAACCTATAAAGGAGCTAATAGATGAAGGTTCCTTCAATGAGGATAAACGGCCAGGATAGAATAGAGGATGGGATGAGTGTCCTCCAAAGACACTGGGGGACGAAGGTTGTTGCCTGTTTCAAAGAGGTAAGAAGACGTTTTATTGAAGTGGGACACGTGGAAGACACTATTTTAAATGGGAGAAGACGAAAGTTGTAACGCCCTAAATTTTAAAATTTTTTATTTTTTAAATCCTTAATCATAAAATTTTTTGTTTTCTTTTTAAAACATATCAGAGTATTTTAGCGGGATAAAACATATAAAAAGAGTTCATAATATTTAAATAAAATCCAACCGTGCATTATTTTACAAATTATAGAAAACCATCATTTTTTATTTTCTTTGATCCATAACCCTTCAGGTCGAATCCGGTTGATAATTCAAAGCCTCCTCTAGTAATGTTTCCTCCTCCATATGAGAATCATTTGCTTCATAGGCAATATCGTGAGCTTAACGCTGAGGAAGAAATAGAATAAAATGCGTATGTAATGCTTATGCTTATGCTTATGTTTTGCTTATGCAGTCATTTTGTCCGTTTTTAACTCGGGGCTCAATTCTCACCCCAAGACTTTTAGGCCATAGCCCGAGGATTGACCCCTGTATATTGTTTGCTTTGCTTTGACCTGAAGCTCAATCCTCACCCCAAGGCTTTTGGGCCATAACCTGAAGATTGGCCCCTCCCAAGGCTTTTGGGCATCAACTTATTTATTCATTTGGTCTCAATTTATTCATTTTCTTTCACATTTTCTTTATCAATTTCTTTGCAATGCATGTCACATTTTTCATAAGTTCTATCATGATGCATGAATGACATTTCATATATAACAGTTCTCGAAGCATACAAGTCAAAACAATTATTGCATAATAAACCTTAAACTATACAACGCAATACAATAAAATTAGTCCCATGATGTAGGGCCTATACTGGCCACCAAATCTTATTTCTTACCTTGTAAAGTGTTCCTTTGTTCCTCAGCGTTTTTATCTTTTCCCTTGTTATCGTTAATATCTTCACAATAATTTTCACTAATTAAAATCAATTATTTATTTTTTTAGTTCTTTCTTTAATTGTGGAAAGTACTGATCATGAATATTCCTATGAAAGGCTGATGGGTTTTAATAGATCACTTAAATACCAATCTCCTTAAACAGAATATCCTTTCCAAATAAGTTCTCAAGAAAGGATGGTGGGTCACAATGGTCAACTTAAATACCAGTCTCCTCAGACAGAACTTATGTGCACAGTACGATTACACCACTAATATTACATAAAATTTTGCGATAATAACGATAATATATTTTAATTAACATTTCTAAAATAATTTTGCAATAATAACGATAATATATTTTTAATTAATATTTTGCAATAATAACGATAATATATTTCTAATTAATATTTTTAAAATAATTTCGCGATAATAACAATAATATATTTCTAAAATAATATGACGATAATAACTAATTATTAACTAAATTTAGGAGAGTCGAAAATCATTACCAAAATTTCAAGGGTGATCACGTAATTTCCTTCCTGTCGAAAATCTCGCTAATTACCAAAGTAACAAATTCACCCCCAAACTATACAACCCCAAAACTCTCACAAAATTTCACTCTTTCTCCTCCCTCACACCTTCTTCTCCTTCTTTCTTCAAGTGTGATTTTCCTACAACATCTAAGGCCTATTTATAGAGTTTTTTCATACCCTTAAATGTTGCCACATACCCCTCTAGTTAGGCACAATAGTTATTTCACTCCCTTAGATGTTGCCACATACCGCCTAATTAGGCACAATAGTTATTTCATTCATTTTATTCAATTTACTTAACTAATTCTAATAAACTCTTAATAAATTATTCACCAAATATTCCGCTTAATTAATTATAATAATTTTCTTCTATCAATAATTATCTAAATATTTGTTATACATAAAATCTCAATAATCTAAATTATATATATATATATATATATATATATATATATATATATATATATGTATGTATATATATCTAATTAATTCCCTGTTATTCTTACATAGCTACTATACGAGAAAATCGGGTAATACAACCAAGGATAAAATCATTCCAAATTTCCAAAATCTCATAACAATACATTTTTGAGTTCGATTAAATTTCTGGGTATTACAAAGGTTGTTGGTCAATGGATGAAGGGGTCGGGCGTCCTTCAAAGATGGGGGACATTCATTGTTGGAAATGGACGTTCAAGATGAGATTATTGGAAGACAATATCGCTTAGCATTAAAGGACGTTTGTGGATGGTAGGAGATGTCCATTGATGTTAAGAGACAACTTCATTTAGTATTAAGGAATGTCCCTCAACTTACAACAAACGTTCCTCAATGCTATTGACGTCCCTCAATATTAAACGATGACCTTCCCTCAATGTTCATGGCATTGAGGGACATCCATTGTTAGTTGAACGATGCACCTCAATTCTAAATGATGACGTTGAGCGACCTTCAACACCATATATATAAGTAGAAAGGATGTTCTCTACAAGAGCAAGCAGTAACCCTAAATCTCTAAACATACTCCAAGAGCGAAAGAGTATCAAAAATCAAAGTGTTGCGCATCAAATGGCGTCGAGAAGTGTTGCACCATCCAACGATGAAGAATCCATTAACTATGAAATTGAGGTGGATCCTATTTCAGTAGTCCATGTGATGCACCAACGGAAGGGGTAAATAATTAACCTATGAATGATGGCTTTAAAGAGAGGTGATGAACAACCAGATGTTGATGGATATAGGCGTGGTAGTTGGTCAGCAACATGCAAAATATTACAAATTTGAACATTCGAAACTGAGTGATCGAACAGCTGAAGGATGAGGCAAACGACCAGTTGAAGAACTTCCTTAAATTGCCACAAATTTTCTTTTGGAAACTCTAACTTTAGAAACCAATATCTGTATGCTTTTATAAGTTTTCTTCACAAAATTTAGATCACGACTTCTTTGATGAATGTACAAAGAACTCCTTCAAGAATAATGGAAATAAACGCCACGAATTTGGAAATATGCACTTGAGAAATAGATTGGTCGAAAATAGCAAGTAGTGGCACTTGCACTCTTGTATGAATGACTTTGTGAATGCAACTCCTCTTGAAAATTAGAGACCTCTTCACACACTCTCCCTTCAAGAAGTAAGAGTATGGATGCCAATAAGAGAACTCACTCAAGTCACAAAGTAAGTTTAATTTGTGATGCAACACACACAAGAGACTTTGTATATAACTCACCAAAGGTTGAAAGAGGAATCACTCCTATTTCAAAAGAAAACCAAAACTTTATAATAATCAAATTTCAATGTCTTAAACACACACATTTGGTGGCTTTATATAGGTAATTAAAAAATATAGAATACGAAATAACAACATAGGAAACAAACTAATACTCAATCATACTTAGCCGATTACTATAGTATGTTTAGGTAACTTTCTAAAGTAAATGATTAATTATTCTTTGTTGGTTTTGGCTAAACATTTTTTGTGGCTTTTGGCAGCTACTTACTCATCCAAGTTTTGCCACATTGATGGTTGTCATATTAATGTGACAATCGACCTTCCTTTTGTCCACTTGCTAGGGGAAGATTTCCATATCTCTCCTCTTCCTTTGCTTTTCCTTGCCATTGAAGATTGTCTTCTTAGGCTTCTTTCCATAGTAACAAGTGTGTGGGCCTTCCTTGGTCTTCATGGTTTGGTGGCTTCTCCATTTGGGTCATGATTGAGCTACCTTCCAAATAGTTAAAAATGTAGGTATTGATAAGTGTTCGGGCCCGCACTCTTGTGATTGGACCTTGTAGTTCATCATCCTCTCCGGGTTTTTGAGAATTTGACCTCAAATCTTTTTCATGCTCTGGCTTTATAACCATTTCTTCATCATCAATGTAAGAAGATAAGTCTTGTTCGTTGAAAGTGGATGACCCCTTATTCTTTTGGAAGATCTATCTTGTAGGCACTATTGTTGATCCTTTCCAATATTTTGAATGGACCATCAGCTCTGGCATAAGTTTGGACTTTCTTTGTGAGGAAATCTTTCTTTTCGTCAATGAATTCATACTAGGCCACCTTTTTTGAATATCATCTCTTTTCTTCCACGGTTGGCTGCCCTTACATAGGTTTTATTCCTTTTTTCAATAGTCTTTCTTGTTTTTTCATGTATTTCCTTCATCATGTCGGCCTTCTTTACTCTATCAGAATTTTCAAGCTCTTTGTTTGGTAAGGGCATGAGATCCATAGGAGTGTACAGGTTGAACCCATATACTATCTCAAAAGGAGTTCTTTGAGTACTTCAGTGCACACTTCTATTATATGCAAAGTCGATGAAAGGTAAGTGCAAATCCCTACCATTAACCTCCCATTTAACAAGATTCTCAAGAGTGCTCCTAACGTTTAGTTTGTCCATATGTTTGGAGATGGAATGATGTGCTAAATAGTAGCTTTGTCCCCAATCTCTTCCAAAGGCTTCTCCAAAAAGTGCTAATAAATTTGGTGTCACGGTTGGAAACAATAGAGCAAGGAATTCTATGCAACCACACCACTTCTTTGAAAAACAAGTCGGCCACATGAACAACATCATCTGACTTAGAGAATGTAATAAAGTGAGCCATCTTGGAGAATCTATCAACAATGACCATGATGGAATCTTTAGATCTTGGGTTAAGAGTTTACTCTTGGCTTTATTGCAAATAATACATCTCTCTATAACCCTTTGCACATCTTTAAGAATGTGAGGCCAATAGAAGTTCTCTTTTACCGCTTCATAGGTTTTCTTTTCTCCAAAGTGACTAGCCAAGCCCCCACTATGTGATTCTTTGATTAAGGATTCTCAAAGGCTACATCTTAGAATACAAATCTTGTCAACTTTGAAGAGATAACCATTCATAAATCAACCCTTGGGTTTCCTTAAGCACTTTTCATACCATTGCCCAAAGTCTAAATCATCTATGCAGACACTTTTTATCCAATCAAAATCATATAGCTTGGCATCAAATTTGGTGAGGAAAGAACACATTGGAGACAAGGTGTCGATCATTGTATAAGTGCTTTCCTTTGTTGACATGAGCATGGTAGACTTCATCCTACTTTCCTTCATGATCCTTGGCAACTTGTTCCAATTGGAGAGGTGCTAGCTTGATCATCTTTCCCTTGAACTTGAATGTATAACTATTGGTAAAACCATCGTGCATAGTTTTTCTATTATATTGCCATGGTCTTCCCAAAAGTAGATGATTAGCATTCATAGGAACCACATCACATAATACTTTGTTCATAAAGCTCCCAATGGTGAACTCAATTGAAGTCTGGTTACTAACCTTGATATCCTCTCGGTCATTTAGCCAACTTAGCTTGTAATGAGTCGGATGCAAGGTTGTTTCCATTCCCAATTTACTTACTAGATTCGTAGAAACCACATTAATACAACTTCCTCCATCAATAATTAGAGAGCGAACTTTATCTTTGACTTTGCAAGGGCTATGAAAGATGTTCTCTCTTTGACAATCATCAATATTTGCTTTGGTAGTGAGTGCTCTTCGAATGAACATAAGGAGGGGACCCTCTTAAGCATGTAAAGTCTCCACTTGTGCCTCCTTCTCATGTGTCTCTTGTGTTTCACTTTCATCTTCACTTTCAACCTCATTAGTTCCCTTTCTTAGTACCATTACTTTCATATTCGGATATTGGAAGAAATAATGGCCTACATCAAGGCATTTAAACACTTAATCTCCCTTGTTCTTAGCTTCTTGTTGTCACTTGGATTGGTGACCATACACTACATGCTTATACCTTTGTCTTCAAGTGTGGGCGGTGGCTTGGAGAAGCTTATGTTTCTTTGAGGGAATCAGTCAACCCTCTCTTTCTCATTTCTCTTATTTTGTCTTTCTACTTTGAGAGCCAATTTAATCACATCCTCCAAGGTGCTGTAGGGTTGAAGTTCAACAACATCTCCAATATCAAAGTTCATTCCTTGGATGAACCTTGCGATAGTTTGGTCTTCCGGCTCTTGCAAATCACACTTTGTCTTCAAGGTTTCAAATTCGGCCACATACTCTTCTATTGTTGAGGAACCTTGCTTGAGGCCTTGCAATTGATAATAAAGCTCTTGGTTGTAATGACATGGAATAAACCTTTCACTCATGAGCTTTTTCAATAGCTTCCAAGTTTAGATGTCTTCTCCCTCATGTCTTCTCTTTAATTGAATGTTGCTCCACCAAAGACTAGCACATCTTGTGAACTCTAGTGTTGCTAGTTGAATCTTCTTTCTCTCTGAAAAGTTGTAACATTCAAATATCCTTTCAACCTTTTCCATCCATTCAATATAATCATGACCATTGCTAGAATCGATGATTGGAGGGATAGATACCTTGATAATATTTTATTAATCTCTTTGTGTTGGTCTCCTTCTAGGATTGGGGAAGTCCCCGTACTCAATTTCTTCCTTTATGAAGTCTTCATCACTATGCAAATGGAAGAACCTCTCTTTTGGTCTTATTGAACAAGGACTTAGTCTTTGTTGATTCTAAGAACTCATGAACTGCTGGAACATGAACCGAAGCTCATTAATTTCTCCTTGCAAACTTGATTCGGATTCACATGTTGATGGTAGCTCGGTGTCGAGAATAATGGTTGAATTTGTCTTAACCTTTTATGCTACCTTTGTAGTTCCCCGTGTCATCATGAAGATAAGAAAAGAACAATATTACTAGCAGTCGTTTTAACTCTGATACCAAATGATGCATCAGCGGAAAGGGTAAAGAATTAACCTATGAATGATGGCTTTAAAGAGAGGTGATGAACAACTGGATGTGGATGGATAAAGGCGTGGCGGTCAGTCAGTAGTTAGAAAGGCTAGGCGATGAACAACCACCAATAATCAGCCGCAAAATTGGAAGCGAGATAGCGGTCGATCTAGAACGTGCAAAATATTATAGATTTGAACATCTGAGATTGAGCTGTTGGATGAGCAGTCGAACGGTTGAAGGATGAGGCGAGCGACAGGTTGAAGAACTTCCTTAAATTGACGCAAATATTCTTTTGGAAACTCCAACTTTAGAAACCAATATCTCTCTGGTTTTAGAAGCTTTTTTCACGTAATTTGAACCACGACTTCCTTGATGAATGTAGAATGAACTCCTTTAAGAATAATGGAAATGGATTTGAAAATATGCACTTGAGAAATAGATTGGTT
This sequence comes from Begonia loranthoides, assembly GCA_022433065.1. NCBI lineage: Eukaryota > Viridiplantae > Streptophyta > Magnoliopsida > Cucurbitales > Begoniaceae > Begonia > Begonia loranthoides. The sequence goes on from CM039484.1 coordinate 26,967,977, forward strand.
GGTAATAGCAAGTAGTGGCACTCGCACTCATGTATAGATGATTTTGCTAATGCAACTCCTCTTGAAAGTTGGACATCTCTTTACACACTCTCCCTTCAAGAAGTAAGAGTACGGATGCCAATAAGAAAAATCATTCAAGTCACAAAGTAAGTTCAATTTGTGATTCAATACACACAAGGGACTTTAGATATAACTCACCAGAGGTTGAAAGTGGAATGACTTCTATTTTGAAAGAAAACCAAAGCTTTATAATAATCTAACTTCAATGTCTTAAACACACACACTAGGTTGCTTTATATAGCCAATTACAAAACATAGAATACGAAATAACAACATAAGAAACAAACTAATACTCGGTCATACTTGGCAGATTACTATACTAGGTTTAGGTAACTTTCTAAAGTAAATAATTAACTATTCTTTGTTGGATTTGGCTCCATGTTTTTGGTGGTTTTTGACAGCTACTTTCTCATCAAGTTTCACTACTTGGATGGTTGCCATATTCATGTGTCAATCGGCCTTCCTTTTGTCCACTTGCTTGGCCGATTTGGGAAGGTTTCCACATCTCCTCTTCCTTTGCTCTTCCTTGCCCTTTAAGCTTTTCTTCTTGAGCTTCTTTCCATAGTAACAAGTGTGTGGGTCTTCCTTGGTCTTCATGGGTTGGTGGCTCCTCCATTTGGGCCTTGAAATAGCTATAGCGAGGTTCACACCTGTGCACAATAGATGGAAAGCCAAAACGCTTTTGCCAAATGAGTGGCAAACCAATCTTTGGATAAGTTCAAAAGTTAGGTCACATAAGATATTCCTTCCATCATTGAGATAGTCAGGAAGGATTTTAATGTCAACATTACCCCGAGTCTTGCAATGAGGACAAGGAATGGAGCTCAAAAACTAAATGAATAGGATGGTGACGAGTAATATAAGCAACTATAGGCATACAGAGAAAAGATTTGGAGATCCAATCCTGGCAACACATTGGTGGTTAGTGTATATAGGAATGATCTTATGCTCTATTTAATATTTCAAATGATGTACATGTGTTTGGCTTAGTGCAAGAAAAGTTTGTTGAAATGTAGTAGATCTGTCATTTGTGTGGATGATTGTCACTTGAAAGGGTTATGCCCAAATTAGTTGCTTACAACCATTAACATTGACGACAATTATGGAATTTATACAATTGTTGTAGCAGTTGTTGAATCAGAATGTAGAGACTTTTGGTCATGGATTTTGAATTACTTGCTTATGGATGTAGATAGTGATTCAGGTAGGAGATGGACATTTGTTTTCGACCAACAAAAGAGTTGGTGTCTGCTATCGAAGAGTTTGCACCATCAACTAAGCAACTTTTCTGCCTCACACACTTGTATACCAATTTCAAAAAACAATTTTGAGTCAAGTTGTACAAGGAGGCGATGCGGAATACAGTTAGGGCCACAACATCAGCGCACCTTGAGGAAAGGGTTGAAGAAACTATTTGTTGTTGACCATACAACCCACGCATATCTACGAAACATCAACATAATGTTTTGGGTGAAACATGTTTTCAGTTCAATCACAAAGTGTGCCATAAGCCTTAACAATTTGGATGAGTCCTACAACACATGCATCTTACTAGCTTGGGACAAATTGATCCTGACTATGTTTAAGATTATTAGAAAGTTCATAATGTGTAAGATCGTTAATAAAAATAAAAAGATGGTCGAGTCCACGGATCTATTGTGTCCTTACATAAAAAAGAAGTTTGTCAAGCTACAACATACGGCTTGAAATTGTATCCAACTTTTTCAAGAATTGGTCGGTTGAGGTCAATGCCAGTAACAAATAGTATGTAGTCAATTTGGAAAGATATACCTATAATTGTTACTGGTGGGAGCTGACTAGAATCATGTGTGTGCATGTCATTCCATGTATGCATTTTATGAGAACGTCAGTTGAGGCTTATGTTCATGTTTTGTATCATCGGGAAACATACATGAGGATGTACTCCCACTTTGTTCAACCCGTCAGTGGCCAACACATGTGGCTTAAAACAGACCAAAATCCGATTCTGCCTCCACTAATTAAGAGATGCCTAGGGAGATCTCAAAAATAAAGAGCGAGGGATGCTAATGAGCCCTACAGACAAACATTCTTGAGTAGAAGAAATGTCTTCGTGACATGTAGTCGGTGTTGGGATGTGAGCCATAATATCTGCAATTGTCAAGGCGAAGGCTCAACCACTTGTGAGGTAAGTGGCAGTGGATGGGCCAGAGGTAGAAGTGATAGTGATGGACGAGGAAGCTCCCAAGACACATTAATGGGTTTTACAATTGTTGTCGAGACGCAAGTGAGTACATTGTTACGCTTTCAAACATTATTCTAACTATGTGCACTTTTTATGACATAGTATTGTATTTTTTATGCAGGAGTCTGCTCGCCTTGTTCACATCCTTAATTATGTGGCTTAATTGTACTCTTTTATTTTTTAGTAACTTAATTGTACTAAATAATACTACTATCTTATTTGTATTATCATGAAGACAAACCCAAATTGGCTAATTGATTATGTGGTGATTCCTGTAACTTTATATGTTCTGGCATGTTTGCCGTATGGATTGTTAGTCTAATAAATGTTTGGTTTATTTGTTTTGATGATAAATGATTATGTTAATAATAAGTTGTTTATGTTTTGAATGTGCTTAACTTGATTATCATTTAGTTTATAATTAATTTTTGTTGGAAATACCCCTTAACTAGGGTATTTACATGTACTAACATGTTTGTTTAAGTTCATATAGCTAATGGTTAAGTTTTGGGATTTAAACGCTTTAAGTTATGCAAAACATAGAGAAGAGGTTGACCAAGGCCAAGAGGGTGGTCGACCAGATAGGCTGCAGAAGAGGCCGAACAAAAAGCGATCGACCATCGCTGAAGATTTGGTAGACCAGAAATTAGACAGTAGCTTAGGATTTTACAACTGCTATAAAGCAGTCGACCAGAGAAGATGTGATCGACCAGACATTGGACATATTCGAGCAAAGTTTAAAGATGTGAAGAAGCAGTCGATCGGTTTTGGCAAAGTGGTCGACCGATTCGAGTGTGCATACAACGATAACATTCCAGTGGTATAGAGGCGGTCAACCGAACCGAAGGTGGTCGACCAGTCAAGCAGACTTCTATGAATAAAGGCACTCTGAATTGAAGATAAACCCAGAGAGAATTGTATCGAAAAGCTGCCAAATTTTCTACTCATATTTCTCTCTATCTTTGAGTGTCTAGCCTCGTTCTCTACTTCTAAACTTGAGAGTTATATTTGTGAGAGTTTAGATTTAGATATTTTAGTTTGACATTTTATTGTACTTAATCGGTGAACTAAAGGGTGACACCCCGTGAACAATAAAAGAAAAGGGAGACGCCCAGGTAATAGTCAATTGTAAAGGTTTGGTTAACGTCTATAAATTCAAACACCACTAATCAGGGGAGGTTAAGTGATTAAGGATCTCCAAGTCAAAAACTTAGAGCGCAGAAGTAGGCGAGTTTGCGGAACCGAGTGAACAAACAATTGTTTGCGTCTTTCTATCCCTTAACTCTTATATTTGCTATTGTTTACTTTTATATTTGTAATAAATCACTTAGGGATAAAATTGATAATATCGCTAAAAAAAAGTTTAGCTCACTTAATTCACCAAAACTTAGCTCGATTTCTGGCAAAACCTGTGAGGAATCTCGTCGTTTTCCAACTGATCTTTACCCCAAATAGTCCAAACACTTGCATAGACTCTAAATCTACAATAGTAACTCAGAAACAATCCAAGCAATCGAGATTCGTAACTCAGAAACAATCCAAGAAATCCAGATTTAAAGCTAGAATCCAAATCGACATAAACAAAATTTTAAAAGACAAAAACAAGTAACTAGACTTACTCGAGAGGAACCTTTACCAAAGTAGTAGCTTGTGAGGTTGGGAACTCATATCGAATGGAGGATTGATGAAGAACTAGCACCCTGACTCTCCCTCTCCCTCTCCCTCTCCCTCTCCCTCAACCTCACGGGCGCAACAGGAAGGAGTCTCTTTCTTCTACATAAACAAAAATTTTAAATAATACAAATTCATTTAATATATAAATTATATTAAATCAAATACTTAAATTCAAATTGCTAAAAGAAACTCGAATTGCGAAATCTTAGACTTACCAAACACCACTTCTTAGACTTAATTGCACGGTAACTCTGAATTTCTACTATTTGACCAATTTTCCAAACCTCCACACATGGCCAAGGACCTATGATACATGATAAAACTTAGTCAACACAAAATAAATTGATTTCGATTAACATAAAAAACTTTCTCATAAAAATATAAAATCCAAAATTTGTGAATTTCATAGTCTAAACATTGAAAATAGTATTTTACTTACTTGGATTTCGAGAGAGTGATTTTAGGAATTTTCCAAGTTTTTGAATAATTTTTCATGCCTAAATGAATTATTGTGCTTAAATTTCCTCTTAGAATTTAGAAAAATCCATTTTAAAAGAAATAGGCAGAAATTTCCAGCTGATAAAATCTTAGTTCTACTAGAGTTGAATTCGGATTAACTTGGACGATTTTTGGAATGATTTGGATCAACTTTGAGGGTCCAAGCGCAATCTTATTCAATTTGACTAATTCTTGTTTGGATGGACCTGTTCTGGTTGGTTTGGTTGGGTTGAATAGAAGTGTCCAAGAATGGCTGAAAATTTTGGTAAGAGAGAAGTCTCTAAGCATCTGCGATAGTTTCGGTTGATTGTTCGGGGCGATGATAATGCTTCCTCTGGTCAAGTCTGAGCAGCTTACAGTGGTCAGAGTGCTTAGAGGGATAGGAAGAATTCCAAAATTGAATTCTTTGAAATTCTACATAGTTAATAGTGAGGTTGATGTGATTTTCTCCTTCATAAATCAAATTAATTTATAAGGGAAGGTCTATTGCTCATTTCTTTTTTTTTTTTAAATTGTAAATTAGATTCAAATCAATGCTAGATTCATTGTTGTTTTAAGAAAGTTTTCTCTTGATTTAAGAGTGATTTATTTCATTAAGCTAGATATTGAAATAAATCTTTAATTTATGATTGATTTTTGATTATTTTCCCAAATCAAGGATTGAGAAATAAGTTTATGATTAGGGCTTGATTGTGTTTAATTTGGGAAGATTTATTCAGATTGGATCCTAAATTTGTATAAATGGAAATAATTGATTTTGATAGGTTACAAGACAAAATTTGAAGATATTCTGATTTACATATAATTTAATAAGAATTTAAATATTTATGTGCTTATAATTAATTAGAGTATTTAATTGATTGGGTAAAATTTTATGGCAATCTAATAGTTTCGACTAATCTTTGATTTAATTCTTCAATCTCACAAGATTTAAAAATAACTAACCTCTTGTTTTATTTTATTCCATGATTTAAGGAGATTTGAGTCTTGAGTATCTTAATTATAAAGATTTTATCTTAATTTGAATATTAAATTTTATAAATAAAATTTAAGAATGTTACAATAAAATTATCTATATTTATCTTAATTAAAATATTAAATTTAATGTTTAATATTTAAGGATGTTATATTAAGTAAGATTAATACTCGAGAATTACAATCACATGCAATTAGTAAGTATAAGACCAACTCTCACCCCCTAGATCAACATTTAGACTTTTTTTTTATTATCACTATCACAATAATATGCAATATGAATATAATACAATAACTTTTTTTTACATCCATACAATGATAATTAAATCAATGCAAATATTTCATTTAATTTAAATTGTGATATTATTAACAATTATGTAAAGTTGCACATAAACATGTCACGATACCATACTTGTAACGTCCCATAGCGTTAAAATATATATATATATATATATATATATATATATATATATATATATTTTTTTTTTTTTTTTTTTTTTTTTAAAACTATACTTTAATGGAAAACTGGGTTCTTTGGAAAATTGTACTACAAAAGTCTTTAAGAAAAATTTCTTTGAAATCAGAGCTTAATAAGACTCGACCTTATTAAATATTTTTCCCAACCTTTTCAAAACTAAGTAGTGAAAGTCTTTATGAAAACTCATTTAGAATTAAATGCAATAAAACTCATCTTTAAAATAGTTAAAAATATTTATAAATGTTTCTATTTGAATCTAACTCCGAATAAAAGTATTTAAATAAGACACGTCATTAAAATTCGTCTTTCCTTTAATTCTCACCCACAGGTTAACATTGTTCCGAAAACGCTCAAGCTTTGCCTATGAGAATTCCTCTTCAACTGCACTATCAACTTCTTCTATCATCATGTTCCTTAAAACTCCATCCATACTTATATCACAAAGTTTATCTTTGAATCTAACGCTTAGTAAGAGATGTATAACATAACATAACTATAAAGTACAACACGTAACATGACTATGAAATGCAACATGTAACATGACTATGAAATGTAACATATAACATAACTATGAAATGCAACATGTAAAAACCATATCTTTTCAGCCAACAATCTTTTTCTTTTCTTTCACTTTACAGTCTAATCGTTGTGGGTCATCAGTCTAAGGGAGAATGTAACGACCTAGATTTTTTTTCCTTCGAAAATCGCGTGAAATTTAAAACTTTTGTTTTCCTTTTATAAAACAGCGAAAAACTTTTTAAATTGTGATCAGAGTTCTTTTCTAAAAACCGGACAGTTAAAAATCTTTTTTCTTAAACTCGTTACTTCAATTGTTATAAACAGCAGAAAGCTATAATTATGAAAACTTCTTTCTCTCAAAACGTAGCGGAAGCATAAATAAATCATTTGAAGACAATAAAGAACTGTTTACATTATTTTTTACAACCTTTTTTCTCACATAAATAAATCATTTGAAGACAATAAAGAACTGTTTACATTATTGTTTATAACCCTTTTTCTCTTAAACATTCCTTAGCCTAGCCAGCCACAAAATCTGCACGAGTAAAACTTTCATCAACTGCTCCTCTAAAGAATATTGACATCATTACAATCACCTACACCACAAAGCAAACATGAGCTAATGCCCAGTAAGAACTGAGATGTAAAATGATGTATGCCTGTAAATGATTATGTCATAATTGAATCCACCCAAACTGTTCTTTACTCATGGTCATACATACATCAACTCATAGACATTGGAGGTTCTGTCGCAGGGAGAGTGGCCGCTAGTCGGGATCTAACCCCTCGGGGTAGACAAGCTCTTGCGACCCGATAAGGGAAGGACATAATCTCGAGTCTACCTGGTTAGATCTGAATCACCTACCCAACCTTCATTTCCCTTACATTTATTTCCTTTATCCATTTTCCTCACATAAATGCATATGAATACCAACCCAACTTGGCATTCCTAGTTGTTTCTATTATCATGATGCATGTTAACACAGTACAATAATTACAACAATATATCAATGTCATTCAACGAAAAATGAAGCGAATCTAATCAGAGCAAGTTCAACCCAATAATCAAGAGAAATCTAACAACCTATATTACCTAGTAGCATATTATGATATAATGATTATAAGCAATAAAGCGTGGAACATTGTGCAAACTAATAACATGCTATAGCGTGGAGTAATGCTTTAAAGGAAACAACAACTATATCAAAAATCCTAAACGTGCTTGGCAACAAATCGATGACATAAGATGAGCATAGGCATGACAAACAAAGACAACATAATATCTAGTAAGCGAAGCATCAATGCAGGGTGTAACAAAGCATTATATTTGACAGATGCATTATCAAACTATCTAGAAACATATATTCAAGAAATTAACACGGAAGACACTGCTTGTGGTGTAGGGCCTCCACTGGGCACGACTCAATCCCAATTCTTACCTCAAAACTTTAACACGTATTAGCACTTAATTGTTATCCTTCTTCTTCTTTTCAATACTTTCTTAATTAAAAACATTTAATCAATCATTGACAATTAATTAACTAATCAACTAACCAAATTCTCTGTATTATCTGTAACTACCTATTTTCCTTCGACATCTTTCATTTACGTAAAACTTGACCTAAATCGAATGTAATCCTCTTACCCGCTCCAGTGAACAAAACCAATTCCAACATATTAACGTTCCATTAATAAACTGCAAAAAGTCATTTTCTTCATTCATTCACTTATCCAAAGAAAGGCATCAGATAGATCATTCAAACGTGCAGAGCATATATCTAATGTGAAAAACACTTAACTCTAATCTCACAGTGCATGAATTTAATCCAACATACTTGTATAATATCTCCATAATCAGCCCAAATTGCAGAGTACAATCCAACATAAACCAACACAATAGATTTATGTTCATTATTCAAGACAGCAGTTAACTCGACCATCACAATAATCAATCATCCAACAAATTCAAGTCTTAGAAATCACATAAGGGCTGTCTTACTAGAAGCATACCAGAGGTCGTAGCTCACAGCCAACACTAAAATTCAACAGCTGGAAACCGGGAACAACCAACACATAGTCCAATTTTGCAGTAACACACCCCCAGGAGAACACACGGCCATATCTCATCTCCAGCTCACCCTCATAGAACACAAACAACTCGCCACAACCACAGGAAATCAACAACAATACTCGGCCATGGATACCGAGAACCAGAAGCACAGGGGTTCACCTTACCATTCACGAAGTCACCACCCGAACGCTCCAGCGAAACAACAAGAAGACAACCAATAGGAGCTCACACTCACACACCTGAGAGTCGAGAGAACTAGAAGGCCCAAGAATAGGGAGCTTCAGCATCCCCCGCGCCACATCCTTCACATTGCAACACACGGAGAAGATAGCACCGTAGCAGAAGAACACCCCAAGGTTCAGCCTCGCCAAAACCGCACCTGACGAAACCCAATCGCTCAAACCATGACCTCCAATCGAAGCCCTAATCCCGCATTCGCGAACACATGCAGAGGCGAACGCCTGACGCATGCACCATTGACCGAACCGCAAGCCGGATACCAGCATCGCATCGCGGGAGACGCTCGTGACCACACTTTCACCAACACCTAGACCCGCCTCTCCCCTCTCCTTCGATTCTCCCATCGTTGCGGTCCACAGAGAATGGGAACCTTCTCTATCTCTCGCTTCTCTCTCAATCCCTCTCATCTATCACTTTCGTCTCTTAAAACTGTCAGAGCCCTCCCTCCCTTTTTGTTCTTTCCTTCCATAGAGGCGGCCCCACTAAATAACCCTAATAATTTCTCAATAAATTCCCTTAAATCATAATCTACCCATTACGTTATTGATAATACCTCGATAAATAACCAAATAATCTGAATACCCCAAATTACTTTCCAATTATTTTTATTAAATTCCTTCAAGAAAAATCAGGGTTTCACATAAAGTGACACTATTATTAGCCTTTTTGTTAGACTTAGTTTATTTTGGTGATGACTTAATACAGATTATTTTTTTGAAATTAATAAGTTGATTATTATATTTTTCAAACATTATTGTGAATGATTTTATCATAATATTTATACTCGTATTTATTGGAAATGCCCTTAAAATTAGTATTATTAATGGTGTAACATGTTTATCCTAGTCCATGTAGTTCATATATATCATTGTGGGACTTAGGAATATTTAAAGGGATGAAATGGACGTGCTGCGGATGTGTTGCGGACGAGAGATCCAACCAAAACTGGGTTTTGGTCTTGCGAATGCACTGCGGTCGAGTAGCGTCGAGTATCGAGCGAGGTGATTTTGAATCTGCCATTTTTGGGGTTTTTACAGTCAAGTTGCGGTCGCGGGATTTGAAGATCCGGTTTGGAGTCCATTTTGTAATAGAAAAGTTCAGGGTCAATTTTGTAAAAGATTTGGTCGACCAGAAGGCACTTTCGGTCGACCACTGCAATGCAAAAATGACAGAAACTCCAACGGTTGGATTTCAATGATCATATTTCCAACGGTCAGATCCAGTTGACCGAAAACATTTAGGTCAATTGAAAATGGACAGTTCTATAAATATATAAACTTCCGTAGCTAAAAAAAAAACAATGCAGAATTGAGGTGAAGCCTTACTGAAATTTGTACTCGTTTCCAAATACATTTGTGAGCTTGTAAAATCCTACTCTCCCTAACCCCAAACTCGAGATTTCAATTTGCGAAAGTTTGGATTAGTTTTCTTGCGTTTTAAATTTTTGAAACATATTTGTACGTTATTGTAAAGGGTGAGGCTCTACTAATTTGTCATATAAGGGTGACGCCTCGTAACAGTCA
>CM039484.1:26978613-27257287 GCA_022433065.1 Begonia loranthoides
AATAGGCACGAATACAATCCCTCAACTATTAGGTCCACTTCAAGCGGGACAACCAACTCAAACCCCACCCATAATGATCCTTTACGTTTATTTAGTTCGTCTTTCTTTCTTTATTATCTTTCTTAATGAAAACGTTTTTCATGAATGCATGTACGTAATATAATAACAGTATACATGCATGAATATATCAATAATAAGTCCTCAATCCATAGCACGTAGGCATCCTCATCTATAACGTAAATAGTACATCAAACAGTAAACATATTCTCGACCATCATGATATCAGTCAACATAATAACTAGTCTAACCTTTTACGGAGTCTATAAACATGAAACATGCATCACATAACATGTTCTTGATCAATAGCCCGTAGGCATCATAGACAATATAACTTAAACATAATAATAAACATATCTTATGCATGACAGTAACCAAATCCTCAATTCACAACCGTAGACATCACAAACATAATGACAGTAACCAAATCCTCAATTAATCTCCAATAGAAATTGTATCCTTAATCACATCACACTGTAAAGAGTAAGCAGTGAACAATCAACGTACCACATATTCTTTGTAACACCCTGATATTTTAAGTTGGATGACCATCGGGGTATTACCACGAACGTTCTAAATTGTTAAGTTAGGGATAATTCCGCTAACATTTCCCTCGTATACGCAATGTAATTGAAGTGTTAGAGTTATGAGGATATTACATGGCGTATCTATACGTGTCATCTTATGACATGTATTTATGGGGGAAATGTTATGGAATAGGAGTTAAGTGGGAAAAGAAAGTTAGAAAGGTTGTCCAGGGTGTTTTCAAACGCTTGGGGATGACACTTCAAATGTGTTATGTCGTCCACAAATGCATTGCATTACGTCCCTGATGTTTGGGACGGGTCTGGGGACACAAGGTATCGTCCTGACTTCACTGTGCTGTGAAGTTGTGGACGAGGCCTCGAACACTGCGGACGAGACAAGTCATTCGCAGGATCAGTGCCACGTCTCCCTTAGCCTGGGGACGAGACTCAGGACAAGATTCAGCGTCCTGAGTCTAGTGTTGCGGACGCGGTTCTAGACGATACGGATGAGAAGAACGGCATCCGCATCGAATCTGTTCTATCCTGGACAATTTCAGACAAGTCTGGACGGCTGCGAACGAGTTGGGGTATCGTCCGATTTGCCTCTGTCTGATTTCAGGACACTTTCGGACGCTGGTGCGGACGGTACGAACAAGACAGGGACGCCTTTTCCTGTCTGAAACCTCAAAATAACCTGCAAAGATTTAGCCTTGTGGACGGATGCAAACGAGACCTATGCGTCTGCATGCGTCCGAATTAACCCAGACCTACGAAATAAAATAGGAAGAAAATGATGGAAAATCGGGAAATCGTAGAAAGTCATCCTAAATCGACAGGAATGACCCATCGCCCACCCTCAACCCATAGGGCGCCGACCTCCTCCCTGCATGGAGCCATGATTTTGTCCCTCCTCCCCTTCCAGGTATTAACTCATTTCTTCTCCCTCCTTTTAATTCCATTTTTACCAGTGTAAAGCCTAGAGAGCAAGAGAGAATGAGGGAGTGACCGAGAGTGAGGGATAACTGAAGGAGAGAAGTGTTCTAGTGAGAGTGCAAGATTAGTGAAAGTATAAGTGTTGGGTTGTGAGGTGTGTGAACATGAGTGAGCTAGAGAGTGGGTTAGTGTGGAGCTGAAGGCTGGAGCTGCCGTGGGGAGAGCTGTCCCTGGTTTAGAATCTTCAAATTGGTAAGGGATTAGGGGTGTTTTGGCCATTGAGGCCCTACACCACAAGTATGGGTGGGTGAGTTTAGTGTTAATGTTAGTTAAATGTTTACTGCCAGTTGTTAGTGTGTTCACTGCTAGTTATTAGGTACGTTAATTGCCATAAACTGTTTGTTTACTGCTAGTATGTTGTTTGCCTGGAAATGCTAATGTTAGTGTTGGTAGTTGATAGTTTTTGCTTTGTAGAATTAGAATGTTTTGGGATTCCTGTAGTATGCTGTAGATTTTGAGGACATTCCTTTGATGATATTCTTTGATAATTGTGTGAATTCTGTGATTTCTAAGTGATATTGTTAGTTATTGCTGAGAAATAGAGAATGAGGAAGTGAATAGAGAAATGGGTGAGGATGGGATGAGCATGAATGAACCAAGTTTACTAATGTTGTTTATTCCCTTACATTTATGTTTGTTGCGAGAACGTCGATTTATTTGTTTAATCACTTGATTAGCTGTTAAATCAAAAACCCAAGCATGTCTAAGTATTAATCCAATTAGTTAGTTGCTAAACATCCCGTTAAGTATGTTAAACAACGAGAATAGCATCAACAAGTAATTAACTAAAATGCATGATAATTAACCCACATGTTTAGTTATAATCATTTCATTAACTAAAGTAACTTAACTAAGTAGCACGTTTAATTATGATGCTTTTAATCCCCAAACATGTTAATCAATTTGTTTAACTAATTAATAGTTTCCTAAGCATGATTAGCTAGTTGTGTTATAGATAATTTATTGAGTGTGTTAATGATTGGCTAATCTAAGCATGTAGTTAATTAGAATAACTTATTGGTATGATTAATTAGATAGTATGTTTAAATCAATCAACAACAAAAGCATGTTTAAATCACCTAGAGTAATAATAAATATAAGAAGCATGTAAATGGTAATACTTCAATTTATGAACTAGTATAAAAGCACGTGTAAATCATCTAGGATAAAAGCATGTAATTCACCTTAAGCATGTAATTGATTAGGACTAGATCATTAATTAAAGCATGTTAATTAACTAATGTAATTAACTAACGCAATCAACAGAGCATGTTAATTAATTAGAATAATTAACTAAAGTAATGAACTTGAGCATGTAAATCAATTAGGATAACTAATCAGAATAATCACCTAGAACAATAAATGTAGGAAGCATGTAAATGAATTAGAAAATCAACTAAGATATCTAATTAGACAATAAATGTAGTTAATTCTTGAGCATGTAATTTTATTAGAATAACCAACTAGATTAATATAGTTTGACATTAAGCATGTAATTGATTAAGGTAATCAATTTGGTTATGATTCGTTGTTTGTTTGCTGTTTAAATTCTAGTTTACAATTGTTACCTGTTATGCACTTTAATTATAATTGTTGTGTGCTTTCAATTTCAGTATTCAATTATAGTTGTTTACCTTCCTTGTATGCGCTTTCCATTACCGTTACTTTATTTAAATGCGCACTTCAATTTCTATGAATGTTTTGTTCTCAATTTCTATGAATGTTTTATTCGAACGCATCATGCATCATGATAGGATGAGAATGTATGAGCATGCATCATGATAATATAAACTAATAGGGAGTGCCATAGTGTGGTATGTAAGCATGCATAAGTGAGGTAAAAAGCTAAGAAAAAGTAAAGAAGAAGCAGGGAATTGAGAGTGGATGGGTAGCGGATCTAGTCTGCGATCTACGCGTAGCCCCTCCCTTATTAGGTACGGGAGTTCTAGATGCGAGGAAAAAGGCTAGGTCCGACCAGTATGCCATTGCACGAGAAAAACATCTCAATTCCAGCTCGAAGTACGAGTATGGAAAAATGAAATAATAGAATAATGGATCCCAATGGATCAGTAGAATAATGGATCCCAAGGGATCAAAGAAAAGGAAGTAAAGTAATAAATGGATTAATGACCTAATGAAAGGATCGGTTTGGGTGTCCCCCATTCTGAAAGGACTAAAGAGTGGCATTCATGTTGCATTTCCCTTTTTTCTTACTGAGCCATTAGGCTCACAATTTACTTGTGGTGTAGGTGTAGATACGTGTACGAGAAAAGAAATGCACGGACTAGGAGGAGTAAAAGATGAATAAAGATGAACAACCAACAAATATAAAGGCAGGGATGATAAATTTGCACGCACGAGGAAGTCCGTGGTTGGCTAGGCATAAGGATGGTAAAAAGAGGAAAACAGTTTTAATTAAATTAAATTGTAATAAATTGTATTTAATTGTTTAGCTTTCTTCAGTTAAATTATTTACGCTTCCGCAATGTTTTAAATAAATGATTTCCATAACGCTTCCGCATAGCTTCATTAAAAAGGGATTTTTAACAAGTTTTACGAATGGTCAGTAGCGATACGGTTTAGGGCGCTCTGAATGGTTTTAAAAAGAAATTTCAAAATTTTCACACATTTTAAAGGAATTACGAAAATTCAGGTCGTTACATTCTCAAACAATAGCCCAAAGGCATCACAGACATAATGACAATAATAAAATCCTTAATTAACAGCCATTAGAAATTGTATCCTTAATAACATCGCAACGTAAACAGTAAGCAGTAAATAATCAACGTACAACATATCTACAAATAAAAGCTCGAAGGCAGCATAGAATAACATCATAATTCTTTTCTACCCTAGCACTTTGTGATACAGGCCAAAGGCCAAACACAATCAACACCACTTACCTGGATTCCTTCACCGAAGTCCTTCCTACCCAAACAATCTAATACATTGCCTTTTCCTTTAAAATAAACACATAATTAGCTAAGAGAATAATTCTAAAACTATTCTCTGCCAACGAGAATTTTAGAACTAGTGACGCTAGAGAACTCACTGTGAGAAAATCTGGAGGATGGCAAACCTGCAAGCTCGAGAGAAAGCTCTCGTCATCACCACGGCTACTAGGGTAACCAAAGTTCCACCTATCCTTTTTTATTTAAGGACTCATAAACAGAGAATCACGAGGGAGTAAATCTCATGAAAATCGCATCTTAAGTTCATCCTTTACCTAAACAATCTAAGGATAATCCATGACTTGCAAGGAATCCGTAAACTTTCATATTTAAAACTGTCTGCGCTACAACAGACGCGCAGCAAGCGGCAAGGGACAATCACAGAAGCCCGTTTGTCCAATGGCCAATAGCCACGTTAGCAAAAAATTCATATTCGCAACCGCTTTGGCGATTTTGGATGCTTGCACTGCTGTGGAAGCCAACGCTTCCACCGAAACTCCAATCCAAAGGCTCACCGTATGCTACGTGTTCTAATCTATCAATAAAACTCATTCGCAGATGCAAACGCTCCCGCAGATCGTGAACTCAATAAACCCAACAATGACGTTTCACGTCGTCTAAAACCCATTTGTGGACACCAATCCATCAGTGGAAGCAAACACTTCCGATCATTAGAGCTAAACTGAGACATTACTAATCCAAAATGACACCGTTCTCGCCATCTAAATGCGCAATAACCTAAAACGATGATGTTTCTATTTACTTAATGCTCCTAAAACGATATCTTCCTTTTCCACAGAAGAATCTTTTTCCTAATCCAACAACTTACATTTCTCCCACTAAATTTGATCTAACAGCCAAACGTTCTTCCTAAAATCTAACGGTCATCGTTCCTCCCGCTAATCTAATCCTACAGTCCAGAACACTCTCACACTCAACGCATCGAACACTTCCGCGGAAGCATCTTTTTCTTAAATCCAATGATCCACGTTCTTTCCATTATGTCGATCCAACAGCCAAGCGTCCTCTTCCATCAAACACTTTCACAGAGAATCTTTTATAATCCTAAACAAATCTCAGCTGTTCCTAAGGCTCATCCAACAGTCTCAGTTGCAACTGATCACCTACCCTTATTTTATATAATTTCCATAATTAAACTATTAAATTATTACTTAAATCATTTTCTAAATTCTTTCACATATATTATTAAATCAACTATTTATTTTATCTTAATCATAAATATTCTTTACTAATCCTATTATATTTGATTTTCCTAATTCTTCAATAATTCATATTTTATTTTATTATCTATAAAATAAACTTTATTATTTAATCTTTCAAAATTCCATAACTATATAATAATTTCTAACTCCTTCACTTTAGCTTTTTTAATTTCCTAATTATTTAATAATACTAGTATTTTTATTTCTTTATTTTAACTTCCTTAATTTTCAATAATTCTAAAAATTCCACCATTTTAATTTTCTTCATTAAAATTCATAATGAATCTCTACTTAACCTATTAAATTCCAAATTATTGTATTATTTAATTAAAATATTTGTGAAAAATTCCTGATAGTACAGTACTGACATCTTTTTTTTTTCTTGTAGGTGTGTACATAAGCAACAAAATATATCTTAGGACTACAGATTTGCAACTCAAGGCAGACACACAATTACTCCTCTTCGATTTTCCACTTTATATATGTCACAATACATAGGCAACTAGATAATTGAGGTTTGAATGTGACAAATCTATCTACTGCAATACCGTTCATACATATACATAATTCAATGATACATGATTTGAACAATCATTCTATGTAAACATTAAATGCATATAATTAATACTAATAATACATGTGATATGAGTCATGCAATCTTATTTTTTAACAAGCACAAATGATACATGAATTTGTGTCACACATCTATCTAGATATGTTCTATCTGTATTCTAAACCATTCTCACAATTCTTTTATACTTCTTATACTTTTTCACCAAACTTTTAATTAACAACCATAATTTAGGTAATCTATATGTTAGTACTTTTAACTATCGAGACATATCAATTCCATGTTTTTATTACACCAATACAATCAAACTTCAGTCAAACTATTATCAACTATACTTATCAACATCTAATCCAAGATAACAATCTTCACTATTTAATTTATACAATGCATAACCTAACTTAAAAACATATAAGTTATGATTCTTTTCCATTAAATCACTTCAACTTTATCCTTTATAAAATCAATTTCAACTAAATATAATTAGAGTTCATAATCAACAACTCTTATACTAAATTTTCAACTTATGTCATGAGAATTTCATGAAATTCTAATTATTTAAGAATGAAAATTACATACCAATCCAACACTTCCAAACTTGGATTTGAGTTTCCAAACTTCACTTCTTTCCTCACTTTTTTTGTCTCTTTATAATCCCCTCCACTTCCTCTACAACTTTTCCTTGAGACCCAATCTCCTAAACCTCACTCATTTAGTCATTTACTTAAAATTTCCACTTCTCTCTTTAAAAACGTTTTTTCTCTCTTTCTTCTCTTCTCTCACTGTTTCACAACAGATAACCATGAATTTTGTAATACCTCGACTTTTTATATTATAATTTAATAAGGATAATGGAAAAGTAATTAGGGGTATTTCGATTAATTGGATAATTATTGGGTTATTACCAACGATGTATTTGTAAGATTATAACTTAAGGAATTTATGGGATGATAATTAGGATTAATTTGGAAGGTGTATTTTGGAATTTTCAGACGCATGCGGAATATAACAGACGGAGAGATTTTGAATCAGTCATGATTTTAGGACTTTTTGGACGCATGCGAACGATGAGAGTTAGACTCTGTCCAAATTATGGGACCTTTTGGACGAACGTGGACAAAGGCGCGGATGCCTTCCTTCATCTAAAATCACAATTCTGAAGGGAAATATGGACTAAACCGTTTTGGTTCTACTCGGTCCAGAATTATATGTGTAGCTGGTTTTTAGTTAAAGGAGAAAAGAAGAAAATTAAGAGATGAGGGGGAGAAGTGAACCGATTCACTTTGTGAACCGGTTTGGCTGAAGGAAAACAAAAGGAAGGATGCCCCATGGCCATTTTGGAAGAGAGAACCAGGACGAGCGAAGAACAGAGAGCGAGGGAACTCATGAGGGAGAGAACGTTTGAGCGTGTGGAAGGCAAAGGCTCGGGCTTGGCCGAGGAGCTCCTTCGCTGTGGGCGACGCTGTCCGGCAGGCGTCGTGGGTCGCGACTGTAGGCTTCAACATCGGGCTTCGCAGGATGATACGGTGCGGAGCTTCAGGTCATTGGGGCTACGTCGGGTCGTGGCGAGCTCCGGTGCTCTATCAATTTCTGGTGGCCAACATCAATGGAATCACGACGACAAGGATTGGAGTCTAGGGGAGGCTGCGAATTCCAGCCTCGGGTCAAAGGGGCTAGAGCTAGCGGTTCGAGAGGAAGGCTGGGGTGGTTGGTGGTTCAGTTTGAGCCGGTCTGTTCTGCTCTGAAGAAATCGACAGTGGAACATGCGTGGAATGGTGATGACAGGGGATGGCTGGGCATGGCTGGGCATGTCCGTGGCAATGGCAAGGAGTGCCTCTCTGGTGAAGTTGAAATGCAATGGATGGAAGGGAAGGCTGGCAATGAAGACTCTCAAATGAGCTGAGACAGTGAGGGGGAGAGAGAGCTTCTGGAGAAGTGAGGAGGAGAGTTGAAGTTTAGAGAAGAGGAGAGGCAGTGAGGTTGTGTTGAGCTCTCAAGGGAGCTGATGGTCGTGAGATGAAGAAAATGACGGAGGTGAAGCTGCGGGTCTTCATGGTGAGAATGATTCCTTCAACTTTCTTGTGTGTTAATGTGAAGAGTGGACTGTAGGAAATGACCAAAAAATGGGTGTGATATTTGTTGGACTATTGTTTGCCGTTGGTTATGCTTTGATTTGATTTCTGCTTATAGTTTTAGGAAGAATAATGTTTTGCAATTGTTTTGGTTAATGGCATGGAAGAGACATAACCTGTTGATGTGTTGTCCCTCAAACTATTTCTAAATTAAAGATTTTAAATTGAATGCTTGGGTTCATGGCCCCTGATTATGGTAGTTATAGTGGATGGGTTTTTTTGAATGATGGGATTGTATACTCTGTAGGGATTTTGAATGGTGAAGTTGTGGATAATGCCTTGTGGTTTATTGCTTGTTGACTGGTAATGATATCGATGGAGGTTCGGATTTCGTATTGTTATTTTGTTAAGTGACCTAAGTGGTGTTGGAATTGAGAATATCCTGTTAAGTAAATGAATGGAGAATAAAGCTCTCTGCCTTTTGTTAATGGAAAGTCAATATGTTGAAATTGGTTTACGTTGCTGGAAAATTAGTTGTTAATTAGTTAAACATGGATATTGGAATGGGTTATGTTTCGTTTAGGCAGTAACGAATTCCTAGAACTACTATGTAATTAAGGCTAGGAAAAGAATGAAATTAATAAATTATGATTATTAATGAGTAAATGTTTTTAATTATGAAGGTATTGAAAAATGAAAAGAAGAATAAATATTAAGTACAAATACGTGTCAAAGCTTTGAGGTAAGAACTGAGATAGAGTCGTTGGCCAGTGGAGGCCCTACACCATTAGCAATGTCTTCCCTTTAATTGTTTGTTTACATTTCTTCTATGTTCCTTTATTTGTCATGTCTATGCTAATCACACGTTATTAGTTTAGTTTCTGAGCATGTTTAGGATGTTAGCATATTGTTATCATTTTCGTTAAATTACCAAGCATGCATGTATTGTCATCGTTTCCTTTAAATTGCCAAGCATGTCTCTATATTGTTATTGCTTTCTTTAATTTACCAAGCATGCCTATATAGTAGTTGTTTCTTTCAATTGTCAAGCATGTTTTAGAGTATATTGTCATGTATAGTATGTTCGTAGCTTTTCTTATGTCTCATACTTTTATATATTGTTGTGATTACCGCTTCGTTTTAATACTTTTATATTGTTATGATTATTGTTTCTCATTGACATGCATTACGATTATGTTTCTCATAAACATGCATCATGATAATATAAATAAGTAGGAAATACCCCGTCAGAAGGGGGGGTATTCATATGCATTATGTGAGGAAAATAAATAAATGAAAGAAAAGGAAATAGGGAGTTGGAGGACGAACAACTAGTTCGGATGTAATCAAATAGTTAGACTTATGCCCCTCCCTTATCAGGAACGAGACTAGCTACACACAGGTGGTTAGAAGCCGACCAAGACTATTCCCTCCCACATGGGTTCCTCCAATCTCCCACTTGACGTACGAGTTATGAATGAAAGAATGAAATGTAAAGAAAAGATTGGTTATACTGCATATCTCATTTCTTACTGGGCATTGGGCTCACAGTTTGCTAATAGTGTACGTACACGCACGAGAAAATGATGAACAGAACAAGGAGTAATTGATGAAGGATTTGCATGAGCGAGACTTGTGGCTGGTTAGGCTAAGGAAAAGTAAGAGAGAAAAGAGTTTTATAAATGTAAATTTCTAGTTTATTTGTTGTCTTTTAAAATGAATAATTCATGCTTCCGCTGTAAAATGAGAAAAAATAGATTTTATAAATAAAGTCTTCTATTATTAATAAAGATTTAAGTAACGAGTTTTAAGTAAGATGTTTTAACGATCGGGTTTTTCTAAAAAAACTTTGATTTCAATTGAAGAATTTTAATAAGGATTCAGTTGTTTATAAAAGTTTTAAATTTAACGCACTTTCAAAATAAGAAAAATCCGGGTTGTTACAAATTTTTCCTCCTTATCTTCAATATAAAGAGAGCTTCTAGAGTTCTCCAAAGGGTTTTACGATTTTACCTTAATCCTTGAGGTAAAAAGCCTATTTTGTCCTTCTATTTCTTACATATTATAATTTAAGCTGCTTATTTTAGCTTGACATGTAGCACCACCCAATTGGTGACCGCATTTTATTACATGACAATTATAGATATATGTCTTAAGAAAATTTTATCAACAGGGAGTATCCTTAAAATTTTACTCGATTTGTTTGAATCGAGTATTTATCGAAAACTATACATAAGTATTTTATACATTTAACTGGTGGAATTTAGGCTTGATTTTTAGACAAACTACCAAGGTATAAGTTCAAAAAAATCTCTCAAAATTTCAAGGTATACTTCGAAGGGAATATGAAGTTGAGATAGAAACAATGGATCATGTTCGGATTGGCAAGGAGGATTTCTCGGAATGGCAGTTTCTAGAGCAAACTTGTAATAGCAATATCTTGATTAATTTAACGAATTCTTGCATGAAATTTGGGCAGCACATACCATTATAAGTGAGGAAACTCTCCTCGAAAAATCACTGTCAAATTCATCAGAATGAAAGAGTTATGTGCAGAAAATAACATACTGGTCCGAAAAGACACCACTGTCGTGTGTTTTGACTTCAAAGGCTAATTTGCAAGAAGTAGCTCTCCAACTTAGTGTAGGATTAGTGCATGGCTATAGAGGGGAGGGGATGAATTAGGCATTTTAAACTTTTTCGTACGATAATTAATTATCTAAACCCTAAGTGATTTATCACACATAAAACATACAAATAATAATAATAATAAAGAGCTTAAAGTAAAAAGAGTGCAAATGATATTGTTAACGTGGTTGGCAACCCCAACCTACGTCCGCGCTTCAAGTTTTCGACTTGGAGATCCTTAATTACCCAACCTCCCTAGTTGGTGATAATTGACTTCACAGGTGTCAATCAAACATTTACAAATAATTCTTTCTCAGGGTGTCACCCTCTCGCTTGACTATTCTCAGGGCATCAGCCTCGGTTTGAGTACAATGAATATGAAATGAAAATACAAAAAATAACCTAACTCTCCCAAAGATAAATTCTCAAGTTTAGGGATTTGAGAGTTAGGGTTGACACTCTATTTGTGTATGGAGAAGTTGAGTATGAATTTTACCAGAGCTTCACTACAGTTCTCGCTTGCTTAGTTTGAGCTCCGGAGTGTCTTCTATTTACAAACTCTGTTTGAGCAATTGACCATTTTCTTTTTGGTTGACCATATCAGACTATTGGGATGTTATCGTTATGCTTTTGTTCGTCCATTTTTTAGCGCAGATCTGTCAAATCAGTCAACCACTTTCTTATCGGTCGACCGCTTCTTCATATATCTAAAGCTTTCAGTCGATCAACAAATCAACTACATAATGAAGATATAAAATTCATAACCCGGAAGTTCAACAAGTTTTTCCATAAAAAATAGAGGAATAGAGAGAAGGTGATTGTTTGCTTTGGATGTAAAAAACCTGATCACACCACCACCGATTGCCCCAAAGCAAAGAATAAATCAAAGGCCATCAAGAAGAAAGCATTCAAGGACATATGAGATGATAGGAATGAGAGCTCTTCTTCGAGATAGAAGAAGTCTCCAATTTGTTGATCCCCTACCAAGAAAAAAAATCTAAGTTAAAAAAATTTTCTCCCCCTATTTCAATAAGCAACTTCAAATCAATAGGGAGATACAAGAACTTTCGAGTTCTTTTTCAAATCCCCTACCAAGAACCCTAAGAGAGGTTTATATACCTCCAAAATTAGGGCAACCACAAAACAAGAGAGAGTACTAAAATACTCACCCAAAAAAAGAACAACAACATCACTCGGCTAGGCATATCTAGCCCAGACACATTACAACTTTATAATATTTTTGAACAAACAACATCCCAAAAACCAATAAGACAACAAACAAGAACTTAACAATAAAATGATAGACATGAAAGAAACCATAAAATGAGTCTTCACAAAAAGGACAAGCAATTTGCCCAAGTGCATGCAAACTGAGGATAATTCATTAGCCAACCTCTCATGTGATCCATTGCTTGGAAATCTGTTTATCTAAGGTGCTAGGAGACTCCTTAAGGTTTTCATGTAGCTTAGTTCCTACAAAGAAAAGAGAAATATAAAGATTAATTAATCACCTCACTTTGGATCTTGTCACGGGACCCCGTGGCACATCATCATCTCTGGGCGAGAAAGGATTTGTCCACAAATCCAATAGTTTAACATCCTCTTCATCTTCATCACCATGACATTATGAAAGATCCTGAACATTAAAGGTGTCTGAGACTCCATGCTGAAGAGTGTCCCAAACTAGGCTCACAAATATTTTGCCTTCTTTCAATATAATGGAGAGACATAATGATTGGAAACTTCCCTCTTCTTTGAAATATGAATTGACAATAAGATAGACCAATCTATGCTTTCCACAACTAATCTTCCAAACACCAAGTTCCCGTTTGTCCAAATCTTTATCTCCTAAATAAGTGTTTCTTACCCAAATATTTTAAGTAGTGTAGCAAGGAAGTTTGTTAAAGGGGAATACCTTCTAGAGAGTACATTGCAAAGTCTTGCTTCACGATTTCCTTGAAAAATATCCATTAAGAAAGAACCGCCACTCGCCAGTGAACTTTCCAAATTCAACCTTTGATATTAACAAAGACTCCTTGCTCTTCCTTTATTTCTTAGTTACATAGTCCCTAGTAATTTGATCTAGTCAGAGAGGTGCTAGTTTGATGGTCTTGCCATTAAACTTGAATGAATAGAAATTTGTAAAACCAACATGTGTAGCCTTCCTATCATATTGCCAAGGCCTCCCAAGTAGAAGATGACAAGCTCTCATAGGTACCACATCACACAGTGCTTCATCAACAAGACTTCCAATGGCAAAAAAAAAAAATCTGAGCTTGTTTAGAGACTTTAACACCTTCTCCCTCATTTAACCATACTAGTTTGTATGGGTTTGGGTGCAATGTGGCATCAAGACCAAGCTTCTCCACTAACTCCATAGATACCACATTAGTCAGCTTTCACCATCAATTATCAAAGAACAAACCTTGTCCTTAATTAAGCACCGACTATGGGAAAGATTTTCTCATTAGCAACCATCTTCACGGATTTGGGTGGTGAGAGCCCTCTAAATAACCATAAGAAGTGAGCCCTCTTGAGCATAAACCACTTCTTTCAATGAGTTTTCTCCATCATTATTAATGGTGGGGACATCCTCCTCACTTTCAACTTCATTCGTGTCCTCCCTTAGAGATATCACTCGCTTGTTTGGACATTCAGAGGCAATGTGTCCCAAACTGAGACATTTGAAACAATTGATCTCTCTAGACTTGGGATGAGAGATTTCCTCCAAAACTTTCTTCTTCTACACCCCTTTGCTAGTCATATCTTTTAAAACAAAAGGTTTATCTTCAGAGTTAACTTGTGGCTTGGAAATGTTGGAGAATTTATTGCTTAGCCAAAAGTGACAAGTCTTGGAAGATCATTTTAGTTGCCTTTCAATCTTCATGGCTAGTTGAATCACATTATCCATCATTTCATAGGGTTGGAGCTCCACCACATCCCCAATCTCTCGGTTTAACCCTTTGATGATTCTTGCAATGGTATGTTCCTCCGGTTTGTCAAAACCACTCCTTAATTTAAGAGTTTTAAACTCGGTTACATACTCTTCCACCGAGAGCGACCCTTGCTTGAGACTTTGCATTTGAAGAAACATCTTTTGCTTGTAGTGGTTTGACACAAATCTCTTCCTCATAAGTCTCTTCATCAATCTCCAACTATAGATTTCCTCATCGCCATCCTTTCTCCTTTGAGTCCTCAAATTAACCCACCACAAACTAGCATAATCCACAAATTCCAAGGAAGCTAATCTGACTTTTTTTTATCTGAATATTCATAATAATCAAATTATTTCTCTACTTTTTCCAACCAATCAAAAACTCAATACCATTGTTAAATCCCATAAATGGAGGGATAGATATTTTCACATGCTTCAAATCATCAACAAAATTTTAAGTATACCTCGGGCTAGGGGAACCATGGATCCTCCTCTTCAACCTCTTCACGGTTTAATCTCTCCCTTCTCTTATCACTATGGCTTCTTGGTCTAGGAGTATGGGGGGCCCTCACTTGCTGGTTAAGCATGTCTTGGAATCTTTGTGACAAGTTAAAGACCGTATTCTTGAGTCCATCGATTTGGACTTTGGCACTTGTCTTTATTTCCCTCGGAGGAGGTTAGGCTGTTTGTTGAGGATCTGACTCTAGGTGTTTAGAGGTACCAACACTGCTCATTATCATCATAGTAAGGAGGAAATATCACACTAAAGGAAACACAAAAGGTCGAGCAAGCTCAGATACCAAATGATGCACCACAAATTTAGAATTGCACAAGGGCAGAAACTCAGACTTTGTAGAAATTGGTGCAATTTCGACAAAGATAAAAATAAATTAATTGGTGGAATTTGGCTTTATTTTTGGACAAACTACCACTGTATAAGTTCAAAACAATCTCGCAAAATTTCAAGATCTAATTCCAAGGGAATAAGAAGTTGAGATAGAAACAATGAAACCTGTTCAGATTGGCAAGGAGGATTTCTCGGAATGACAGTTTCTTGAGCGAACTTGTAATCGCTATTACAAGTTAATGACTTCTTGCACAAAATTTGGACAGCGCAACCCTTCATAAATGAGGAAACACTCCTCCAAAAATCAATGTCAAATTTTTTGGAATGAAAGAGTTACTTGCAGAAAGTAACAAGCTGGTCCGAAAAGACATCACTGCCATGTCTTTTGACTTCAAAGTACCTTGCAAGAAGTAGCTCTCCAACTTGGATCTTTGGAAGTTTTTTACAACTTTGCTGACACGCTAAACCTCTAAAGAAGAGGAAGCGAATGATGTAGTAATAAAAGAAATCACCTAAAACAAACAAAATGGTGAAAACAATTTGACACTCACAATATTAATCAGATAGGGACCACTAAAAAAGGGATGCGATTTTGGGAGGGGACTCCACAAAGTTCGAATGAACAATTTTCTCAATGTTTTTCAAATCCCCTACCAAGAACCCTAAGAGAGGTTTATAGACCTCCAAAATTAGGGCAATCGTAAAACAAGAGAGAGTACTAACATACCCTCCAAAAAAAAAAAAAGAACAACAATATCACTCGGCTAGGCATACCTAGTCAAGACATGTTACAACTTTATAATATTTTTGACCAAACAACCAAACAAACAACATCCCAAAAACAAATAAGACAACAAATAAGATACCATAAAATGAGTCTTCACAAAAAAGACAAGCAATTCACCCAAGTGCATGCAAACTGAGGATAGTTCATTAGCCAACCACTCATGTGATCCATTGCTTGGAAATCTCTTTATCTAAGGTGCCAGGATACTCCTTAAGGCCTTCATGTAGCTTAGTTCTGCAAAGAAAAGGGAAATATAAAGGTTAATTAATCTCCTTACTTTGGATCTTGTCAAGGGATCCCGTGGCACATCACCTAGTCGACTATTTCAGCATTCTACTAAATTTTGTTGCTCTCAGGTACTTTCTTAACTGACCACTTTGCATAATAGGTCCATCGCTTCAACTTTCTACTAAATGTTATTGCTCTTAGGTACTTTCGTGGTTGATCACTTCGCTTGATAGGTCAACCGCTTTAGTATTTTATTTTAACAGCTCAAAATTTCATACTAATTTAATATTTGCATCATATTTGCAACGTTTTTAGCAT
Organism: Begonia loranthoides; assembly: GCA_022433065.1. Classification (NCBI taxonomy): domain Eukaryota; kingdom Viridiplantae; phylum Streptophyta; class Magnoliopsida; order Cucurbitales; family Begoniaceae; genus Begonia; species Begonia loranthoides. The sequence goes on from CM039484.1 coordinate 26,994,748, forward strand.
GTTCAGTCGACCACATGCTTTCCCCTGGTCGATCGCTTCAGCATTCTACTCAATTTTGTTGATCTCAAGTACTTTCTTAACTGACCACTTTGCTTAATAGGTCGATCGTTTCAGCTTTCTACTAAATGTTGTTGCTCTTGGGTACTTTCGTGGTTGATCACTTCGCTTGATAGGTCGACCGCTTTAGTTTTTTATTTTAACACTTTAAAATTTCATACTAATTTAAAATTTTCACATCATATTGGCATCATCTCTATGTATAGCAATTTTCAAATCATTACACCTAGCCTTGGATCACCCTATTTTGAGTGAATTCGAGTCTTGGTCGACCCCCAAAAAACACGTAGTATCTAATCTAGGTCAGGTATTATTATAAATTTAATTAAAAAATAAAATATATATGTGTGTGTTATAATAATGTAAGTTGAAAATATTAAGAACTAACTTGTTATATTCAAGTTGTATTGATTTTTCTAGCATCCTCGCCTCGTTTAACTCCCGGTTTGGCCGGAATGGTCGACCGTACAAATAAATAAAGCACTACTTTCTTTATCGTCTGCCGCGTCGCAGATTCGTGGTACGCGTAAACCATCCGACGACACCAAATAATTTGTTTCAATCTCTTTTCTTCTTCTTCTCTTACCTTCCAGACTAAGATAATAGCAGTCGCCAGTCAGTTCTTTCGAGGCTTTCCATTTTCTCTGCAAAACCATGGATCTCCGAGACGTTATTGGCGCCCAAACCGACGTTGCCTTGACAGTCGCGAAGCAGTTGCTTCTGCAACAAGGCAAGGATTCGAATCTGGTGTTTTCGCCGCTGTCGATCCACGTCGTTCTCAGCCTCATCGCCGCCGGTTCTGACGGCGCCACCCGCGATCAGCTACTTTCCTTCCTCAAATCCAAATCCACTGATCACCTGAACTCCTTTGCTTCCGAACTGATTTCCGTGGTCTTCGCTGATGGCTCCTCCGCCGGTGGGCCTCGTCTCTCTTTCGCTAATGGGGTTTGGGTCGATCAGTCTCTTCCTCTCAAGCCTTCTTTCAAACAGGTGGTGGACACTGCCTATAAGGCTGCTCATTCTCAAGTTGATTTCCAGACCAAGGTAAATTAGTTCGCCATGAATTTCAACCTAATTCAGCTCCTTTTGCTGACGTTACTTAAAAAAAAAACAAAGCTTATAAGCTTAGACCCAGTTTAAATTTATATGATTTGTTTTATCTAATTGATCGTGTCAGTGGATTTCGCAACTAGAATTCCATATTAGTTTTAGTTTACAAAGCTTTGTTCTTCGCTGCTGATTTTTTAGTTCTACTGAGTTTGCTTTATTTGAAAACTCAAAATCAGTTTGAAATCATGAGAAGGACAATTATAACTATTGTTCTTCCTTTTTCTTTTTTCCTTAAAGGGTTCATGATCTTTTATAATCATAGTTTGCTCTTGGTCTTTATTGTCCTGTAAGTATACGTGTGAGTGACTTCATCTGTGTTCTGATTTAGTCCCCAACTGCGCTGAAGCTGCTTTTGTTCTGTTTTTTTAGCTTTTACCTGAGTCCTGTGCAGGCTATAACACTAGTTATCGTCACATTTCTCTAGTTGGGTTTGAAAATCTAATGTGGAAATGATGATCGTTTTATTCCGAGACTGTTAAGAATCCTTATGAGTACTCTGAAGATCCTTGTTTTCGTGTTTTCAGCGTTGAGGAGGGTGCCCTCCTGAAATGATGAGGGGACATCATATAAGGAAATTTCTCTTAATTCTTCAATTCTGGAAAGCCTCCTTTTCGATAATGGTAGAAGACATTTATGAACTCGTGGTTTTTCTTGATGAGTGTATTCACATAAAATTCCCATGGCTTATCTTTTAACTATTATTTTTCTTGCTTCTGTACGATATATCTTTAACGGAGTGAGAAAATTTTCCTGATAATTTTTTGTGCGCGAATGCTGTCTTTTTTCATACTGCTCAAGATGATAGTGGTGTAAATGTGATAATCAATGCTTTTCTAGAATTTCTGATAATATTCCTATTGAATGTGGTGTTGAAGGCTAGTGAAGTGGCTGGCGAAGTGAATTCTTGGGCAGAAAAGGAGACTAGTGGACTAATCAAAGAGGTTCTTCCTGCTGGGGCAGTCGATAGCACAACGAGGCTTGTCCTTGCAAACGCACTCTATTTCAAAGGCAACTGGGATGAAAAATTCAACACGTCGGCGACGAAAGATCACGAGTTTTATCTTCTCGATGGAAGTTCAGTTTGTGTTCCTTTCATGACGAGCAAGAAGAAGCAGTTTGTAGCTGCCTTTGACGGAGTTAAAGTTCTCTCACTTCCATATAAGCAAGGGGAAGACAAACGCAGTTTCTCCATGTTCGTCTTTCTCCCCGATTCGAAAGATGGATTGCCAGCTTTGGTTGAGAAAATTGGGTCCCAATCCGGGTTTCTCGATCGTCACCTCCCGTACGAACGTGTCGATGTGGGTGAATTTAGGATTCCTCGGTTTAAGGTTTCTTTTGGGTTTGAAGCTTCTGAGATTCTTAAAGGATTAGGACTGGTTTTACCCTTCTTGGGCGAAGGTGGCCTGTCGGAGATGGTGGATTCTCCACTCGGCAGCAGCCTCTACGTATCTAAAATATTTCACAAGTCTTTCATCGAGGTTAACGAAGAAGGGACAGAAGCTGCAGCTGCCACTGTTGGTGTAGTTGCTTTAAGGGCTGTGTTCAGACAAGAGAAGATAGACTTTGTTGCGGACCATCCATTTCTGTTCGTTATCAGAGAAAACATCACTGGAACTCTTCTTTTCACTGGTCAAGTTCTCAATCCTCTTGCAGGTAGCTGATCGAGTTCAGGGTGTGAATTTGGTTGATCTGGAACTTGTTGATGTAATAATAGTTACTGCTATGATGTTAATCTGTTTGTACCGGAGGCTATATTAGGTTTAAGAATGTGAAAATGCAGCAGCAAGAACATCTTATGACTTCTGCTATGGCGGCTTCAATTCTGAAGGAGCAATGGGGCTGTGGAACTGCAATGGAATTAACCACAGAGGTCCACCAGTACCCTCGTTCTTAACATATATGCCTTGTTTGGAAGACACTCCCAAAATTGAAACTTTATAATTTTTTTTTTTAAAAAGTAAAAATTATCGAATAAACATGAAAAGTAGCAAAATGGTAAAATTTCAAATCATACCGTGTAAGTTATTGGAACTAAAGATGGAGATTCAAGACAGTATATTAAGATGTTATCATTAAACGATAACTAAATTAAGAGAAATTAATAAATCAATTATTGTTATTTGTGCTAAACAAAGTCAATCACTAAAGTATTTCGGTAACAATTTAATCACTGAATTATAAGAAATAGACGTTGAAAATATCATTGTCACTTTTATCGTTAAAAAACATTGTCGTTCCACACAGAGGAAAGTTGTCTTTTCGCACAAAAGAAAGATAATTTTCTGTAAAAGAAAGACGACTTTCCACAGAAGAAATACAACTTTTCTCTGTAAAAAGATGACTTTTCACATCGAAAAGATGACTTTTCGCTGCTTAAAGTCTGCAGATAAAGAAAAAATTTAATGTCTTCTTCATAGAAAAACACAGACAATAAAAACAAGTCGTGATTCTTCTATGAACAATAAAACAATTTTAAATCATCTTAAATCTTTACATTATATATTCTTTTACAAAATCTTCTAAATTTTAAAACTAAAAAAGATTAAATTCAACTTATACAATATTTTCTTAAATTTATTCTTCATGGGTATTAACTCTTTTCTATTGAAAGTTTCTACAATTATGAGTTCTTGTAATTTTTTTCATGGGTATTAGCTCTCGAGTTCTTAAAAAATTGACGGCAATATTTGCTCTGTTTATTTTTCATAGTTTACTATTTAAATTGTCAGTAAAAATTGTTTAGTGATTGACTTATTATAAATTTATAGTATAATAATTGTTTTGTTAATTTTCCTTAAAAAACATATAGAGAATTAATAAAAAAAAACTTGGTTAAAAAATATCAAACTACCCAATCCTTCTACTGGCACCATACCAATGTAAAAAAGAAATCATAATTTTATTTCTCAAACTAATCAGAAATCAGATCAACAAAGTCTATCAAAAAAGATAGTCATGGCAATTAAAATTGCAAGTAGAAATTAATAAATCAACTACTGTATTTTATGATGAATGATAAGTTAATCACTGAATAATTTTTGCAAACAACTTAAACATTAAACTATGAAAAATTAATAACGCAAACATTATCGTTATGTTTTCTTTTAAAAAAATGTTATCGTTCCACTGTAGAACGTTATCTTTCCACAACAGAGCGTTGTCTTTCCACTAACAATTTTAAAAGATTACTTTTCATAGGGGAACGATGATATTCCACTGCAGAAAGCCAACGTTCCGCTACAGAACATCAATGGGCCGCAACGGAACGTCATCGTCCCGCTTAGGGAAAGATTACATTCCGTTGTGAAAATAATATTTTCTGTGGAGGAAATATTACTTTCCACTGCGGAAAGAATACTTTCCACAGTAGAAAAATTACTTTCTTCTACGAAAAATGGTGAGCACTAGACGACGACGATGGATCAGGAAGAGGAAAGAGAATATAGTAATGAGAACTAGAATGTGAAATCAAGAGGAGGAAATTGTTTTCGACGACGAAAAGATGCTTAAAAGAAAACGTGGGAATTGTTTTCGATGACAAGAAGACCATGTCGGAGCTTCCCAGAATTTTCTTTGCAGTAATATTGCTTCAATTATTGCGATTTTAGCATAAAAGTAAAGTAGAATAAAAATTTGCAGAGATTACAGTTTCGACATCGTTTTTGCAATAATATTTCTTTCAACAAGTAACGGTGAAATTTGTATTGTCCATTTTTCATAGTTTAGTGTTTAAGTTGTTAGCAAAAATTATTCAATGGTTGACGTATTATTAATCACAAAGTACAGTAATTGATTTGTCATTTTCCCAAATTGAAAAGAATCAAATAAAGCCTCGATTGCAGCATGATTTTTAAGAATTATAAGACAGAAAATAAATACTCTACAATTGAAATAAATCTCCCATCATCACACTTGATTCATCCACCATGATCTAATAAACTAATAATGTTCAATACCAAGGGAAAAGTACATTCTCGCCTTGTAACGTATAGTAAATACGAGTTTTAATAAGGATGAATAATAGCATAGACTATAAACATACAAAATACAAATTTCTTGTATTTAAGAACGACTTTATTAATATTTTTTTAATAAGAGAAATTAACAAAACAAACACTGAACTATTGTATTAGCGACAAGTTAAACCTTAAAAGTAATCTCGCGAACAACTAAAATATCAAACTATTAGAAATGAAGAAGACAAACCTCGCAATTACGATTTCTATCAAAAATGCCAAGACAAATACTGTAGTCACGTTTTCCACTTAAAAACTGAAAGGACGTCACATGGACGTCCTTCCGCAATGAGAGATGTCCAAGGCTTATCCAAGAGGAGAGGGGTCCAAGGATCAGCCTTGAGGCCATCGTAAGCCTTAAGAATGTCCATGGTGGCCTCTGGATGAAGAGACAAACGTCCTGCAATGAGGATGGACGTCTAGAATGAGAGGAGGGCCATTGGCGACGAAGGATTATGCCCGTTGGATGAAAGGATGTATATCCTATAATGAGAATGAACATCTAGGATGGAGGATGAGCATCTACCAAAGCACTGGCGTATGAACATTTGTGCCCATTGGATGAAAGGGCAGATGTCCTGCAATGTGGATAGATGGCCAAGATGGAGGATAGGGGTCCAAAGAGGCAGACAAATGTTAAATTGAAAAGGGTCACATGGAAGACACATGCTATTTTAAATGGGATCAAAAAAAGGTTGTTGGTCATTGGATGAAGGGGTCGAAAGTCCTTCAGAGATGGGGGACGTCCATCGCTGGAAATGGATGTTCAAGATGAGATTATTGGAAGACAACATAATTTAGCATTGAGAGACATCTGTGGATGCTAGGGGGTGTCCACTGATGTTGAGAGACAACGTCATTTAGTATTGAGGGTCGTCCCTCAACTTACAACAGACGTCCCTCAATTCCATTGACGTCTCTCCATACTAAACGACGACCTTCCCTCAATGTTCATGGCATTGAGGGGCGTCCATTGTAAGTTAAGGGACGCCCCTCAATACTAAACTACGATGTTGAGCGACTTTCAACTCCATCCATATAAGCGGAAAGGATTTCCTCTACAAGAGCAAGCAGTAACCCTAAATCCCTAAACATCATCCAAGAGCAAAAGAGTACCAAAAATCAAAGTGTTGCACTTCAAATGGCATGTTTGTTGTATGGATGTCCAAGGATTGCACATGGACATTTAGGGGAGTCCCTTGGATGTCCATACATCAAACAAGTAAGAACATATTAAGTTACTGTATCACTACACTTCTAATTAGCCAACTTGAGTTTCTCTTAATGATGATTTAAGATAAATGATTAGGCATTATATTTAATGATTGGTGATTGTATTTAATGAATAAGTGAATAAACAATTAACTTATTTAATATCTTGTTGATACCATCTTTTCATATGATGTCTTTTTGCTAGTCTTTTAATAAATGCAATCGATGGATGCAAGTTTTGGATAGTAATTCTATATGGATGTAGATGAATGCAATGGATGGATGAATTGTATTGGAAACATTTATAAATAGATACTATTATGTCAAAGTTTTCAAAATAAAGTGACATGAAATCGTAAATCATGAGTTGTGAATTGACTTTAAAATTACGTCATTTGAGTGAAGAAATAGAAAGCTATATCAACTCAACGTTCATACATAACCTGAAAGTAGAGAGAGGAGAGAAATTGTAATATGAGGGGTGTCCATTGTAAGCTGAGGGATGTCCGTTATGGATTGAGGACGTCTGTCGTAAGTTGAGGGATGTCCGTTATAAGTTGAGGGACTCCCTCAATACTAAACAATGACGTTTCCTTATCATCCAAGACATTGAGGGATGTCCGTTGTAAGCTAAGGGACATCCATTGTGGGTTGAAGATGTCTGTCGTAAGTTGAGGGACGTCCGTAGTAAGTTAAGGGACATCCCTCAATACTAAATGATGACGTTCCTTCATTGTCCAAAGCATTCAGGGACATCCATTGTAAGCTGGGGGGTGTCCGTTGTTGGTTAAGGGACGTTTGTCATAAGTTGAGACGTCTATTGTAAGTTGAGGGATATCCCTCAATCATAAACGATGACGTTCCCTCATCATCCAAGTCATTGAGAGACGACTGTCATAAATTGAGGAAAGTCCGTTGTGAGTTGAGGGAAGTTCGTTGTAAGTTGAGAGACATCCGTTCTAGTTTGAGAGATGTCCATCAATACTAAATGACGATGTTCCCTCATCATTCAAGGCATTGAGGGACGTTTTTCGTAAGCTGAGGGACGTTTGTTGTGGGTTGAGGGACGTCCGTTGTAAGTTGAGGGACGTCCCTAAATACTAAATGATGATGTTCTCTCATCATTCTAGGCATTGAGGGATATACATTGTAAGTTGAGGATGTCAGTTGTAAGTTGAGGGACGTCTGTTATAAGTTGAAGGACGTCCCTCAATACTTAATAACAACGTACCCTTATCGTCCAAGGCATGGAGGGATGTCCGTTGTAAGTTGAGGGATGTCCCTCAGTACTAAATGATGATGTTCTCTCTTCGTCCAAGTCATTGAGGGACGTCCATTGTGGGTTGAAGGACGTCCGTTGTAAGTTGAGGGATGTCTGTTGTAAGTTAAGGGACATCCCTTAATACTAAATGGCGATGTTTCCTCATCGTCTAAGGCATTTAGGGACATCCAATCGTAAGCTAAGAGACGTCGGTTGTGGGTTGAGGGACGTCCGATGTGGGTTGAGGGATGTCCATTGTAAGTTGAAAGACGTTTGTGGTATTATTGGACGTCCTTCAATACTAAACAACGTAGTTTCTCAATAATCATATTTTATAGTTAACAATAGCCTTGGAAGCCCATCATCCCATCCTATACTTCCATTCTTAGCAACGAACGTCTCCCAACTAGAAGGACATCCCTTAGACATTGAGTGACCTTTAACTCTGTCTATATAAGTGGAAAGGATGCCCGTTGCAAGAGCAAGCAGTTTTACCTAGCTGATGTCCAAGCGACCTTTCAACTTCCTCAAAGCGACCCTTAAAGTTTTGAAATCTCTTCTCAAATTTCTAGAACCAGGAACTTACATCAAAGGCTGGAAAAGTTACCATGAAGAATAAAATAGCTCCCTTCAATGCTCAAGTTTAATCATAAGATGATTCGACCCGTCCACACCTATTGGTAGAGAAATGCCTTTCACCGGTGTTCAGGATGGTGTTGTCCATGGAAAGGTACGACAATGATACGAGACGCCATTTTATCATTATCTCTATGATGGTAGAATTCAATGCGTTTGTGGATGTTGGAATAGAAGAGATGTTCGAGCACATTGGATTGACTGAGCTGTACAAGCTGGGGGGATATTATTGGGAGCAAGTTGTGAAATTGTTTTATACAAATCTGGAGTTTGGCGTCAACCAAATCTTGGAGCTGAGGACGTATCTGTTTGGGCAAGAGATTAGGATAACTTTGAATGAGTTAAATGAGCCATTTTGATGTTCTACGGAAGAACCAACTGAGAAGTATTTTAACTTATCCATCGACCCAGATTTCATTAAACAATGAGAAGGTCTAATATTGCTGTAGCAGTTACACAGCAATTCTGACGTTGGATCTTTCTATAGGCTGGAACCATGTCCTTCATAATTCTTAACATGGGCTGGATAAGTAACTTTCATTAAACTATGGTTGTAAGTTGAAGCTATCATAATTACTTAGGTATTCCATGATTAATTATTTCCATAAGTTAAGGGTTGAAATTGTGATTCTACTGGTCAATTGATTGATGGCCTCCTCATTGTGGTGGAATCAATATTTGCTAAAGGTTTTACTGTATATTTGTCTTACTTATTAATGTCATAATTCAAAACACCTTTAATGATGTTCCTCATCATTTCTAAATATTCCACAATTCTCTTTGCTCAAAATATCTTACAGGGAAAATGTTCTTTTTATTTCCTTTTGGCTAAGGTAGGGTAATACTTGTATATATGTCATCAAAATTGAATTTATCTACCCTCAATATTCTTTCTTATCCGTGATTATTTAGGTATTTACAACTTAGGTAACTTCATCCAATTTGTTTACTTATTATGTAGGGTTATTTGAGCTTTCTCATTTTTTCTTTTTCTCCAAGAGAAATCCAACTTATGTTTTCTTACTCGTAAAATCCAAGTGATTCCAGTATTGTTTACTTAATCCAAAAGGAAGTATCTTTATAGTACTATCTATTCCCTATAAACCTTCTTACTATACTATATAAGATATTTTTATTCTTTTTATTTTATATCAATTCTATTCTTCCAAATATTGATGTCCCAAAGTTTTTTTTTTTTTTTCATTTATTATTTATTCTATCTATTATTATTATTTTTACATCTCTTTCTTTCTATTTAAAATCTATTTATTTACCCAATTTTAATATTTGTTCAATTATTCTCTCTAATCATTTGTTCATGGTCAAAAATCAAAATATATATTGTAAAAATAATTATGTACTTACAATTGATGAAATATTTCCACGTCGAAGCTTGTGGTGATAGGTAGTCTACAGAACCGTTTTTAAAACACGGTTGCTCTGATACCAACTGTAACATCCCGATTTTTATTTGCTTTTAAAATGTTGTAAAATTTAAAATTTTTCTTTTTATAAAAATCAGAGTAAGACTTTCCTTTTAAAAACCGAGTGTTAAATCCTTCATTTAAAATCATTTTTCAATTTATCGAATTGAGAAATAATCGTTTAAAACATTTTTAGCTGCGGAATAATTCTTTTCTTGAGAACATAATAAATTCTTTTATGAAACTCAGCAGAATAAACAACTATTAAACTTAAAACTATTTCTTTACAAAATTATTTACTCATTAGTCTAGCCAGCCACAAGATCCATCCGTGCAAATTCTTCATCAACTGCTCCTTATTTTATTCTTCTGTTCTCGAGCGTACCTATATCAACAAGACTTAAACTAATAAGCCTAACGCTCAGTAAGTGATATAGAATAAAACAAACATGCTATGCATTTTTGAAATCCTTTTTTTTTTCTTTTCCTTTTCTTTATCTTTTTTTTTTTTCGTTTTCATTTCACATTTCTTTTCTGTTTACGATCCAAGATACCCCGGAAAAAACCTCGGGCTTACCCTAAACCTTCCGTTTTCATTTCACATTTCTTTTTTGTTTACGATCCAGAATACCCCGGAAAGAACCTCGAGCTTATCCTGAACCTTCCGTTTTCATTTCACATTTCTTTTCTGTTTACGATCCAGAGTACCCCAGAAAGAATCTCGGGCTTACCCTAGACCTCACAACCTTGGTCCTAGAATGCCCTGGAAAGAACCTCGAGCTCAACCTGTATCTCATAACCTTGGTCCCAGAATGCCCCAAAAAGAATCTGGGGCTCACCCTGGTCCTCACATCCTCGTTCCCATATGATTTTGTTTACGTTTCATTTATTATCTATTTCCTTTTTAAAAACTCATGCATGAAAACCGTTTTCAAATCATTTTGAAAACCATGATACATGGTCTTCACGAATACATACATTTCTATAATCTCTAAACATACTCATCTATAAAACATGTCATTAAAAGAACCTATATAAACAGTCAACAAGCAGCAGTATAATTTGTGAAACATGCTCAATATCTGCCTATTCTATCAAAGTAGTAGACATGCTCAATAAAGTGGTAACAATAAGCAAAGAAAGCCCGAACTCTTGTGATGTAGGATCCGAAGACCAAAGCACAGTTAGTATCAACTTACCTACAGTCCATGGCACATTTAACACTTTATTCTTTTCCCGTTAATACCTTTAAAATAATTAATATTTATTTATTAATATATTTATCAATTATGAACATTAACTTTGATACTTTTATTCCTCATTTATTATTTAATATTACCATTTAACGACTTTTTATTAATTTACCTTTATTAATTTTTATGGTCAATAAAAGAATAATCCTAATTTATACATTTTTCTCTTTATTCACAATTATCCAAATCCATATTCTCCATCGTCTAATTCCACTAACACCAATTTAACAGAATAATATTTCCAAACCATTAATTGTGCAATAACTACAATAAGAAACAATATCCATTCGTTTTACTTAAACAACCTAAACAATTATAATTATATTGATAATTACAATCTTTGCATACCATGCGTAATCAATTCCATACTAATCAAATAGAATAACCAACGCACTTTTTTCAACATAATTCCTTTATCTTCTACTTCTATTTCCATAATTTTCATACAAAAAGCATATATTTTCACAGTTCAACCTAGCAGATAACCCATTCCATCAAGTCAATATTTCTCCCAACTTAGCATTACAGACATGCACATATAAATGGCAGAGCACGATTAATAAGCAATCAAAACATGTCAACAACTAATAGAATAGTGATTTGAAGTATTCATCACAGATTGTTCCAAACAATCACAAGGTCTATGAAATCCAACATAAACTTCCCCAATTCTATTCGATGTACCATCATGTGCAGGAAAACAGATTTCATTAATCTCAGAGTCTAAACATTTCAACCAAGCAATTATGCAATTCTATTCATTATTCAACCACGTGCAGGAAAACGGATCCAATGGTACACAAATTACAGATTTATTGAATTTTAGAGTTTGACAATAACCATTCCATCGACATAGCATACCTCATTCAACACCATTATCACATAATCCATAAAACCAAAGAAGAGAAGAAACCATCATACCAAAGAACACCCGAGTGCAGGCCTTCAACTCTCAATTCTCCCGCAAGCACTCTGCCTCCCTCACTATCCTTCTCTCTCGGCCTCCATCCTTCACACTCTATCCTCACTTCTCCATAGAGCTCACCAGTCTCTTATCTCTGTCATTTAATTCTCCATCCTTCCGACAACACTCTTCACTTCTCTTATGCAACACAATTGTGGCTTCGACAGCCTCTTGAAAATGGCTGCCTCCCTCTTCAATTCACCAACTAATTCCAGCAAGTGTGCTTCCCATCAGTCAAGGAAGTATCGTGTCTCATTGTGTCGGCAGAACAAAACAAACTGGGTTCACATTGCAGAACCAACTAGACTAGTTTACAGACCATGCTCCAGCTGCAGTCGTTCGCTCGCCACTGTCCAATTCACCCCTGCCAGTTTTTCTTCGCCAAATCAACATGCTGAATCGCCCAACTCGAAATGCCAGGGAGAATAAATATGAAATAGAAAATCGACTAGACTTACCTCAGCTGACAATTCACAGCATCGTGGGAACACGTTGTCTCCTCCCATCTCTCCCTCCCGATTTCTCTTCTCCTCACAGGTTCTCTCTCTCTCTCAATTCCCTTCTCTCATTTCCCTTCAGAAAACCTAGGGCATTCTTCATTTGATTTCACCCCAAATCAAGGTCTATGGTTAAATAGGCGTTTTAATCTTTTTGTATGATAATTAATTCTCTAACACCATATGTGATTTATCGTACACAATTAAACATTCAATGCATAAAAGTATAGAGTAAGGGCAGTTATCTTTTCGTATGATAATTAATTCTCTAATACCTTATGTGATTTATCATACACAGTTAAACATTTAATGCATAAAAGTAAAGAGTATGGGTAAAGAGAGTGCAAACTATGTTTGTTAACGCAATTTGGCAACCCCGCATACGTTCGCGCTCCAAGCCTCACTATGAGATCCTAAAACGTCCAATCTCCCCCGTTGACAATGTTGGACTTACGGCTGCCAAAAAAATTGTACAATGACTATTTCGAGGTGTCACCATTTCCTTAACTATTTTGTGGCATCACCATTTTCTTAACTGTTATGGGGCGTCACCCTTGACGAATTCGTAGAGAGTCACCCTTTACAATGGAGTACAATGATTTTGGAATTGAAAGAACACAATCTAAATCCTAACTCTCCCAATAATAACTCTCAAGTTTATGGTTAGGGAGAGTAGGTTTACAAGCTTGGTAAAATGTTTGAGAAGTTGAGTGTAAATTTTGGCAGAGCTTTGCTACTTTTCTCGTTGGTTGAATGGAGCTTCAGAGTGCTTCTATTTATAGACACTTGCAATATTCGGTCAACCACTTCTTTTTCGTCGTCCACATCCAACCGTTAAAAACTAGTTGTTGTGTTTGCTATGCATTTTCGGTCACCAGTCTCGACCAGAAGCTCGACCGCGTCACGTTCAAAAAATGCCAAAAGCAAACTGTTGACTTTTTCAGTCCAATCTGTGATGCTTTTCGGTCGCCAACCTCTACCGCGACTTCAACCGCCTCTCGACCGAAAAGTGCATGAGCAATCTGTGTTATGTTTAGGTCGCGTCCCTCAACCGGACAGTAATACCTCGATTTTTCATATTATAATTTAATAAGGATAATTGAAAAGTAATTAGTGGTGTTTGGATTAATTGGATAATTATCGGGGTATTACCAATGACGTATTCATAGGATTATAATTTAAGGAATTTATTGGACGATAGCGGACAGAGAGAATTCAAATCTGTCATGATTTTAGGACTTTTTGGATGCATGCAGAATAGTGTGGACGCATGTGGACGAGTGGGCTTTGACTCTGTCCAAATTATAGGACTTTTTGGATGAACGCGAACGAAGGCGCAGATGCCTTCCTTCGTCCCAAATCGCAATTCTAAAGGAGAAAAATAAAATAAGGTTAATTATTAATATAATTAAATTATATTACTTTAATATAAAGAAAATGGGATTAAATGAAAAGAAGGAAAAATAAGGAGGGGGGAAGTGAGCCGGTTCACTTTGTGAACCGGTTTGGCTGAAGGAAACAAAAAGAATGGCTCGCAGCCATTCTGGAACAAGAAAGACGGAAAAGAGGGAGAGAGCCAGGAAGCGAAGGAGACGCAACAAGAGAGGACGGCATGCTTGGGCTCTGCTCGGGACAGTCGGGTCATGCGTCGTCTGGTGTATGGCGAGCTGCAAGGTAAACCATGATACATTGTAAATAAGTGTACTCCTCAGTTAAGGAAAGACAGTAATCATTATTATTGCAGGAAGAAAATAGAAATAAGTGGAGCAGCTATTAAGACATTATGCAGCAACTATACTAAACCAAGAGAGCATTAGTCAACGGAGCACAACCAATTAAAAGTAATGAAGCAATGCATGAAATTGGACAAGATGGCAGCACCAAACGAAATATCGACAGTGATTTCAGCCTTGCAATAACTGAATAGAGATGGAGTAACAGTCCACAAAATATTACACGTCAACCAGTCTGAATCAAAGGAGCAGCATGTAATCGGAGTAACAACCAATAGCAAGGAGTCAACTATCAATCTTCTAGTAGTCATGGCATAGAGTTAATGACCAAGAAAATAACTAGAATCCAATTTACAGCAGTAAAATAGCAACCTATACGGTTTCTAGCAACAAGGATATTCAATCAAACACAAAGACTTCGCTTGTGATGTAGGGTCTCCACTGGCCAACGACTCAAGTCAATTTATTACCTCTCAACCGTTGAAGACTCACAACACTAGAAACAGGGCAGCAGCACGAAACGTTAGCAGCTAGGCAAGCGGTATACCCTCGGTTCACCCTCACGAGACCACAGAACCGAACGCTTAACACACCCTCAGTAGAATTCTTGCTAGAAGAAAACACTCAAACTCAACACACCTGTCGCAACTCACACCAATGAGCGTTATATAACCCAAAACTGCACCCGCCATCCCATCGATTAGAGAGGCACCTAGTAGACGTGAGAGGCCGATGGACAACTGCCCATTTCAATGGAGAGGGATCAAATGGGCCATTGCCGTGTGTAAAGCTCGCTATCGTTTCGGGAGAGGAGGAGAAATATCAGGAGAAAAGTGAGAAAACAGAGAGAGTGTGTCTGACAGAAGCATGATTTCTTGCTTTAAAATGGTTTTTCGGTCAAGGAAGGCGTTTGAAATCCTCGACCGCATATCGACCAAAATGTCAAAAATACAAGCAGAGGTGGATTTCAGTCGAGAACTTTGACTGAAACATGCGATCACATATCGATAAAAAAATCAATGAATTCAATAGATTCAAATCCTCCACGTCTGCAACTGGGTCGCAATTCGTCCGTAATGCGATCGAAAACCCAAAATGCAGTCAGAAGTACATTTTAGATGCAAACTGCTGACCCCAACCTCAACCTAGGTAAGACTAAAAATGCAAGTACGACCTGTAACATATTTCGGATGCGAATCATAACAGCGTTATAAACCGTAGTGCAACTGAAAACCCATAATGTACAATTTCCATTAAAATGCGTACTGTAATCACACCCAACAATTTTTCATACATTTACACGGTATTAATCCAACAAAATACTGTCTTGCAATATAATATATTTATTTTCACAACATTCGTTACATTATATAAACGAGGGAAAATTATCAGGGTATTACATGGCTTGTGGATCATCCAACAGCCTCTCCAGCAGCTCCTCTAGTAGCCTTGCCAATAGCCCTACCAATAGCCACGCCAACAGCCCTGCCAACAGATCCTCCAGTTGGCCCGTCAACGGTTCCACTAACAGCTCCTCTAGCAACCTCTCCATCTTCAGACACCGAACTGGATGGATGCTTATAAATCTTTTAGTTTTCATGCACTCTCCATCTATGCATTAGTTCATTGGTTTAGACTCTCTGAATTAGATATAACTATGTGTTACAACTGTGCAGATCTCTTATCATCAGATAACCATCCCCTCCTCCAACCCTTACCAAAGTTCAGAAGATATTGGGAATAAGTGCTTCATCGAAGGAAGCAGTTCCAGGATTTGCTTCACAACAAAATTTGTGCATGGTATGTCTTCAATTTGGTTTTGTGCAATGTATCAAATTTACACTTAGTAATATGATGGTAATGCTTAAAATGATCATTGTTGTTTGTGAATTTGATGGAGGAGTTCATGAGATTGGCTAGTGCAAGTACCAATAGGAACTTGGAGACATGTGGTATTCTTGCCGGCATTAGGGTAAGAAACTATATCATATCAAAGTTATCCTCAGTTTTCATTGCATGCTTAAGACATCCTACTTTGTGTTGTCTTTTTTAGAAGAAATATGTTTTCACAATAACAACCTTAATCATTCCAAAGCAAAGGTCAATATCTGAATCATTAAGGATAACTTCTTAAGAATGTGTAATCAATGTTTAAGAAGTTATTATAAATAAATTTGTTGAATACTTTCTTTTTATGCAGTTCGACACATTGAAAGAGGAATAGGTACTTGACGTCCAATTGAGGGACTCGCTCATAAGTCTTGATTGGATCCCATGTAAGTCACTTTTAATTCTTCATGCAATATTTTTTTCCCTTGTCCAACTACTTATAATATATGGTTTTAATATCAAATACAACCAAGCCAAAAATATTTCATGTCATCTATTGTCATACACACCCATTACGGCTACCAGACGATGTTACGAGAGGCAATTGCAATTTTCATGGCCCCTATAGATAAAAAATGATATCTTTTCTCACATTGTGTTGTATTCATTGTGCTTTTAAATTACATACTAATTTTTTCTTCTAATCTCAGCCCACACAACGTATTTCAACTCTCAGACCTTGTAGGTGTGTCAGTGATTAGCAGCTATCAACATAGCAGATTTCATCCTCATGAATAGCCTTTAGAGTTCATTTTCAAGAACTATTCTCATGTACATATCAACCCCACGTTGAGATTCAAAGTTGTCGATCTCTGGCAAGTGTAATTGTTGTAGGATCGATATACGCCTATAGAGGGGGGGGGTGTGAATATAGCGTTTCTAATAATTTCATGCGATATTTAAATTCTCTAAATCCGTAAGTGATTTATCGAATACAATTAAATATGCAATCACATTAAATGCGTAAATTAAAGAGTAAGGGTTAGAGAAATGCACACAATATTTGTTTACGCGGTTCGGCAAACTCGCCTACGTCCGCGCTCCAAGTTTCACTTGGAGATATACTAAATGATTGGCTTACGGGTGCCAATAAAACCGTTTACAAATTGACTATTAAATGGGGCGTCACCCTTGACTAATTCTTAGGTCGTCAACCTTTAACTTTTAAGAGTCGTCACTCTTAATTTGACTATAGCGGGGCGTCACCCAAGTATGATGAATTCTTAGGGAATCACCCTTTACAATCAAGCACAATATATGATTCGGAAATTTAAACCGCAATCTAGCTAATCCGAATTCTCCCAAATATAACTCGCAAATTCGGAATAGGGAGAATTGGATATACAATTAAATAGCTCACAGTGAGTAGTATTCGAGTATTGATTTTGGCAGAGCTTCGCCTCGAATATTCGATCGTTGTGGAGAGCTTGGAGTATTCTCATATTTATAAACACTGCACTTCCGGACGTCCGTAGCATCCTCTTCGTCCGCATGACCGTTGGGAAAAAAAATGCCTGTTGAGAAAAATAGCCGTTGCACAATTCTGGGCATTTGCGGACGCCATTCTCATCGTCCGCTACGTCCGCATCTATCATCCGCGTCTTCCATAGAACAGAACAGATTCAAATCGGACACCATTCTCATCGTCCGTTGCGTCCGCATACATTGTCCGCGTCTTCACAGAAATGTTGGGGACGCCAAAACGGCGTCCTCTTCTTCAATTCCCGTCCGTACAGCTGAAGAGCTGCGGACGCCATTTCACTTCCGCATCGTCCGCGACCATCGTCCGCTTTTCTCACTAAATTAGACAGAGGCAAATCGGACTCAAAATCCAGCTCCGCATAGTTCGCTGCGTCCGCATCCTCACTGATGAGCAGGCAAGTTCAACCCTGAACTATATTAAGTCCCAAAATGACATGATACACTACATGGACTCAAATAAACATGTCAGCACATTTTAATACCCTCAATATGGGTATTATTGATAGATTTGAGTATAAATATATTGAATAAAATATTGAAAACATTATCAATAAAAACACAATTAACCAATTTATTATTTTCATTAAATTAAATAATTTGGTCATCATCAAAATAAAACTAAGCCTAACAAAAAGGCTAACAATTGTACATTTGAAGGATTGCACATTTGAGTTGTTAAATTAGAATATACAAGTATTTTTTTGTACATTTTTTTATTGTACATTTGTTTATCTATATTGTTGTTATGATATTCTGGTTGGAAATTCTAGTTTTTATTGTAGTTATTATGTCAAATCGTCAGAATAAAGGGATGTTCTTCAGAGAGGATGGATGTCCATCAGAGATGATGGACATCTAGGATGTGAGGAGGGGTCTCCAATGGATGTCTATAGCAAGGCTGAGAGATGTCTTTCAAAAAGCTGAGGGACGTCCTATAATACCTTCGACGTTGAGAGAACATCGTTGCTTAATATTGAGGGACATCCCTAACGTTACAACAAACTTCCCTCAGCTTACGACAGACGTCCCTTAACCCACAACGGACATCTCCTAGCTAACAACAGACGTCCCTCAATGCCTTGGACGGTGAGGGAATGTCGTCATTTAGTATTGAGGGACTTCCCTCAACTTCTAACGGATGTCCCTTAACCCACAACAGATGTCTCATAGATTATAACGGACGTCCCTCAGCTTGCAGTTTCTTTCCTCACTCTTCTTTCATGATGTATTAACGTTTAATTGATATAATCTTTCTATTTCTTCACTCAGATAACATAGTTTTAAAGTCAATTCACAACTCATAACTTATGGTTTCATGTCACTTTATTATGAAAATTTTAACATAATATCATCTATTTATATATGTTTCCAATATAATACATATATCCATTGCATTCATGTGCATCAATATAAAACTATCCAAAACTTATATCCATCCATTGCATTCATTAACAGACTCAAAAATAGACATCATATGAAAAGATGGTATCAACAAGATATTGAATAAGTTAATTTTTTATTCACTAATTTATTAAATATAATCCTCAATCATTAAATATAATGCCTAATTATTTGTCTTAAATCACCATCAAGCGAAACCCAAGATGGCTAACTGGAAGTGTCATGATCCAGTAACTTCCTATGTTCTTGCATGTTTGATGTATGGACGTTCATCCATGAAACAAGCATGAACATATAAGGTTACTGGAGTCACAATACAACTAACTAATCAGCTTGAGTTTCTCTTACTGTTGATACTAAAAAGACATCAGAACAAGCAAGTACAATTAATTTACAAACTCATATGAAAGTACAAGTATTCAGCAAATTCTACTTGTATTCAGTAATAAAACATCACTTCTTTGAGTCACCTTTCGATAACTCTCCCTTAATGTAATATCGTGCTCTAAAAGAACATTCTAGTTGAGGAGACCTACACTCTACTCAATCATCATCTTCTTAATCGCATAATGAACGAAGCTCATCATCTAGAGATGACGAGATTGAATGCTCCTCTATAACAGATTCATGATAGAATACACATTGCTCATCGACTTGAATTGCTTAAATAGACTCCACCTCTATTTCTGATACTCTTTCACTCTTGGATAATGTTCAGGGATTTAAGGTTGTTGTTTGCTCTCGTAGAGGACATCCTTTTGCTTAAATAGATGGAGTTGAAGATCACTCAACGTCATCATTTAGTATTGAGGGATGTTCATGGCATTAAGGGACATCCATTGTAAGTTGAAGGATATCTCTCTATACTAAACGACATCGTCTCTCAACATCGATGGACGTCCCCTAGCATCAACGGACGTTCCTCAATGCTAAACGATGTTGTCTTTCAATAATTTCATCTTAAATGTCCATTTCCAATGACAGACGTCCCCCATCTCTGAAGGACGTCCGACTCCTTCATCCAATGGTCAACAACCTTCATTTGCTCTCATTTAAAATAGTGTGTGCCTTGCAAGTGACTACCCCCCAAAAACATAACATTCGCTAGTGTCTTTGGAGGATGTCCATCCTCCATCATGACCTTCCATCCACATTGAAGGACTTCCGTTCCTTCATCCAACGGGCAATAACTTTTGTCCGCCAGCGCCTTTTGAGGATATTCATCCTCCATCCTGGCCGTCCATCCACATTTAAGGACATTCATCCCTTCATCCAACCGGCACAAACTTTCATCTGCCAATGCCTTTGGAGGATGCACATCCTCAATCCTAGATGTCCATCTACATTGAATGATGTATGTCCCTTCATCCAACAAGCTCCGCCATCGCCTTTGGAGGATGTCCATCCTCCATCCTCATTGCAGGACGTATATCCCTACATCCAATGGGCACAAACCTTCGTCTGTCAGCACCCCTCCTCCCATCTTAGACGTCCATCCTCATTACAGGAAATCCGTCTCTTTATCCAGCGGGCATCATGGATGTCCCTCAGCCTTACGAAGACTCAAACACTAGATCAGCCACCTTGAAAGTTTTTAAGTGGAAAACGTGACAGCGGCGTCTACCTTGATGTTTTTTAACAAAAAACGTGATGTGCGAGATTTGCCTTCTTCATTTCTCATAGCTGGATATTTTAGTTGTTCGCAAAATTATTTTAAGATTTTGGTTTGTCCCTGATCCAATAGTTCATGATTTGTTTCTTTAGTTTTTTTTTTTTTTTTTGCTATTGAAATGAAAAGGTTAATATAAATAGTAAAGAACATGTATTTCAATTGAAAAAAAAGGGGTAAAAAGTATGACCTGTTCATGAAATTCTCAAAGGGGTTTACGATCTTGACAAGTCATAATTTTTAAATTATTAAATTTACAAGAAGGAGCAAAGTGTACAAGTGTATGTGGCCAGGATTAATGGTGGCTAACGGGCGGGCTGCCTGTTACTGTAGCAGTCCGAGCTCGGCTCGGACCGCCACAGTAATCGAGTGGGCTCGGCTCGGGCCCGGTAGACGAGCCGAGCCGAGCCCGAGCACCGGGGCTCACGAGCTCGTCGAGCCCAGGCTCGCGAGCCTGCCTGGCGGGCTGGCTCGCTGAGCCTGGAGGGCTGGCCCGGCGAGCCAGCCCGCCAGACCTCTACCCAAGCCCGAGCTCGTGACGACGGGGAGTCGGGGACAGGGGACTGAGTCCCGCTCGCGACGACGGGGACAGAGCTCGCGTGAAGGCGAAGCTCTCTGAGCAGGACTGGGCTCGCGACGACGACGACGACTGAGTCCGATTCCCAGCCCGGGCTCGCGACGACGGCGACTGAGGCTACAAAGCTCGGACGAACGATGGAACGACTGCGAAGTGCGAACAGGCTCAGTCTCGAACGACAGAACGACTGCGACGGAAGCTCTCTGAGCAGGATAGGGACTGCGAAGTCGTCGTGCGCCGTCTCGCGAAGTCATCGGAACTGGCTCTGTCGTCGTGCACCGTCTCGCAAAGTCTCCTCTTCTCTCGGTCTCGCGACTGAGACTCCACTCTCCAGTGGAGTCACTCCACTCAACCAATGGTCTGAAGACCGTTGGCGAGTGGCGATGGCAACGGTCACTAGACCGTTGCCTGTTGGCTGTTGCTCGTCTGAGGGCTCGACTGAGCCTCTCAGCTGTTGGCTGCCATGTTGGGCAACGGTCCAAAGACCGTTGCCCAACGATCCCAACACAGCAACGGTCTTCAGACCGTTGCTGTGTATTTCAGCTTCAGGCTGAAATGAGATCAAGCAACGGTCTTGAGACCGTTGCTTGCTTGATCCAACGGTTGGCAAAATATAGGCTATATATACTCCTTATTATCTCTCAAATTTTTCATCCCAACTTTCTCACATTCTCTCAATCTTTTCACCAATTTTTCTCTCAATATCTCAATCTTTCCCTTCATTTCTCAATTGCTTAATCTCTCCATCTTTCTCCCAATTTCAAAGGTATATTTTATTTTTTTAATTTTAGTTTTTTTAATTTAATGTGTATTACAAAATAACTAATTTTTTTTTGCAATTTTTGTAGGACTCGTATTCGGGGAGGAGGTGATCACAATTCACAACAATTGCATACTATTGTTGCGTAATTGGTGTGCAGTATCATTTTATTTATTAATTGTTTCGCAGTAGTCAATTTTTTTAATTATGGATCCTCGTGATTTTTTAATTGACACTTTTAATGACACTAACGATGATATTGAGGAAATTAGGGAAGATAATCTCACAATTGCAATTGATCAATCATCGGCACATGCATCCACATCGTCACCTAGAAAAAAAAGAAGTAAAACGTCGAATGTATGGAATAATTTTGAAATGAAAGATATTAAAATTGGTGGAAAAATAGAAAGTAGAGCACAATGTAAATATTGTATTAAACATTATGCAATTAAATACGCGACAACAAGAATATAAAGAATATTGTAAAGTTGCTCAACTTAAACCAAGAAAATTAAAAACCGATGTAGATACAAGGTGGAATTCGACTTATTTAATGTTAGAAAATGCTAAGCCATATTGGTTAGTTATTTGTGCTTATATTAGTGAAAAAACAAAATGTATTACTCTTGATCATAATAGTTGCGATATTGCTAATTTATTTCTTGATTTTTTAAAACCATTTTATGAAGCTACAAATAAATGTTCAGGAATTTATTATCCCACTACTCATCTTGTTCTCCCACTTTTTATAAAATTAACGGGTACTTTCCAAATATTTAAACAAAGAAACGAATTTTGTGCATTAATTGAAAAAATGGAAAAAAGATTTAAAAAATATTGGCTTAACATACCTCATATTTTTTGTTTTGCATGCATAATGCATCATAGATTTAAATTAGATGGAGTGCGTATAATGCTTGATAGAATTTCTTCTAATTTAGGTATTTCTTCTTCAATTAATGGTGCTCAATTAAGAAATGAAATTGATAATTTATTTTCTTCTTATGAAATTAAATATTCTAATAATCGTTCAATTCCTTCATATGATATGCATGCTAGTTCTAGTAGTGGTGCTTGTGGTGGAGATCCACAAGATTTTATGTATGATATATTTAAGCAAATAGATAGCAATGTTCATTCTTATAATTCACAAAGAAATGAACTCGATATTTATCTTAACACCTACCATAACATTTCTTGCCTCGATGATTTTGATATTTTGGCTTGGTGGAGAGTCAACTTTATTTCATTTCCTATTCTTTCTAGAATGGCACGTGATCTACTAACACCTCCGGTCTCTACAGTAGCATCAGAGTCTGCTTTTAGTGCAGGTGGACGTGTGTACGATGATAAACGAGGAAGACTTGCACCAGAAATCGTTGAGGCACTCATTTGCATGAAGGATTGGAACGACGCTGTGACGAGAGATCAACAACGAGAAGATGACATAGTTGAAGAATTCAAAAATTTGGATGTCGAAGACTAAATTTTTATTTAAATTTGAAATTGTAATTTTCATTTTCATATATTTTCTTTATCTTGGAGTTGTGCTTTGAAATTGTAATTTATATTTGAAATTGTAATTTTTATTTTCATTTTGAAATTGTAATAAAAATATTTATTCAATTCAATAAAAATATTTATTCAATTAAATTATTAATTATAGTATTTTTACATTATAATAATAAATATTTATTATAATTTTAAATTGTATAATATTGAAAATAATTTATAATATATTTATATAAGATATTATTATTTATGTATATTTGGCTTGTTAGGCTCGGCTCGTTAAGACTCGTTAGGCTCACTCGGCTCGTTAAGGCTCTGCTCGTTAGGCTCGGCTCGCTCGTTAGGCTCGGCTCGTTAGGCTCGGCTCGTTAGGCTCGACAGGCTCGTTAGGCTCGACTCGTTAAGCTCGACAGGCTCGACGAGCCAGACTTTTTCAGGCTGGGCCGACTCGACTTAGCTCGTTAGCCACCTCTAGTCAGGATGTTATATCTAGTCTGCTGAGATAGGACCAACTAAGTTGACTAACATTGCTGGTCAAACAACCGACTTAGTCAACTCGTTCCCATTCCCCGCTCAAAAGATAAGTTTGCAACCTTTATTTAATTTCTATTTAAATACTTAATTTCCCTTTGACTTGTCTGAAAAAACACATAAAGAACAAGTAATTTTGAAGCCTCCCCTCATAAATAAGACTACGTCCAAAAATATTGCTTTTGACCTATGATGGAGCTTGTCTAACCCTTATATTTTCTGGAAAATTAAGATTTTTTTTTACTAATATTCAAACATATTTTCAAATTAATAGAACTCATAATTATAATAAATTAATTACACTAGAAAATGATTTAAATTGTCTATAAGTTAAAAAACTGAAATATAGATTTTATTTAATTAAGATAAATAAATATTTAATTCTGAGAGGGCATGTAGATTTTGTAATAATTATTAATTAAAAAACACTAATGAAGTCAAAAACAAAAGCAATGTGGACAGAAATTACTTGTAAATGGCGTTGTCGGAGGACTCGAACCAACATGATGGTAAAGTGAGAAACACGCGCTTATCGTTGACAAATAAATTAAGTAGGAAGTCCACGTGGAGGACCAGGAGACGGCCCAAACGCGACGTAAACGCCAGCTGTTCTTGCCAAAACGCAGAGGTCTTTCGCCGTTTTGACAAATATGCAAGACTTTCTAGCTCCAACGCTTCTTATACACACCATCCGTAAAAAGGTCGAATTCGTGGATTCTTAGGTGAAATTCTGTGGTTTGAATTCGGACACCATGGGAACGGAAATGGGGAGGTTTTATTTTCGTTAAAAAAGTAGGAGAACATGGAAAATTGAGTCTTTTCCCCTCGAAATGGGCGAAAATCGCTTGACCCAGAAAACGATCGGAGCTTGTGAATGGCGGTTTTGACGAGAGCTTCATGCCTTCTTCCAAAAAATGCAATCCTGATCAAATCGGATCAGGTTATAACTCCTCGGTGAGTCAACCGGAATCGTTGGCTCAGCGGCGGTTCACGAGGCAGAGGAAGCTCAGACACCTCAGTGACGACGACACAGGCATTCATTTCCACCATCATCCTCAGTCGACGCCGACGTCGCCTGATTCGTTGAGAACACATAGGTCAATGGTTGGTTGTTCGGAACGTTGGTCGCCATCGGCAGTACCCCAGCCTTTACCCCTTCCCGAGTTCAATTCAAGCCGGAAAGCCGAGTCTCCGGCTTCGTATTCTTGTCCTGGCCATTACTCATCGCCACAAGAAATTCCGGGACGGTAATCTATTTCACCAATACCGTGGATTTGCTTAATTTATCACTAATCTCAAAAGCTTAAACTTAAAAAATTTCAATTTTGAACTGGGGGTAAGCCAAAGATATGGATTTTGAACTAGGAATCTATGCTTTATTCCATATTAAATTGTCATAATTCCAACACTTTTAAGTTGATGGGTGATTCATTTCTTTCAACTTTTTGAGTACAGAATCAGATCGTAAGATTATATTTGAAAAGCTGAAGAAATTTGAGAAATATCATTGTAGTTTTATGAGTAAATGGCTCCTGGTAAAACATTTGATTTTAGTATGCGAATTATGCCCGTGCATGGTATAACAAAATAGTTACACGCAACCTAGTCGTTATAATTATCTAATTTATTATATATTGGTTAGTAAAAGGTTAGTGTATGAGTTTATCATTTGTAAACTAGTGTTATGTTTTTGGTGGGGTGTGTTTTGTGTTTATTGGAATTTTGAGTTGTGATAACGACTTTCAGGAAGAGCCTTGGTCCAGTTATATTGAATTCAGCTAAAACTTTAGGAAACTGTCAAAAGAAAGTCCCGAGAGACGTAAATAGCGACAGTGTTGATGTTAATTGTGGGCAAACTCTTTTGGCGTCGAGGTCGTCACCAATTATAGGATCGTCTGGAGGAACAGTTAGTCCAAGAGGATCAGGTAGAAATGATTTGTTTCGGTCTTGTGTCGATACAAGTCCTGCGGAATGTTCAAATAAATATGGTAGGAGACTCTTTCAAGATCTAAACGACGAGAGAGGGGGTGAAAGATTGACTCTGAAAGTGTCTTCCAGGAGCACGCCAACTAGTGTTTTGTCGAGTCCAGTTGTTAGCCCAAGGAGATCGAATACCGGAGATTTTTACACGTCTGTTGCGGATCCTCAACAATTTAAAGATTTCCCTTCGGCCGGGCTGGCTAAAATATCGACGCCTAGAATTGCCAGTAGTCCTCCCGATCGCTCTCCCCCCCACAGCCCCACTGCTCGAAGCCCTCTTCATAATGCAAGATCTCCTAACGGAACCGCCTTTGCTCTGCACCATAAACCATTTCAGGAAATTTTGACAGATAGGCCAGAAAGTAATGGCCATGTTAATGCCTACCCGTTGCCCCTTCCTCCTATGCCTATCGTTTCCTCCCAACCAACGATGAGTCATCATGTAATGGACAATCCATATGCATCGATGATGAAAGGCAAATGGCAGAAAGGAAGACTCATCGGGAGAGGAACGTTCGGGAGCGTTTATCTGGCGACCAACCGGTACGAATA
The DNA here is from genome assembly GCA_022433065.1 of Begonia loranthoides. Classification (NCBI taxonomy): domain Eukaryota; kingdom Viridiplantae; phylum Streptophyta; class Magnoliopsida; order Cucurbitales; family Begoniaceae; genus Begonia; species Begonia loranthoides. The sequence goes on from CM039484.1 coordinate 27,021,268, forward strand.
GTACTCAAAAGAAGTATTGATTTATTGAAATCTTCCTTGTTAAATGGCTCTAATGTGCTTCTTTTATTCTGCTAGGGAGACCGGAGCTTTATGTGCAATGAAAGAAGTGGATCTCATTGCAGATGATCCTAAATCTGCCGAGTGTATGAAGCAATTAGAACAGGTCTTCACTACAAACTCTTGATTCTTCAAGTCATTTCATAAACTATTTTCTCGTATGATGTTATAGTGCAGTTCCTATCTTGTCTCAGGAAATTAAAGTTCTTCACAAACTAAAACATCCAAATATTGTGCATTACTATGGAAGTGAAAGAGTGAGTATCTTCATGTTTATTTACCAGTTGCAAACTTCTAACTCGAGATAATTTCTGCTAACTGTCGGTGGGCAGATAGATGATCATTTTTACATATATTTGGAGTATGTTTATCCGGGCTCGATTAATAAGTACATCCGAGAACATTGTGGAGCTATAACAGAATCCGTTGTTCGCAATTTTACGCGTCATATTCTCTCCGGGTTGGCTTACTTGCACGGCAAAAAGACCATACATAGGTGAAGAGGACGTATTTTGATTTTATTTTCGTCTGCACAACGTATGATTAATAATTTAGAAGAAGACGTACATTTCTTGGTAACGCGTATTTGATTTCTATCATTTTTGTTCCACAGGGATATTAAAGGTGCGAATTTACTTGTTGACGCCTCTGGCGTTGTCAAACTTGCAGATTTTGGGATGGCAAAGCATGTAAGTTTTAAATTACTAGTCTACACGTGCAATTATTTTCGAAGAATTGTCATAAATGTTCATAGTTTATCCTCGTTATCTATCAATTCTAGTCGTCAGAATTGGTGGATTATTGGACAAGATACTGAACTCCGTTATCTAAGCAGCTTGCAGGTCAATATGATCTTTCTTTGAAAGGCAGTCCTCACTGGATGGCACCGGAGGTATTGGTTTCAGAACAAACTTTTTTATTTTTTTCAATATTTCTACTAAGTTTTGCTAATATTTTTGCAGGTCATAAAGGCTTCGATGCAAGGCAGAAACCCGGATCTTGCTTTTGCAGTGGATATATGGAGCTTGGGTTGTACAATAATTGAAATGCTGAATGGAAAACCTCCATGGAGTGAGTTTGAAGGGGTGAGAGGCTGCTTTGATTTAATTATTTCAATATTTTTATTTATTTATTTTTAAATGAAAAAGTTTCCTTTAGAACTTACCTATTTTTCTCCCTTCCTATCAGCCTTCTGCTATGTTCAAGATCTTGAACAGAAACCCTCCTATACCCGAAACGATATCTTCAGAAGGGAAAGACTTCCTCCATTGTTGCTTTCGAAGAAATCCCGCAGAGAGGCCATCGGCTAATGTGTTACTTGAGCATCCATTTTTATGTCACCTGCATGATGAAAATGTTTCGTTCTCGACTCAAGCATTGTCCACGATGAATCTACAAGTAATTATCACTTCTATAAGTATTGTTTTTAAATGCGTTATGTCGATAATATTCATTACCAAAAAAATTCGTTATTTAAACGTCTTTTAGGAGAAATTGCCGAGTCCTAATGAGCTCACAAGGGTTAAAGTAGACCAGACTTCATCTTCTCCCGGCATTAAGATTACAAATCGGCAATGTCGTAGGTAAATATGAACAGGTTATTTTCTCGTAAAGATCTCTAAGGATGTCTTTTTCGGCTCATCGTATGTTGCCAAATATGCAACTTTTTTCTATTGAAACATGAAGAAAATGAGAAATTGAAACAGCATGCAGATGGTTTTACTTATTTCATTTTATGTGATTTCAGCCCGTCTTCGAGTTCTTCCACGGAAGCCTCCCTCGCTGCTGTGAACAACCATCTCTTTGGTATTTCAAGGAATCATGGAAGAGAAGTCGAACATCTTTGAGTTGTGTTTTTTGCTGTTTATTGATGGAGAAAAGATCAAAATTCTCGTTTAGACGACAATGAGGTTGTATGATTGAACTGGTCTTGCAGGGTTTCTTTTTTTCTTTTTTTTTACTGATTTTAGATTAAAAAAGAAAAATCCATTTGTACAGAAAATGAAGTAGAAAAAGAAGAGTTAAATGGTCTTTTGCTCATCAGCATATTCATTTACTGAGACGAACTTGTAAATATTCCACCCCATATTCTTCCCAATGAGTTTAAGTCATGTTAAAAATTCTTACAATTTTGTTATTCTCCTGTCTATGGTGCTCGGTTTCTTATCGTATTTCTTTCTTGTTTGTTATTTCCTGTTTCTGACTGTTGTCCTGGAAAATTCCTCAATGAATGAGTATGGAAAAGCAACGGAGTCATCATAGTATTGTTAAAATTACTTAAATGAAAAAAGAGGAGGTTATTGGATCATATACTCATCTGGGTATGCTAGATTCTCTGTTTTCTATTCCTTGTTCAAGGTCAAATGAATTCCACACGAAGCACATGCATGCAATGCCCAAAAGATGCATGATCAGTTTGAATGTGGAACACCCGAGAAACTCTAAGTACGATTTTAATATAAAGTGATATTTCATGATGGTATTTAAAGTTCAAAATACAGTTAATTGTTATTGATTTGGATTTAAATTGAGATTTAGATTAAGAAATAAAAAGCAATCTTATGGGTTTATATATAAATATTATAGTTTTAATATTGTTGCGGACGTCCGGGACTAAGTGCAATCGTCTGGGCATTGGACACTTCTTGGGTACATAAGAAAGGGTGTCTGTGAAAGTATGGGTCTTTGCGGAAGGATAAATCTCCGCAAAAATTTGATTACAGTCATGGTATGATGTGTCTGTTGAAGTTCTGGAATCTGCAGAAGTGTTGACATCTGCAAAAGTGTTGATGTCCACAAATATTTAGTTTTGGAAGGATACGTGAGCGCGAAAGTATGGATTTTAGTGGAATATTAAAAGAAGAGCAGATGTTGTGTTAAATGACGAGATTATGCAAGAATCAAGATTGATGACAAAGGATTGTAAGGATTAGGCACCTTGCAACTCTCTCTCTCTCTCTCTCTCATGTTATAAAGGATGACTAGCTGAGCATATCTCACTGGCAAGCTGAAGAAAAGAAGTCTCACGAAATTGGTAGTCTCTTTCTATTGATTTGAAACTAAGGTGAGGATTGATTCAAGATTCAAGGTAAATAATGATGTGTGTACTTGACTTAACGATCTATAAGGTGCTAGGACAGATTACACTTACCATATTGACATGTTAAAGTGAATATATGGTATAGTTTATACGATAAATAACTATGAAATGACCTGAACACATGCATAAAAATTATTTTCGTTATTTTCTTGAAAAACATAATACATAGACATATACATGACATAATATAGGATCTAACATGCATGCATGGTCATAGCATTAGACATATTCTCAATATTTCTACGTCTTTGTTGGGCCATCCACTTGTAATAGTGCAATAAAATAAGCCATAAATCTTTTATATGTCCAATGAAAACTAATGGCAAGAAAGTATTTAAGAAATTGAAATGAGTTCCCAAATGAATCAAAAGTAACAGTCGAGGATCAAAGAAGTACTTAGTTTTACTTGTACTTTGGAGAATCACCCATGAAAATGAGTTGTACCTAGATAGTGGGTATGTTCAAGACATATGTCGGGTTACTCAAAGTTCACCTCCATCACTAAGAAGATAGACAATGTCACCTTTCGAGGGAACCAAAAATACATGATTATAGGTATTGGCAATATAGGTAATGTGTCAAACCCCTTATTGAAAATATTTTATTGATTGATGATTTGAAATATAATTTATTAAGCATTAGTCAATTATGTGACAAAAGATACAAAGTCACTTTTGAATCTAAAATTTGCATGAGAGATAGTAAAAATGGAAAGATTTTATTCATTGGATATAGAAATGAGAATGTTTACCCTATTACTTTGAATAATTTATCTCGTTTTGATGAAAAATGTTTTGCTGCTAATTCTTTATCTATTAATTGTTGATCTTGGCATGGAAGATTAGGGCGTGTAGGAATAGACACCTTAGCTAAAATCTCTATAAATAATTTAGTTAGGGAACTTCCTAAAATCTCTTTTGAAAAATGATAAAGTTTACAATGTTTGTCAAATGGGAAAACAAACAAAGAGTTCATTTGCTTTAATGAACATTGTTTCCTCCTTTAAACCTCTTCAATTACTCAATATAAATCTTTTTGCTTCATCAAAGACCACAAGCTTAGGAGTAAAATATTATGTCTTTGTCATTGTAGATAACTTCTCTAGGTTCACTTGAGTTTTCTTCTTTAGGATAAAGGATGAAACATTCGAAATCTTTTCTAGCTTTAGGAAAAAAGTATAAAATGAAAAGTATTTCTCAACTGTTGCAATCCAAAGTGATCATGGTGGAGAATTTGAGAATGAAAGTTTTAAGATTCTTTGTTAAAAGTATGACATTAAATACAATTTCTTCACCAAGAACCCTTCAACAAAATAGAGTTGTTGAGAGAAAAAAAATAAATCTCTTTAAAAATTAGCTAGGTCTATGCTTAACAAGAAAAACATCTCAAAAATATTTTTTGGAAGGAGTCATTGCAATGACATGTTATATCCTTAACTGAGTTTCATCTGTCCCATTCTTAAAAAAAACTTTATGAGATTTGGAATGGAAAAACTCCCTTTGTTAGCTACTTTAGATTCTTTGAATAAATGCTTTATATTAAATACAAAGAATGATCTAGGAAAATTTAACTCCAATATGGACTATGGAATATTTTTAAGTTATTCCTCAACTAGTAAGGTGTATAAAGTATTCAACAAGAGAACACTACTTGTGGAAGAATCTATCTAAGTGACTTTGACGAAACTGTCCAATCATCAAATGGTGTGGAGTTGAATGATGAACTTGAAAGAGAAGTGGAAACCCTAAAGTTGGATGGTAATGTTAATTATAAATTCTAATCACAAAAAAAAAAACCTTCCTAAGAAATTAGAAGCAACTCCAATTGAGAATGACTATGAAGACTTACCCAAAGATTAGAGATATGCCAAGAGTCACAACCTCATTACCAATATTTTAGATGATCCAACCTTATAAGTTTAAACTACATTCTTAGTTAGAAACTATCGTACAAACATAACAGTCATCTCTCAAATTGAACTTAAAAATTTTGATGAGACCGACATTGATGAAAATTGGATTATGCCCATGCAAGAAAAACTAAATCAATTCAAGAGAAACAAAGTTTGGGAACTAGTACCTAGACCAAAAGAACACTCTATAATTGAAACAAAGTGGGTGTTCAAGAATAAATTGGATAAGAACGGGATTGTTGTAAGAAACAAGACTAGGTTGGTTGCAAAAGATCATAATCAAGAAGAAATAATTGATTTTGAGGAAATCTTTGCACTTGTACCTCGATTTGAATCCAATCAAATATTTCTTGCTTTTGTTTGCCATAAGAATTTTATTTTATATCAAATGGATGTGGAAAATGTTTTCTTAAATTGATATATTATGGAAGAAGTGTGTATTGAGCAACTCTTAGGCTTTGAGACTCATGATAAGATAGATCATATTTATAAATTCAACAAAACACTTTATGGACTCAAGCAAATACCTATAGCTTGGTATGATAGGTTGAATGAATTTTTTTTAAAAGAGATTTTAAGATAGGAAAGATAGATTCATCTTATTCACCAAGCACAAAGGCAAGGACATGCTCACTGTACAAATATATGTAGATGAAACCATATTTGGTGTTGCAAATGAATCACTTTGTAAGAAGTTTGCAGAACTAATGCAAAGTGAATTTATGTGAGTATGATGGGAGAGTTAAGATTTTTTTTTTTTTTTTTACAAATATCTAAGAAAGATATTTTCTTAAACCAAGAAAAATATGTCATAGAACTTCTCAAAAGATTTGGAATGAATAGCTTTCAATCCTCTCGTACTCCCATGAGCACGTCTACTAAATTAGATAAAGAAGAAATTGGAAAGCATGTAGACATAAAGAGATATAGAGGTAAGATCATATCTTTATTTTTCGTAACAATGAGTAGATTAGATATCCTCTTTAGTGTTTGTTTATGTACTAATGTCCAAAAGTGTTTCATTTGAATGCGGTAAAAAGGATATTCAAATATCTTAGGGGGACTTATGATTTAGGATTATGATATCCCAAAAGAACTTCATTTGATTTAGTGGGACATACCAACTCTGATTATACTAGAAGTTTAGTTGATAGCAAGAGCACAAGTGATACATGTTAATTTCTTAAAAAATCCTTAGTCTTATGGTTCTTTAAGAAGCAATACTTGGTGGCACGTTCAATAGCCAAAAGTGAAGATATTGGTGTCGCGAGTTGTTGTGCTCAAGTGTTTTGGATAAAACAAATATGAGAAGATTATGACCAAACATATAAGAAAATTCCTATTAGATGTGATAACTCTATTGTCATCAATATTTCTAAGAATCTTATCCAACATTTGCATACCAAACAATATTAAAATCTAATTAAGTCTCATTTGGCTTGATTCAGAAAAGGTTTGATGAAAAGAAAGGAAAGATTTAACTCGGGTTTTCCAAGCACCCTCGATCTAAGCTTGACTCTCATAATAACCGAATTGAGGGAATTATGGACAGTGGTTGAACCAACTCCTTCTCATTTGAGTCTCGACCATCAACTAACACTAGCACCCCTCCACCCACCGACGTCAATCCTACTTTAGACATGTAGGGATAATTTTTAATCTATTTTTGACTTTTCTACTTGGTGTTTCATTTTGGCATTTCTATGTTTAATCTTTATTTGAACTTGGATGTAACTTGTTTTGATGATTATTATTGATTTTATGTTACTCATCTTGTGATTTCTTGCTCTTATATTCTTTTTGTTCTATCTTGCAATTTCTACTCTCATATATACTACTCAATATAGTTTTGAATCTTATTTGTATGCTCTGAACTCCTTGTCATATTTTTGCTCGGGTAATGCTAAATCTTCTTTTATAATAACATAGGGAGATAAAAATAGTGCATATGGGAAGAAGACATATACATGGGATACTCTGCCCAATTTTTTTAACTAAGGGAGAGAGTACACAAAGAGAAAATTAATCAAACTACTCGACACATTTTAAGGGGGAGTATGTTAATGATGTATGAACAAAGGGGAATTTATTAAATTTGAATGCATAACTTAGAATTAGTGTTTTCGTCATCAAAAATAGCAAGATTATTGGCTTAATTGATATTAAGAATAATTGTTTTGATGATGAGGATAATTAATTATTATAAGTTATTGATAATTATTAAGTGAAAATTTTTGTTGAACATATGTTTGAATGAATTATATTTTGCAAGCATATATATTATATTTACTTTGAAAATACCTTGAAAGTTAGTATTTGGATGTACTAATGTATTTATTGAGTCTATGCAACATAGAATAAGTTTATACTTTAAGACTCAATCAAAGAAAATCACAAAGTGTCGAAGATTACTCTGTGTGGTCTCCCTCAACTGTAGCCCAAAAAATCTTACGAAAGCCCCAGACCCGAGACAATGTTTTTCAAGTTTAACTTGCAGACGTCCTGACTTGAATAGTAGTAACCTGCAATGATAACCCAAAGGAATCTGTGGAAGCTCAAGGCTGAGAAGATGTTTTTCAAAGCTTAACTTGCATATGCTTGAACTCATGTGTGGTCACCCACGGCGAACATCTAGAGAATCTCATGGCAGTCCAGTCATAGAGACAAGAATTCAAATGGAAACTTCACGTAGACACGAAGTGCAGATGTGTAGGGCAGAAGTCCCGAAAAATACCCACGAAAACCCGTCGCCTCATTGACATCTCTAATGGATATATCGCGGTCACATGGATGAATAGTAGAGGGCAACCAGAGCTCGAGAATTTTAAAAACCTCTATAAGTTGAAGCACTATCCATTATGCAAAGAGAGAAGATATGTTGAAGAAATTCTTACACTTAAGTGTTGCGTGAACACTTGTGAATCTTAAGCCTTTATTCTCGAATGTTAACCTCATTTTTCATTCTTAAACTTAAGATTACTCATTTGTGAGAGTTAGGATATTGTGTTTTAATCTTCAAACTCTATATTTGTTGGTAGTGGAAACTTGAAAAAGAGTGAAGCCCTTTGAAGCAATGTAAGGTTCAATTGAAACTCATCAGTTCAATCAATGAGAGGGATGATGCTTGAGAAAAGTCATTAAGCTTTGATGGACATCAATAAGTTCAATCAAGGAGAATGATAACGTCTTGTAATAATTGTAAGATTTGATTGACACTTAAAAATTCAATCATTTTTAACTTAAAAATTTATTTGAAAGAAATTTTCAAGAAAGAGTTTTAGAGCGCAGACACAAACAGTTTGGATGATCTGCATTAACAAATGTGTTTGTTATCTCTTTCTCTCTCTCTTTTATTATTATTATTGTATACTTGAATATTATAAATAACCTTGTAAAATTTTTAATCATAAGAAAAAGTTCAACAACCTAATTCCCTTTCACATAGATTAACCCACTATGGAAGTCAACATAAATGCTGAAAATGTTTATCAGTTATTGGACTGTTATTCCCACAAATATTTTACATAAAATAGAATTCTGACAAATAAGTGACGCATTAGGGTGTCACTTGGAAGAAGATAACTCAATCATTACTCACAATTTACTTAATTCAACGAGTCTTTTTTGGCTGCTTCAGCTTGAGAAGATGAGAAAGGCCTGCAATCACGTGTTGCCGGCTGTGAGGAACACCAGTCTTCGCCAGTGCCATCCCATTTTTATCCAGAATCACAAAACATGGAACATATCTAATGTCATAATGAAGTAGCTGGACAATACAGGACGAGAATCAGAATGAGAAAAACAAGCATTTGAGCTCCGATTCATTCCTGTACAAGTGTAAGGACAATCATACTCTTGTTTTTTTTTTTATCAGGCCTTCATATGACTTTGGCAGAATCAACACCATTCATTTCAAATTTAATAGTTGAAAAATAATCAAAACTTGGAATCATAACCAGTGCATTTGAAATCAATGGTATATAGTTAATCAAGGTATCTGCAATGAAAGCCAACCCAATATCAATGCCTAGTAATTCGCTAAACCATCGAGGCTATGCAAAAGAAAGTTATGCCCCATTTAATTTGGGGAACTGCACAGAAATAGACTCATCTAATGACGATTATGATGAACATAATGATGATTGATACAATTATCGATTATTAGGCGAAACTAGCACTTTAGTAAACTACTAAGCAAAACCAAAAGATTAATCTAACCAGATTATGAACTTATACAAAAGTTATTCTACATCCAAGTCTAATTCTTATTATTTTTTTTTCTTCAAATTAAGCAGAAACTGAAATCTCCAAGTTTGAACACATTTAAAAAGAAAAAAATCCAGTTTTTTCTCATGAGGGATGTGGAGTACCTCAGGCAGCCATTTCTCATTTTCTGCATCTGCCATGACAATGCTTAGCCAATCTGAGTTCCTATTCTCCAGCTCCAAAACAAAACCAAGTAAGGAATTGCAAAGCCTGCATTTGGGTGAGTAGAATTCAATTACAGTAGCTTCTTTGCCACTCATCAGAGCAGAGGCAAACGCTCTCTGCTCCGCTTCTCCCTGCTTCTCTTGAGTTAATATCTTCATGGACTCCATTGAATTAACTTCACTGATTTGGGTATCTGACTTTACAGACTTGAAGGTCTTGCTAAGCCATGGATGTGGGGCCTTTGAAACTGTATTCGCAAAATCCAAAGCAGCAGAGCCAAGGGTTTGCAGAGATTTAAACAGCCAAGGCCCCTCAACGCCACAGGGGCTGCGACCTTTAGGTTCAATGTCCCATGGCCATTTCATGCAAAAAAGAGGATGTCTAGAAGTAGAATTCATTTACTCTTCGATTCCTTTAATCGCCATTTTAACGAACTCCACCTCCTGCATGGGAATTCTTCTAACAAAGTTAAGAACCTAATTAAAGTCGATATGAAAGCTCTAAAACTCAGTATTACACATCCAACAAGTATGATCATTTATCAATAACATCGAGCAGCCTTTGAGTTGCTTCAACACTTCATTTTCTCTTTAAACTAAGATTAATAAAATTTCGTCTAGGCAGTCTGAGTTCAGTAACCCATAACGGATAGATTTCTTACAAGAATCTGGCATGCCAGCTCAGAAATTCGAAAATTTCAATGGGATTAGGGTTGTATAACCCAAAAACCTAGATAATCCCTAATCCGAAAATCCTTTGTTGTATTACATAAATCCCTATCTAATCGAAAACAAGTAAGAACGAAGTGAAGGAACCAGTATGAGTGTTTGAAATTAAGGGAATGTCAACTCCATCAGAAAGTACCTTAATCTCTTCCGAGTCCAGGGCTGAGAAACAGCGAGAGAGGGAGGGAGGATGTTCAAACTTTAGATCCAAACATCATTTAAACCGAACCGACCCGAACAGTAAATTATCAGCTATCAGTTCCATGCTTGTTTGGTAGGCTTTTCTGGCCCAATTGAAAATGGGCCAAGCCTGTCAAAAAAATAATTTAATTTTAGAAAAATTAACAAAACAACTACTAAACTATCGAATCAATAATAAGTCAACTACTAAATAATTTTTATTAACAAATAAAATACTTAACTATGGAAAATAAATGGAATAAGCATCGCATCGCTGTTACGTTTTTCGTTAAAAATTTTAATTTGTTTTCGCAGCAAAAAAAGACAATAACTTACTTTTTGCAGCGAAGAAATGAAAGTTTTCGGTGTGGAACGTCATCTTTCCGCAAAGAAAATATGACTTTTTGCAATTAAAGCTATTCTTTTTGCAGTGAAAAATAATTTTTACGCTCTATTTTCTGAATTCTTTGTCATTCTTCAATGTAGCAAACAAAGAATTTTCTAACAGGTTTTCTCAGTAGATCACAAACATGTCTAGCTTAGAGTATATTGAATCGAAACCATGTTTAGCTTGAAGTACATTGATTTTTTAACAAACAGTTAACTAGAAATCTTTCATTTTGATACCCAAATTGATTTCAAATAGATTAACTGAAAGTCTTCAATTTTGAAAAATCTTTTCGTTTTTAACATTTCTTTCAACAGGTTAACAACGATATTTGCATCATTCATTTTTCTTAGTTGAGTGTTTAATTATTAGCAAAAATTGTTTAGTGGTTGACTTGTTATTCATCTTATAGTTCAGTTATTGCTTTTTTTAATTTCCCTTTATAGAGTCATTTATCTTAAATTATTTTTTTAGATAAATTGAACTTTCACCTTTCAACTATTATCGATTTGGATCATTTAATCAATTTATTTGTTAAATTCAACATGTGTATACTATGTTTATCATTTAATAAGGTATTTTAGCCTAATTATTAACTAAGACAATTTCTGACTTAATTTCAAACTTTATCGTACAATTGATAGTGTTCAATCGTCGGATAGGATATCAATAAACTTCAAAAATTGGGTTAGAAATCCCCAGAATGATTAGAATTGGAGTTAAAACACATGATTAAATAGAATAAGTGATGTATACATGTTGAATTTAATGTAAGGTCCAAATCGCTGATAACTGAAAAGTGAGTGTTTGGTTAGGTTAAATATATAAATAACTTCAAACGTTATGGTTTAAACTAAATTTAATCAAATGAAAAAATGATATTTTTTTCTTATTGTTTTCGATTTTCATATGCAAGATCGATGGATGATTCTTCTTTGTTTCATCCAATATTTCAAGAGGCTCTTTGAGTCAACAAAATCTACAATTCTACTATTTCTTATTTTCGAATAGCGTAAGTCACTCGATAAGATAATAAATAGTTAACAAAACGTGATGTATTTGTTGGAATGAACATGTTTATATGGATATAAACAAAGACATGTGACATGTGGTATTAAATTTGTTGATAAAAATTGATCAAATGACAATTTAAAAATAAAATTAAAATTGTAAGAACTTAATTGAGAAAATTGAAACCATAAAGAACAAACTCAAACTATTAATATCTTTTTTTATTTTTTATTATGGAGAGTACAATTTAATACAACACGTGACCTTGTAAGTCATTTAAAATAGGTTATAATGTTTCATGCTGATAGGATTTCTCTATTGGTGTAATGCAAATTATGGACCAATGAGACATTGATAGGTAATTCGATTTAATTAAACTAGTTAATTATGTTTAATTTTAATTAATTTTTCTTTTACAGTAATTTTAAGGAAATTGAAGGATATATAGGTCATTTAACAATAAAAATGGACAATGTTGTAAATTAACATTTGAAACATATTATAAAACAATAAAATGAGAATTAAAATCTCACTTTGATGTGGCTGAAAACGTGAATAAAAGAAGAAGGGAGTAGAGGGTTTTTGAAACCTAACCAAGGAGGTACAGTTCGGGGAGAATTAGAAACTCTAAAATAGAAACTGATTTTAAAACTAAGTCAATTGGAATTAAAATGAAAAAAGATACACAAATTGAAAGTTAAGACCCAACCTAGAAATAATTAAATGTTAACTTTCGATGTTGTGCTCAAAGTGATGGTTTTCTGACGTGCCATAGGACTCGCCCTAACTGTTAATTTTATTTTTATTTTAATTGTTTATTTTATAACTTTGACATATTTACAACTTTGTTATTATGATGGCTATTCTAGCCTACGGTTAGGTTTTGTTTAGGGTGGTTGAATTTTGAATGTTGAAGAAAAATGAGAGGTTTCTCCCTAAAGGGTTCTCTCGGGATCATTACCTATCATTTATGAGTAGTGAGCTTAAGTGTGGTTAATAGAATCTCCATCTAACTTGTTTCCAAGTTAGAATGAGAGCAAGTTTTCACAATTTACTTTTGTTTCTTTTTATTTGTTCTTTTGTGTATTCCTTTTCATTGAATATTGGAATTGCTCTTTTGGAGTTTTGAAAGGAGTTCAGACTGTGGTGACAGAAATCCTTGGAATTTTGAGGTCGGGCTTGATTTGGGAAATTCGAAGTCTCCTGAAAAGTTACGAAATGCATGTTCGGATTCACAATGTTCTAGCATCCAGTCGATCGTAAATCATCCAGAAGCTAAGATTTTTCATAGTTGTGTAGCTATGTCTGCATCCAGCATCTGGTCAACCACATCTAGGCCAAAAGCATTGTAATTTGAAACTATGTAACTTTTGGTCGACCATATTCTGCTACCGATTGTCTACTTGCTTTCGAAAGTCACTTGGATCGCATCAGTTTCACTATTGGTGTGATACAAATTATTGACCAATGAGACATCGACATGTAGTTCGATTTAATTAAACTAGTTAATTATGTTTAATTTTAATAATTTTTGTATTAGTGTAATTTTAAAGAAACTAAAGGATAAATAGGTTATTTAAACAATAAAAAATGGACAATGTCGTAAATTAACATTTGAAACTTATTATAAACTGATAAAATGAGAATTAAAATTTCATTTTTAAGTGGTTGAAAACGTGAATAAAAGAAGGGAGAAGAGGGTTTTTGAAACCTGATCAAGGAGGTTCGAGTTCATGGACAATAAGTTGGATTTGGCGAATATGTTCAACACAAAAAGTATTTTTGGTATCAAGAAAAACACATGGATATAAAAATAAGCAATACTAAGATTTTGGGTAAGTTTTTTCCTTACTCTGCCAATTTACGAATATATGTGAAAAATCTGTCAAATTCCATATAGTTCATAAAATCATTGTCGTATAAATGTCATCTACATTGAAATATACATGTAAGGATGTTTTAGATTAATCAAAATTGGTAATTTTAGTGAAATTGAAGAAGATTTTATTCGAAATCGAGGAAACCTAGATTTCGTGTTAATCACCTCGATGCTCAAGGAGAAGTGCTATGGCACTTAATCATATGTGAAATTTTGGATTTTTATGAATTATGTTGTGGCATTCCAACTATTATGCCATGAAGTTATCACATAAGTTTGGGTTAAAAATATATTTAAAAATGTATGATAATGTATATTTAATTGAAAGATACACCCCAACATTTGAATGACAAATGCCACAGTGTACACTAAGTCTATAAGCCTCAAAGGTTAACATTCGTCGGGTAATACAAGTGCTCATCTCATCATACTTTCTCCACATGCACATTATTAGGGTCACAATCATCACTTACATCACAAGAGAATTATAAGTCTAATGCTCAGTAAGAGACATAATATAATAAAGTGAAATACTCATGCAGACACAATATACATATTTTTTATATCACAAAAGAACTTATTCCTTTCATACTTTATTCTTAGTCTCACTATAGTCTAGAGCATTGGAGTACATCATACAAGAATAGATACATCCTGGGATCTAGCCTAGGAAGAACTATCACCCATCCTGACGAAAATTGAGATACCTCATCTCGTAGTTCTCCTAAACACCGAATCGACGTCCCTTGAGTAGAACCATCACTCAATTCCGATGGAGATGAAATACATCATCTCTTGGTTCTCCGAAACATCACCATCACTAAACCCTCCAATATCCAACCTCTATTTACGTTTATTCATTCTTGTGCAATTCCATGCAAGTCACGCAACAGTTCATACTATTCAGCAGAACCAAATAGAGAGCAGAACATCATGCTTTATACATTTATCGAACGTAAAAGAAGCATCATAAAACATAATCCAACAGAGAGTAAAATATCATGCTTTATACATTTATCGATCGTAAAAGAAGCATCATAGAACAGAATGCAACAGAGAGTAAAATATCATGTTTTATAAATGTATCGATTATAAAAGAAGCATCATATAACAGAGAGTAAAATCACATGCTTTATACATTTATCGTTCATAAAAGAAACATCATAGAATAGAATCCAACAGAGAGTAGAGCACAAATCAACAAACTTTATATTGCTTAATGTAAAAGACAGAAACTTTATCATTGACCAGATCAATGTTATCTCACAATCTTAAGCAGTGGACTCATACCAATGATCATAATATATTTGTAACAAACAACTTATTAACTGGAACTCAAAAGGATACGTACTATCGGCAATTTACACAAACAAATCCTACTCTTGTGATGTAGGCCACCTCTGGCAAAACACATGCAATATCTCTTACATTTTTCATGAAAATCCTCTCTTGTTGAGGTTTCTTCTTGCACCAATAACGACATTCTCCTCTTCATTCCAAATCTTGATAAATCCCTTTTTTGAATTTGGAAATCACCTCCACCAAAATCCTCCAGCTTTCTCCTATATTTAAAACATAAAAAGGATAGGATTGCTATGCTTAAACATCCGTTTAAAAATCTATCCATCGATTTCAAAATATTTCATATTTCTTGTTAAAATCCATCTGATGCTTTTCAAAGTATTTCGTATTTCTTGTTAAAATCTATCCAACATTTTTCAAAGTATTTCATATTTCTTGTTAAAATCTATCCAACGCTTTTAAGTATTTCGTATTTCTTGTTAAAATTTATCTAACGCTTTTCAAAGTATTTCGTATTTCTTGTTAACAAATAGCTATTATTCTGGGCGATATTTCGACATTGCCAAAGATTCTTGCTATACAAGACGTCCGTTTTCCCAAGAGGGACATCCATCATAACCCAAACGACGTCGTATTCTGTTAAATTCTCATATTATATTTATGCTACAAAACTTACACTAACTCAAATACCTCTACCATAAAATTCAACTATATAAATAAATTTAACAATTACAATTTACCATGTAAATTTACTATATTTCACATAATTGAAGCTTTACACGTAAATTAATTTTCCTGGTATTACAATCTCCCCTCCTTAATAAAATTTTATCCTCAAAATTTAGCTAACAAAATCACATCTTCCTTTCGTTCCCACGTAGCCTCCTCAATCGAATGATTTTGCCATAACACATTTACTAGTGGGATCTACTTGTGCCAAAGTTCTTTTACTCTTGAGTCCAGAATTTGAACAGGTCTTTTTTCATAACTTAAGTTTGGCTGAACTTCCACATGAACTTCAGTAGCAAGAGGTACCATTTGAATTGGATCACCGAGGCATTTCCTCAGCATCGACGCATGAAATACATTGTGTACACCTTCCATGGAAGTTGGCAGTTGCAACTAATACTGTAAAAGCCTTGAAATTTTAATGATAAATTCCACGTGTAAATTATTCGCGTTGAAAATCGATCATAGCGTTGAAGTAGACCGAATTTGTCGTGTAGCAGCCACGTATGTAAATTTAGTCATTTGGTCAAGTCCACGTATGCAAATTTGGTCAACTGGTCAAAGTTAGTGAAATTAGATTTTTCCGAGTAAAAAATTGAATTAGTAAACGATATTGGACAATCAAAATTGAGCGATAACATCGATGGATGATGTTTGAATTAAATTTAGAGTTTGGGTAGATTATAAATTGATAATGTATAAAATTGGGGATATACATTTTTTTTTTTTAAAAAAAAAAAAGGAAAAGAAATTAGGGAATTATTGGATAAAGGAAATAAATGAGTTAGAACAATTGAAATAGGAAAAGGGATTGAGAAGAGGGGGAAAAATCCCGCCCAAAGCCCTTGAACCAGCAAAGTCCAGGGTTTAAGTTGTTATAAAAATTAAAAAAATTAAAAAATAAAAAAATAAAAAAAAATTAAAAACCTAAATTTGGAGAAGAGGAAACGGGTTTCCTCTTCTCCCAATCCCCCCCCTTTTTCTTCTGCGACGGCCGAGAGGAGTCGAGAGGGAGAGAGGCGCTGGCGACCAACGAACCGGCGAGATCGACGGACGGCAACGACTCCCGACGGCGATGGCAGCGACGGTCGCTCGCGGAAGGACGAAACCGCGACTGGAAAACGGCGAACGGCGACCGCGCGAGGGCTGCAAACGACGAACGGCGCTGCGACGATGTCGGTCGTGGATGGTCGACTTCCGAGCAGGCGAAGAACGACGCCGGTGGCCGCGGGCTTCCGATCCGAGCGACGCCGGCGACGGAACAGCTCAACCCGAGTGTGTTCCTCCGATTCCGGGGAGCGGCGATCTCGGATCCGTGACGGGAGTTCTGAAAATCGAACCCATTTTTCCGACTCCGGCAGCGACGAGTTCGGATCGGTGACGGGAGCTCCGAGGCCGAACCTGTTTTTCGATTCCGGCGACGTACTCCGATCTGTTCAGTGGGTGAGATTTTTCGATCCGAGTTTTACTCCGTTGTTAAGTTTAGATTGGTGATGTCGCTGGTTGATTTATGTTGTGGGTTTACAGCGATCGATCGAAAGGATTCCGGACGAACAACTCCGGCGACAGCAGCTCCGGATCCGATTCCGGCAAGTAAACAGAACACGATTCTGTTCTGTTTCGGTGAGGCTTCTTTCGATTTGCTGCTCCGTTTCCATTTCGTGATGAGTTCAATGCTGGATATTCTTATTCCGAATTTTTAGTCTTGAATGTGGATCTGTTTCTGATTTGGAGTGAATCGTTGTTTTGGTGGATTTTTCTTCTGCCATTTAGGACAGAGTTCGATTTCGTTATGTTGAGGGATTTTAGTTGAAATGCTCATCGATAATGGGTTCTGTTTTTGGTGATAGATCAGAGGCTGTATTTTTTGTACTCTGTCAATTGGTTGAGTTCTGGTTCCCTCGTGCACTGTCAATGTTGAGATGGAGATATCTGTTGATTTCTGTTTGTTTAAAGTTGTTAGCTGGGTAGAGTTCTATGCACTGTTCTGCTACTGTTTAGGAATTGAGAATTTTCCAGATATATGGGTTGCTAGATTGAGGGACCAAATATCATGGATAGATTTAAGTTGTTATGGGTTGCTAAATAAGGAGAGAAGTTAGGTTAAGGTTGAGAAATTGATGGTTATTGTTTCATTATACATACTCAAATCGCTTGTGTAGTTGAATTGGATGCTACATTGTATTGTTCTGTCAAAATATGGATTTGGAGATTCTAACTTGGATTGTTATTTTAAATGATAGATTTAGTTGTAATTGAAAGTTAGCAATTCAACAAGTATAAACTGCACCTTGGTCCTAATTTCTGTATTGGTTGAAATGGAATCTATCAATGTTAAAGGAATGAGACTTTGGATTTTTAAAGCTGTGTAGGTGTTCCTGATTTGGATTATGAGTTTAAGAAATGTTGTTAGATAAAGTTGGAAACTTTATTGGAAATCTTTGCACGATTGGTTGGGCTCTGTATAGGACCCTCGCTTATTTTTCTAGAATTTAATTATGATATTCTTGCGTTTATACATTTGTCAGGCTTGGTCAATTTCAGCGAGTGTGATACGACTCTTGCGTAACTGGTTGCTCTGGTCGGTAAGGCAGACCGTCATCGAGGTAGGGATTTCTATACCTCTTGCGTTACATTGCAACCTATCCTGTTTTCCAAAATAATTATTTTGTGGAATACCACACTTGAAAAAAAATGACGGGGACTGTTTGACAGCACGTCCGTTTTTATTAGTAGTATGTTTTCTCAAGTTTAATTCCGTACATGGTTTGAGATTTATTGTGCATATGTTGAGGGGTGGATCCGCCATCCCCTTTGATACCTTCTGCTGCGTGAAGGTTGATTGTTTGACGTGCGAAAAATATAGGTAGGGCATTGGTGACGTGTCCTCAGGTTGAAACTCCTGAAAGTCGTAAACCTCGTATGGGAGGGTGATGACGCCTCCTTGGGTCGCAAGCCCCTAAACCTGGCCAGGATTTGTCCCACGGATCAGACGGTTGTCAATCGCTGAGACTTGTTTATCCTAAGTCCACATATAGCGAGCAACTGTATCCGTTTTATTTGATTATACGATTATACGATTATACGAGTTGTGTCGTGCAGCCAGGTGCGCCGGCAACTCGGGTGACGTACGGAATCTTCGGATCGTCGTCATTATTCCTGCCTCATAAGGTGTTGTCATCGACGGGTGACCACCTCTTCTATGTTGTGTGGCGGGTGAGTCCATGAGTGACCACCCCTTTTCACTGACGACGGTTTCAAATTGGAAAACGATGATGGCCTATTTTACGAGGTATAGCTGTCTATGTATACAACAAGATTTTTAATAAAAGCCTCATCGACGGCCCTTGGGTCGGTTTGGTAAAATGATAAAGAGTTTTAAAGTGATTTTTAAAAATCCATGTACGGCAGAATGAAACATAACCTTGTTTTCGAAAAATATACAAAACCAGTTTTGCATGAGGTGCATTTAGTATAGCCATACTTTACTGAGTTAGTCACTCACCCCAAACGACTCCTCCCCCCAAAACTTCAGGTAAAGGCAAGAGCAGCTGAGGATTAGGAGCTGAAGTGTTCTGTTATTTACATTTGTGGTGTTTATCATTACTTGGTGAGAATGTTTACATTTGGTCTGTAAACCTTAAACACAGTTGGTTTTGTATTTGTTGCACAGTACTTGGATTTCATTTTAATTTACGCACTATTATCTTCTCGTGATCCCTACTCGGACCTAGGCCCATATTACCTTGGGCCGAATTAAATATTATAAGTCTTCCGCAAAACTCACGCCTTGGGCTGGGTGATCGGGTTCTCTATGAGGATCGGGTCGCCTGACCCGGCGGTTCTGTTAGGCCCGTCTTCGGGTCGTGACAAATACGCTACCTTTTTTATTATCTTCGTGATTGTAAAGGGACCAACATACCTCACACTTAGCTTCCTTTTCTTTCGAAATTGCATGACTCCTTTGAAAGGTGATATTTTTAGGAATACCAAGTCACCAACATTGAATTCCAAGTCCCGACGATGGTGATCGGCATAACTCTTTTGGTGACTTTGAGCAGTCCACATTCTTTGTTGGATGATTGCAACTAATTTGGTTGTCTGCTGTATCATGTTAGGGCCATAAAACTCGGCTTCACAAGCTTTACTCCAATATAAAGAGGATCTGCACTTTCTACCATATAGTGCTTCACAGGGCGCCAATGGTCGCTTGGAAACTGTTAGTGTATGCAAATTCAACCAACGGTAGCATCTTTCCCCATCCGATATGGAATTCTAGCACGCAAGCACACAACATATCTTCTAATATCTAGATTTTCCGCTAACTCTGGCTGTCAGTTTGTGGATGAAATGGGGTGCTGAACTTTAATTCTATGCCCATGGCTTTATTTAAGCTTTTCTAGAATGCAGAAGTGAACCGCGGATCCTAATCAGAGACAATGGAGACCGAAACACTTTGTAATCGTACTATCTCCTTAACATACATCTGCGAACTGATTCATCTTGTATGTCATTTTCACCTGTAAAAAGTGGGCAACTTTGGTTAGTCTATCAACAATCATTCAGATCACCTCATGTCCTTTCGCAGTCCTGGGTAATCTAGTAACAAAATCCATGGTAATATGCTCCCATTTCCACTATATTATTGTCATTGGTTGAAACATTCCACCAGGTCTTTGATGTTTCACCTTTACTTATTGACATATCTAGTACAATGTTACATATTGAGCAATATCATACTTCATTACAAGCCAGAAATAGTGTACCTTGAGGTCTTCGTACATCTTGTTGCACCCGAGATGGATGGAAAAATTTGAAGAATGGGCTTCTCTCAAGATTGCTAACCGTAATAGAGAGTCAACATGCACATACCATCTATTCATATACTTCACAATTTCGTTAGTAGACATAGAATATTCCTGAAACTCCACCAGAGTCAGATTTAGCTTGAAATCTTTGCATTGGGTGTATTTTTGTTGGACTTCTTTAATTCTCTTAAGTATAGAAGGCTTCAATGTTAATGTTGACAAATGGACAGTTAACTGCATAGGAACCATTTGCACATCCAACTCTTAAATATCTTTCCTAAGTCCTACCGATATTTCTTCGCATATCATACTCATGAGTGCAACCTTACATTGGCTTTTCTATGATGGTGTTTGATCTTGCAGACGTAGTCTTTTACAAACTCTAACCACCATCGTTGTCGTATATTCAATTTCTTCTTACTGATAATGTATTTTAGACTTTTTGTGATATGTGAAGATTTCACACAGCTGCCCATATAAATAATGTCTCCATATTTTGAGTGCAAAAACTATCGCGGCAAGTTCTAGATCATGGGTGGGATAATTTGTCTCATATGGTTTCAGTTGTTATGAAGCATAAGCGATTACTTTCCAATTTTGCATAAGTACACACCCCCCCCCCCCCCCAAAAAAAAAAAAAAATCTTGTAACATCCCCATATTTTTAAGATGGATAATTATCGGGATATTACCAAGGACGTTTAGAGTGCTAAAACAATAAACATTCCAATAACGTTTTTCCTCGTATAAATGATGTAATCAAAGAATTGGGATTATGAGGATATTTCATTACGTGTTTACACTTGCAATTGGTGATGTGTATCTATGAAGGAAACGTCCTGGGGATCACGTTGAGTGCGAAAAAATAGTGAAAAGTGAAGAAAATAGACTTGAGGACGCCAATATGCGTCCTAAACTTGCTATTTTGAGGAATTGCGGATGCTGGATATGGAAACTGCGGACGGTGCGGACAAGGCAGGATGCGTCCGCAACGAATTTGTTTAGATCTCGAGTTTTACGGACAATGCAGACGACTTGATGCAGCGTCTGAATGAATCTATCCAATTTTTGGGACAATTTGGATGCCACATGCCAAAGACGGCACGAGGTCTGAAACACATCTACGGAAGGTACAAAAAGGGGACAAGGGCGCCATCTCTTGTCCCCAACCTGTGAGATTCTGGTATTGCGGACGAATGCGGACGAGACGAAGTCATCCGCACTCGTCCGAAAGTCTCCAGTGCAGCGTAATTTAGGGATTTAATATCGTTCCCCTTGTTGTTTAGTTCATTAATTCCACACCTAGGAGACACAGACGGTGCTCCCCACGCCTCCAGACCATAGCCCATGCTAGAAGCTGCCTCCTCCCTACCCTCAGACGTCTAATTTGTCTTCATTGCCATTAATGGTGTCTCCCACCTTTCCAGGTATATCTCCTCTCCCTCTCCATTGTTCAGCTGTGGCTTTCTTCTGCAAGAGAGAATCCTGAGAGCGAGAGAGGGAGAAGCAGAGAGTGAGCCATGTGAGTAGAGGAGAGTTGTGTGAGATGTGGGCTGGACTAGTGATGGATGAGTTGTTGCTGCCGATGGAGGAGCTGCTAAACTGTGAGCTGCGGCTGTCCAGCGGTTGGAAAGCTATCCCTATTGCGTTGTTCGTATGGTAAGGAAATGGGTTGTCTTGGCCATTTGGAGGCCCTACACCCAAGTAATTGTCGTGTGTGTGAGTTGTTTGTTGGCTGAGTTTGATTATTTCTATTGTTGCTTTACTTTCCTCTATATGGTATGAATGTCACGTTTTCTTTTAGTACTTTGATAGAGATTGCATATGTTCTTTGTATGAATGTGAGAATGCTACTTGGACTTGAATGAAATAGAGAAGGAATGATTAAAACGGAAGAGAAAAGTATAAATGTACAGATTTTTCCTTTAGTGACGATGAAGAAGTTAAGATGTTGGAACTCTATGTTTCTTACAGATTCTAATGATGTTAAAGAGGTTCTAATGTTAGATAAATGCTCAAATGCTTCCTGTTTGGCTTTAAAAGACCTTGTTGATTATAGTCTATAGTGTTGTTATAATCAATATGAAATTTGTACTGAGTATGTTAAATTGTATACTGTTTCCACTATTTCGTGCAGTCATTAAAAGCATGATAATTTCCCTTGTGTAGTCAATTTAGAAGCATGCTAGGTGTTGTAAATCTGCTGTTATTTGATTGTTAAAAAGCATGTGTAGCCGGTGAGAAAATTGATCATAATCTAATATAGTTCATTTGTTGTATGTTGTCCAACAAAAGAGCATGTTTAGTAGATCGTTTCTTGTTGATTAAGTTGGAATGAGAGCATAATTCGTTACAGGTATGTTTTCCGTTGTTAAGCTTGATTTAGAGTATGATTTAATTGAACGAAATACTACTGAATAGTCGTTTAGAAGCTATTAGTTGTCGAATGAGTATTGTGATGCATGAAGTAATTATGGAAAGGTAGAGAATGATGAACTGAAAATGAGGATGTGTGATGAGCATGAATGAACTTTGATTTCCCTATTGATATTCCTTTTATTGCCTTAATTTCTAAGTGATAGATTTGATGCCTATGGAATGAGGTATGAACTACTATGATGTGAACTATAAAACGAAGGAAAAAGATTTAGTTAACTGAACATAAGAAGGAAAAATGTTTAAGGAGTTAAGATGTATGAACACCGTCATGAGTTCAATTAAAAATATGATTGGCTAAACGTATTTTTGCTGATTAGTCGAATAGAAACACGTTTCGATGATTTATATTTGCTGCTACATAGTTAATTAGAAATATGTTATGATATCTTATTTTGTGTGATTCTTCAATGTTCACCTTAAGTTACGAAGCATGTTCGTTATTCTTAGCCAGTGTTTACTATGGGATTTTTAAGGTGTTGATATTATTTCTCACATGTGCTTATGTATTAGGAAGAAGTTAAGTTGAGTTCATGTTAATAGAAACCAAGTAGGGGGTAACCTTTGGGATGGTACCCACATGCATGAGTGAGGAAAACGATAAGAACAAGTATGTTCGGGATGAGAGGGAAACGTCCGTCACCGAAGAAACCCTAACAACGGGATACGCCAGAAGGGAAGAAACTCTAAAGGCGGGATACGCCGGAAAGAGGAAGAACTCTAAAGGCGGGACACGCCGGAAGAAAAAAGAACTCTAAAGGCGGGAACACCGAAAAGAGAAAGAACCCAGAAGGCGGGATACGCCGGAAAAAGGGAACAAATAGGGAGTTAGGGTAGATGGATAGCCCGGATCTAGCCTAGCTGCTAGGATACACCCTCACCAAATCGGGAAAGAGACTAGTATACACACAGGAGGTTAGAAGCTGACAAACTAGGCCATCTCAAAGGACAACCCTCAATCTCTAGCTCGATGTACGAGTTAAGAACGAACAAAGAAAACGAACGTAATGAAAGAGTTTGGTTTGGGTGGCTCCCATTCTAAGAAGAACTAAAGAGAGAAATGCATAAATTGTTTTTTGCCATCTCCTTACTGGGCGTAAGCTCACGTCCTTACTTATGGTGTAGGTACAACGACGAACAGATAGAAACGGATAAGAAGTAAATGAGAAACACATAATGAAGCAGGGGTGGATGATTTCACATACATGGGATTCATGTTGGCTAGGCAAAGACAAAGTAGAGTAAACGGTTGTGAATCAACGAAGTGAATGGTCAAGATTTATTTGATAGACGTAAGTTTGAATGGCTTAGTATTTCTTTCGAAAGATTTCTTACGCTTCCGCAAACATTTTAAATAGATGATTTTCCTCACAGTATTTACGCTTCCATACATATTTAATAAGTTGGTTTTCACAATGAGTTTTAAGAAAGATGTTAGTAGCGATTCGGATTTACGCACTCTGATTTGTCTCAAAAAGAAAATTTCAAATTTTTACGCTATTTTAACGATTTACGAAAATTCGGGTCGTTACAAATCTGCTTTTGCAAGCATCATAATAAATACAATGACTGCCTTCTTCTATCGGCTAGGTCAAAATAGGGGCTGAAGTCAATCGACGTTTCAATTCTTGAAAACTTTCCTCGCAATCATTTGTCCACCAAAATCGCACATTTTTCTTCGTTAGACTAGTCAGAGGCAACGCAATCTTGGAAAATCTGAATATGAAGCGTTGGTATAACTGACCAGCCCAAGAAAACTTCTCACTTCCCCTACATTCTTCGGTTGGGATCAATCAATTACTGCTTGAATCTTTGATGGGTCTACTTCAACACCTTCTTTGAAAATTACATGGCCGAGAAAACTTACTTTATTCAGCCAAAACTCACACTTGTAGAACTTTGCATACAATTTGTACTTTGCAAATATAGAGAGAGAGATTCTCAAATGTTTCTGATGTTCTTCTTCTGAGCGCGAATAGACTAGAATATCATCGATGAAGACAATGATGAACTTATCAATATACTCCTTAAAAATTCAGTTAGTTAGAACCATAAATACCACTGGAGCATTTGTTAATCCAAACGACAATACTAGAAACTCATAGTGTCCATATCTTGTTTTGAATGTTGTCTTTGGAATATCATCAAGTTTAACTTTTAGCTGATGATATTCAAACTGGAGATCAATCTTTCAAAAGATGTAAGCTCCTTGTGACTGATCAAATAAATCATCAATTCTGGGCAGAGGATATTTGTTCTTAATTGTCACCCTATTCAGCTCACGGTAATCAATACATATCCTTAAGGCTCCATCCTTCTTCTTTACGAATAAAATTGGTGCTCCCCATGGTGAGAAATTGGGATGTATAAACCCCTTGTTAATTAATTCTTCCAACTGGATTTTTAATTCTCTTAGCTCAACCGATGCCATTCTATATAGATTTTTAGAAATCCGTTCAGTGCCAGGGTGCAAGTTAATTACAAATTCAATCTATCTATCAGGCGGCAACCCAAGAAGATCGTCAAGTAAGACCCTCGAAAAATTTTGAACAATAGGAATTTCTTCTAGCTTTGCCTTTGTTGTCAATGTCGTGTCCATCACGAGAAATCCTTTGCATCCACTTTTCAATAATCGGTCAATCTTAATCACAAAAATTACTACTAATTTACCCTTTTCCTTAACTCCATAAAATCTGAGTTGTTCACCACCAGGAGGGCGAAAGTAGACTTCTCTCTTTCTATAGTTTATAATTGCGTGATGGTGGAATAATCGGTTCATGCCTAGAATAATATCATACTCTTTTATCTCCATGATTACCAGGTCAGCGTGAAAACTATTGTTGTTCATTCTAATTGCATATGCCTTCAGAATACCACTGGCAGTCAAACAGTCGCCAGAGGTTAAAAGTATCATATACTTACTCTTTACTAGATCATGGAAACATTTTACTTTCTGAAAAAATTTAGTAGCAATAAAAGAATGAGTAGCTCCATAATTGAATAGAACATAAGCAGCTATATCGTTAACGTAAATTGTACCTGACACGACCGAGGAATTAATTTATTTGATACTACGAGGTTTAGTTGCAATAAAAGGGTGATAAATTTTTTTTAGAATTAAATAAAGCATATTTAACTACTTCATAACATAATTCGTACCTGACACGACCGTAGGCTAATCCTCTTTTTCCTCGTTTCCATATAATGAGAAACCCTAAGTGTCACTCTTTCTTGTCCTCTACTCTTAGTTGGACAAAACTTTGTAATATGATCCGGCTTCCCACACTTGTAACATTGTCTAGTTCCTACTTTGCACTATCCATAATGATTCTTCATGCATTTTGGGCATTGATTAGGTTGGTATGTTCTAACATTAGATGGAGCGGCAACTGTTTCATTTATAGGGTGTTTGTCCTTCCTTTGCAGTGCATCATTCTCTGACGGCCTTTTTATCCCTTTGTTTGCAGGTGGTCCACCCTCTTTCTACTGGCTCTGATTATTCTTCCAGAACCTCTTATTTATTTCTCTTTGCCTTGCCACAAACAATTTAACATTCTCAACATCTAATGCCTTAGAGACAATATTCGCATACGGGACATCTTGAGTACCAGAAATAGTAACTCCTTTGAAAATTTTCACTTTCAGTCTTTGAACGAACTGATGGACTTTATGTTCATTGCTAGCCACCAAGTGTGATACGAACTGAGATAATGCTTCAAATTTCTGTATATATTCATATATCATCCCAATTTGGTGTAATTGTATGAATTTTACCATCTTTCTCATCCGGATAGTCTAATTGAAGTATTTCTCATAGAAGATCTCTTTGAATTGTTTCCAAGTCATGGTTTGAACATCATGAGCTGCCTTAATGATGTCCCACCAAAACCTTGCATCTTGAATTAGCAGGTATGCAGCACGTGAAACTTTCTTAGTCTCTCTAATTCTTGTTCCAGAGCCTCTAAAGACCGTATCCACTCCTCAGCTCCCATAGCATCAATATTTCTGTCAAAACTTGGAGGTCTAAGTCTCCTAAATTTTTCCTATCTGGCTTCCTTAGGTACCACTATCAGACAATGATTTCCATTGTCATTCTCTCTTTCCATGACTCGTTCAATATACTGGAACTATCGCTCCACCATCATAGTTAATCGGCCAATTACTTCATTTCTTTCGTCCTGATTAGTATCATTTTCTTGGCCGACGACTTCATTCATATTTGCCTCTAAATTTTCTCTAGTTTCCCTCACCATCTTAGTATCCTATAAAAATTTTGTTTGTGAAACATTAACTAATTATTCTATATGGATTTTCATATCATGAACAATAAGCTAGTTATTCTACTGCAATTTTTATCATAAGCCAATGAACTAATATAGGTATTTAATAATTAACTTACAGTTGAAGAAGTATGCCACGATAAGTCTTGCATTACTAGCAGTCTACAGAACTGCATTTGACCCAATTATGCTCTAAGACCATAATTATAACATCTCATTTTTCACATAAAACTTTTTCTTTTTAAAACACATTTGTAAAACAAGTGAAATGCAAATACAAGAATTAAGCATAAGCGGAAGTCTTTAAATTAAACATAAAATCATCATTTAAAACAATTTAAAATAAACATTAACTAAAACAGTTCAATAACTCTTGAAAAAATAATTAAATAAACTTTATTCCAATTCGTGAGCCATAATCTCCAAGGTCAACATTTGCTGGGTAACGCAAGCGCTCATCCCATAATATTTCCTCCACATGCACATCATTAGGATCATAATCATCACCTACATCACAAGAGAATTGTGAGCCTAATGCTCAGTAAGAGATATAATGTAATAAAGTGAAATACTCATGCAGACACAATATACATATTTTTCATATCAATAAAGAACTTATTCCTTTCATACTTTATTCTCAGTCTCACTATAGTCTAGAGCATTAGAGATATCATCGGACTAGAATAAATACATCCTAGGGATCTAGCCTGGACAAAACCGTCATCCATCTTGACGATAATTGAGATACCTCATACTGTAGTTCTCCCAGACACTGAATCCACGGCACCTGAGTAGAACCGTCACTTAATTCTAACGGAGATGAGATACATCATCTCTTAGGTCTCCCAAACATCACTGTCACTAAACCCTCTGATCTTTAACGTCTATTTACATTTATTCATTCTTGTGCAATTCTATGCAAGTCACGCAACAGTTCATACTATACAGCAGAAACCAAACAGAGAGCAGAACATCATGCTTTATACATTTATCAAACGTAAAAGAAGCATCATAAAACAAAATCCAACAGAGAATAAAATATCATGTTTTATACATTTATCGATCGTAAAAGAAGTATCAAATAACAGAATCCAATAGAGAGTAAAATATCATGTTTTATTCATTTATCAATCATAAAAGAAACATCATATAACAAAGAGTAAAATATCATGCTTTATACATTTATCAATCGTAAAAGAAGCATTATAGAACATAATCCAACAGAGAGTAGAGCACAAATCAACCAACTTTATATTGCTTAATGTAAAAGACAAACTTTATTATTCAGCAGATCAATGTTATCTCACAATCTTAATTAGCGAACTCATACCAGTGATCAGAATATATTTCTAGCCGACAACTTATTAAGAAACAAATTATACTCTTGTGATGTAGGCCACCTTTGACAAACCACATGTAATATCTCTTACCTTTTTCACGAAAATTCTCTCATGTTAAGGTTTCTTCTTCCACTAGTGGCAGTGTCTTCCTCTTCATTTGTTCCAAATCTCAATAAATCCTTTTTCTAAATTTAAAAATCACCTCCATCTAAATCCTCCAGCTTTCTCACGCATTTAAAACACAAAAAGGATAGGATTGCTATGCGTAAACATCCATTTAAAAATCTATCCATCAATTTCAAAATATTTTGTATTTCTTGTCAAAATCTATTCGACGATTTTTAAAGTATTTCATATTTCTTATTAAAATTTATCCGATGCTTTTCAAATTATTTCGTATTTCTTGTTAAAATCTGACACTTTTCAAAGTATTTGATGCAAACCTAGGATATTAGAGAACCCTAGACCCAACAACAAATGCAGAATGACAATGGATCGTCTTGTGAATCAAGAATGAGCAACTTGACCCAAACCAAACTTATTGGTTGAGCCAAAGTTATCAAGAAGAGTAGCTTGACCCTAACCAAATGGGTTGGTTGAACCAAAGTTATCAAAGCTTGATCTTCAAGATAGATGCTTGAAAAGACCAAGTTCTTCCAAAGAAGATCAAGAAAGAAGAACCTCACAAAGAGAAACTCACAAGTTGTATTCTTCAAAATCAAGTCTCCAACAAATGGAGCTTCTAAGCCTTTATATAGGCAATTCTCCACAAAGAAAATATATTAAAATATTCTAACCAACCATTCTCCACTAAGGAAATATGTTAAAATATTCTAACCCACCATTCTCCACTAAGGAAATATGTTAAAATATTCTAACCACCATTCTCCACTAAAAAAATATGTTAAAATATTCTAACCCACCATTCTCCACTAAGAAAATATATTAAAATACTTTAAAAGGTAAAACTAGTGGGTTTTGGTGGAGTTGGCGGATGACGGGGCGCGATGATGGGGCATGATGACGCGATGCGCTGACGGGCACATGGATTAGCGCGTGGGCCCCACCAAACTTTGGGTAGGTGCGTGTTGCTGGTATTGTTGGGAACACGCTGCGCATACTACAGTGGTCCTTTGAATAAGTAGCACCTCTTTGCCTTTTTGGACTTGTAATTCCTCTTCATCAATGCTTAGCAAATTCACCGGTCCTTAGTTCTTGGCATGTAGACTCTTTCCCATGGATTTCTTCAATCAAAAGTTGAAGTCTCTCATTCATCTTCCTTGTCTTTGCTCTAGTCATTGGTCTTTCGATGTTTTGTAAAGAATATTGGCCTTGGGTCATGACTTGGTTCTTTATTGGCTCTCGGATCATATTAGTATTTCGTATTTCTTGTTGATAGATCGCTATTATTCTTGGCGATATTTTGATGTTGCCAAAGATTCTTGCTATACAGGACGTTCGTTTTCCCAAGAGGGACGTCCGTCATAACCTAAATGACACTGTATTCTATTAAATTCTTATATTATATTTATGGTACAAAATTAACACTAACTCAAATACCTTTACCATAAAATTCAACTATATAAGTAAATTTAACAATTACAATGTACCATGTAAATTTATTATATTTCACATAATTGAAGTTTTACACGTAAACGAATTTACATCATGAAACCTAATAAAAGATAATAAAATGTCATGTCATATACATTGACATTTTCACTTATGCACTAGTATGTGTTTGACATTGTATCTTCATACATTCACAATTGCATGATAAATACATAAATGACGATTTGGCTAATATGTGGGTCAAGTGTAGTTGTCTATTGTACTAGGTAGACAAACATTGGTCGATCATAGTGCCTAATGTGTAAGTAACTTACGTGTTAGAGTGATGCATATCGTTTAGTATAATTACTCAAATTGGTTGCGATTTATGGTGCTGAAAGATACTAATTGAAACCATGAGAACCCAGCGGAATGTTTCACTTATGTGGTTACGAACAATCATGATTTGTGATGGAGCTTACTATGATACATTCTTTGTAAATCCTCAAGAGGTAATTGGAAGGTAAGACCACGTGGTGAGCTATGTGTGGAATCTAGTTTGTGGGATGAATGTTGTGCATGTTGTATGATCATATTGACACAGACATCATAACATGTTAATATATTGGATATTCATATTACATAGACAGTAGCACTTGTCTATATAAATAATAATGAATATAAATTAGACATATGCATTAGATGTGAATGCATTATCATTTTATGCATGTAGGTAGATAGATATTAGCATCTACTTGGGATATGTCAATTTGAGTTGAGATGACTACATCTGATGTTTATTGCATTGACTTCAGAGAATAAGTGCAGGATTGTAGTTGCACTTGATATTGATGATTAAGTGCATAAGATTAGTTGCACTTAATGGTTAGGTGTGCATAAAGTTAGTTGTACATTGGATTAGAGTGGTCATACATGACATTAATGTATATGTTGATAATGACATATATGTATATATATATATATATATATATGATTTATGATATCATATGTCTATGTATTCATTACATGCATTATACACTTCAAACATGTAGAAGAAGTGTGTAATATCATTGACATATAGATCACGAAAATTTGTAAACATGAATGTCTGATTGATTGATCACAAGAATTGTAGTAAAGACTAATCATGTAGGGAATTGTGCATGATTAGAGAGATACTGTAATACTCCAAATTTTATCGTGGTGAGTAAATGATTTTATTATATCAATGTTTAGTGATTGAGATTATGATATGTGGTGTAATTTGGTGGTATTACGTATTGGCTTAAGGAGGAGAGGAGATTCAAATGGTTAAGGGAGCTTTGAAGGGAAACTGGTCGACCATTTGAGAAGTGGTCAACCAATTTTCTATACAGATTAGTTTTGGGGGACTCTCAGATAGAAAAGTGGTCGACCAGTATGGAAGTGGTCGACCAGTTTTGTAGAGAAAATGAATTCTGGGAAGAAAAATGGTCAACCAATTTTGAATTGGTCGACCAGAATACGAAAGTCATCCGATATTTTGTGTGATGTTTGAATTTTATTGGAAGCTTTTGGAGGTAGAAACTTCAGGGATTCTCATACGTGGCAACACCTCCAGCTTGGTGCAGGAGAAGGGTGAAACTAGAAGATTAAAGGGCTTGAAGGCTTAGATTTTTAAAGGAAGAAGGAGACTTTCTCTCAAGAACCTCTTTTCTTCAGAGTTCTTTTTCTCTTCTCTCTTTGAAGTTTAAGGTATGTTTAGCTCCTTCTTAATTTTGTTAAGAGTTTATTGAAGTTATAATGATAGGATGAAGTGAGAGTGAGGGAAAGGATGAAATCGAATGAATTTGGTATTTGTTATAGGTTGTTTGTTTTCCTAAAATTTCTAGATTAAGTCAATTGGATATGTTATTAAGGACATCTTAAGGGAGGAGTAGGTTTTGAAATTAATGGATTTGGTTTAGTAGTGTGAAAGTTGTGATTTAGGAAAGAAATGTGAAGATTAGAGGAAACCCTAGAGTGCATGTATAAAGGAATTGTGTCTATATCATAGGTTGTTGATGGATGTTTATTGGTTTTGTAGATATTGTGAAGAACTAATCTTAAAAGTTGAATTACACTAAGGACCTAAGGTAAGAGATATATGTGTTTTTGACCTAATAGCCTATGTCAAGAATTTAGAAAATTGTTTGATATGCTGTATATTTATGCATATATTATTATGATATGGTGTGATTACTTGTATGCTTACATGTGATTAGTTATTGGAAATATATGAGGTTAGTGTTGGTATGATTAAAGAATAAAATGTTGATTTTTAATGACATGATAAAAGTAAGAAACGTAAAATGTTGTTATGATATGAATTGTGTAGATAATAATGTGCATTACATGGTTCATATGCATTACATGCATCACGGTTTTGATGAAAATGTATATAATGTTTTGTGCATTGTAATGTAAATGATAAGTGGGTGCTCATGCATACCAAGTGGATGTGTTTTTGGGCTAGTGGTATAGGACGCTGGCCTAAGAACAAGTCTGTGCGGGTCGAATTCACCCAAAGCAGACAACATCCATTTGGGCTATATGGTTACCGTTTGTATCAATAAATGTAAATGAAATGGAATGAATAAACATAAATATGTGATTGTGAGACGGGGGTCTAGCAATAGTTAGGCTTAGGAGAACTATTTGATGATGTATCTCTTCCCTCATCGGGCTTGAGTGACAGTTCTGCATCAGAGAACCCGAGGATGTAAATTTTTCCTTGAACTGATGTTCTCCAATCGTTCTAAACTGTTATGTGACTATAAATAATGGACAAAAAGATAGGTTCTTTTCTGAAATGGACATCATGAACACTGAGTCAGCATGAGCATCATTTTCATTATATCTCTTATTGAGCGTTAGACTCACAGTTTAAGGCTTTTGATGTAGGTAAGCGTGAAGATAAAGAAAGAAATGAGCAGTTGATGGGGGATTTACGTGTTGCGGATCTTGTGGCTGGTTGAGCTAAATGATAAAAGAAAGGAAAAATATGTTTTAAAGTTATGAAATGTATTTGAACAAAATATGTTTAAAGAAATGAAATTTTATTTATGGGGTTCGTTTTATTATATTATTCTCAAATGCGTTTATTTATGAAAAGTCTTTCGCTACACATTTTTATAAAAGAAATAGTATTTCAAATCTCGACAGTTTAAGTGTACGAAAAATGGGTCGCTACATATACCTTGGATTTTAGAAATTAGATTGAATGTCTAGTGGGTACGATTACACGTGAAACCTAATCAATAAATAAATGACATGTGTAAAAAAGAGAAAGATATAAAATTAATGATAAATCTTATGGTAAAATAAAGAATGAAAAGGTTAAAAAAATACGACAATCTAAACTTGAACATAAATGTATATGTTTGTAGAACCAGATAACAATAACTCATAAAGTAAAAGCAGAGACAAGTTGATATGATGATTTTGAGCACAACATAGGTTAGAGTATATTTTATTTGGACTCTTGTATATAGTATATATGTTAGCATGACCCATAGTCTATATCTATTTTGAGATTTGAGTTTTGTATGTAATAAGATTCATGCTATTTTATTGTGACCCTACATACTAGTTAGTTGCTAGTTTTAGTTAGATTATTATAGTTTAATCTTTATAAGTCGTTTATGTCTGGAATGCATATTTTGTTATGAGTGCATTAATTTCTATCTTAGAACATTGGGTGAGCTTGAGTGAGTGTTGCATTTCTACTAGATCGTAAAGATTAGACATGTGATTGATCGCTTGTAACGTCCCATAGCGTAAATTCTTTTTCTTAATACTACTTTTAATATTCATTTAAATTGTTCCTTTAAAACAATATAGCAAAAGTCTTGAAAGAAATATCATTTAAAATTCAAGTGTAATAAAATCCAACATAAAATAAACATAAATATTCGTAAAATATTTTAATTTAAATTCAAATATTTAAAAGCATAATTAAAAATAAAAAGTCTTTTTTTTTCAATTTGTTTTTCTCAAATCTTCACACCACGAGTCAATTACGCTCTAACAACACCTTAGCTTCGCCCATGAGAATCCTTTATCAATTGCAACCATCATTCGTTCACATCCTCAAGTTGCTCAGTAAGTTCATCTTCACTAACATCACAAAGTTCACCTATGAGCATAACACTTAGTAAGAAATGCATATATGATATGAATATGATATGCAGTATGTAAAAATAATATTTTTTTAGCCATCATTCTTATGTTTTTCTTCCACTTAACATCCACTTGTTATGGGTAATTTAGTCTAGGGGAGAGAGTGATTAGATACACCTTATGCGGGACAGTCAATTCAAACCCCACCTACCATGACTAGTTACGTTTATTCAGTTTGTCTTTCAGTTTTTCTTAATGCAAATATTTTTCATGATGCACGAAACATACTAACAATTTGACATGACCTCGATTATCGTCTCAAATATAAACAATAGATAGCAAGTAGTAGATATATCTTTGATTTACATCTCAAACATAAATAGTAAACAACAAGCAGTAAATATATCCTTGATCACAACTCAACGTCCCAAACATAACAGTAAACATAACCTCAATCAACAGCTCGTAAGCATCAGAGTAGAATATCATCATAACACTACCTTAACCTAGCACATTGTGATGTAGGTCAAAGATCAAATACAAGCAAACTTTATTCCAACATGAAGTTCTTAGTGGAGTCTGTAATAACTAACTTTTGTTCCAACATGTTTACTTCACTAGAGATTAAAAAAAATTGAGTTAAAAAATAAAAAGATAGAACTTTATTAACTACACTATGTTTCAAAGACTAAGATATAACTCCATGATTTCATCATTCATCACCATCATCCATCAAATTTCATGAAATCCTAACTGTAGAAGATATATCGTCAGAGAGCTTGAGAGAAAATCTATCAACTTTGTGGCTCAAGGGTGATAAGAGTTTCGCTCCAATCCTTCGTATTTATAGATTGTCAAATCTGAAAATTTTGCGAAAGAAAATCCTACAGAAGATGCATCTTGGTATTATTATTTCTTTATTAGTATGAGAATAAAATTGCAGATTTTGTGAACAAATGTGTTTTGAATCTGTCTACAAAGTTGAAGCAGAAGCGCAAGCTTTCACTACAGACATCCACTCGTCTTTCTTCTCTAATAACAATCTATCATATTCACATTTTACCCTTACTTTTGGGAACACCAATGCTTCTTTGTACATCAACGTTTTCTCGGATAACTCATCCTGCAAAACCCTTGTTAATTATCTGCCTATCGTTATATGCCACATATGCATATCCTTTCACGGATATTTCTCCTGCGGATACAAACATTTCTGGGAACACAAACACTTATGCAGACACCTATTCTCGTGGATCCCTCCTAAACTGTCCGCCAATTGCCATATGCCATGTATACATCCTTTAGCGAATACCTCTCTCCCTGCCACCAACGCTTCTGCAAACACTAATGTTTTCGAAACACCTCATTTGTGGATCCCTTTTAAACTATCTGTCAATCACCATCTGCCACGTGCACATTATTTCGTAGATACCTTTCTACCACGGACAGTAACGCTTTCGCGGACACTAACATTTCTGTGGACACCTCACTTTGACGGATATATCCTTACCTTGTTCGCCAATCCCTGTTCACCACGTATACATTTCTTTTTGCGGACACATCACTTTTGCGGACACGAATACTTCTGTGGATATCGACTCCTCTGCATTTCCGCCACTAATTGTCCACCACATATATATTTCCTACGTAGATATCTGACTCTCTCAAACACTAATGCTTTCGTGGACCTTAACGTTTCCTCAAATACCAGTTCTTACGCATTGTCCATTCATTCCTATCTGCCACGTATATATTTCCTTCGCAGATACCTCACATCTATAGACACAGATACTTCTGCGGACCCATTCTATCTAGGGCACTCTTCCGTAGACTCTTTACACAGTATTCTTTCCTATTTCATTCCACAATTCCATTATTTACTTAATAACTCTCATATTTTAATTAAAATATAATTATTTCCTTTAGCTTTCCTGTGACACTAATATTCCATTTAAATTCCAAATTATCACATTACATATAAATTTATTGATGTAAATTTTTTGGATGTTACATCACCTCCTACATTGGAAATCTATAAATCACAGTTCGCGCCAGTGGTATTCAAGATAGGTCGTGACAGCTAGGTCCAATATACCTTATTATAAATTACGAATGTTATATGAAAAAATGAATAACAAGTTCCAAAATATTTATAAGGGAGTATACCTATGACAATGATTTGCACTGCATTTGTTATTGGTATTATTGGAAGAGTTGATACTTGTAGGGGTGGGCAAAACTAAATCGGACCCACAATTTCAATTGTAATCTGCGATTCGTTTCTAGTTCATTCCTTTCACCACCTTTATAAGAATCATAATCGGTTTTTAACATAGAAGAACTATAGATCTTGGTTCAGTTTAGAGTTTTCGATATAAAAAA
Organism: Begonia loranthoides; assembly: GCA_022433065.1. Taxonomy (NCBI): domain Eukaryota; kingdom Viridiplantae; phylum Streptophyta; class Magnoliopsida; order Cucurbitales; family Begoniaceae; genus Begonia; species Begonia loranthoides. The sequence goes on from CM039484.1 coordinate 27,057,918, forward strand.
CAATGGATCATAAAATCAAATCCAAATTTGGTTCAAACACAACCTAAAGCTAAAAGTACTCATTGATTCGGCCAAAACACAACAAAATGGGATCAAAATCTATATATATATATATATCGAACGAAATCAGATCTTAAGTTTAACTTCAATTCGACTGTGGTTATCCAGTATTTTTATCTTAATTTCAAATCCTAGAAACTATTATTACACAGTTCAATTTGGTTAGACCTTGAAGTCGGACTCAACTGGTTGTGTCTATACCTAGATGCTTGAAATTATTTGACTATGAGGCTAACAACAAAGAACTCTGGAAATTAGTGTTACTCGTAAAATTAATATGAAAAATATTATGTGACAAGAATAAAAGAAAAGCCTAAAAAAATCAATTATAGTAAATTAATTTAATGAATAAATTAAATACGAAAATTAACAAAACAACCACAGAACTATAGCATCAATGACAAATCAACTACTAAACAATTTTTGCTAACAAATAAAATACTGAACTATGTAAAATGAACAACACAAACATTGCTATCACGTTTATTGTTAAAAATTTCAATTTTGTTCCTCAGCGGAAAGAATATCTTTCTGTCGCGGAAGGTAAGTACTAATTATGGAGTTTCTAGTTAGTTGTTCCTCCTCGAAAAGTATGGCATTCCACGGTAAAATATTATACTTTCCTCCATGAAACGTAAGTACTAATAAACATTTCTCTTTATGAATCATTCCACCGTGCAGAACAATGTCATTCCGCGGAGGAAAGTATGACGTTCCACAGTGGAAGTTATACTTTCCTAGGGGGAATGACATCTTTCCTTATCAAAACGACGTTATTTTGCAAAGGAAAGTAACTCTCTGCCTTCCATTGCCCAAGCATATAAATTCAAATTCCGTGCTCTAGAGAGATCACACTACTCTCAGAGTGATTTCCTCAGGGAACCTCGAACTCTACCCTGTGCATTTTCCTCATTGTTTCATCAATTCCAATGGATTTACCAGTACCAGGACGAGCAAATTGACTCTCAAGCGTAAAGGTGCTCCCTCTCAATCTGAACCTCAATCTCAACCAGAAACAGAATCGGCCCGTGACCGTAGACAAAGCGCAATTGAGTTTATTCACGCTCAGTTTCAGAATCGGCCCGTGACCGTAGACAAAGCGCAATTGAGTTTATTCAAGCTCAGTTTTCAGGGCAATGCACAACCAGAGGTTGAACCACAACCAGAGGTTGAACCTCAACCTCAACCTCAACCTTAACCTTAACCTCAAACTTAACCTCAACGATGACCAAGAGGTCAATTGGTCTGTTTCAAACCTGTAACAGATAGTTTTCACTCCTCGCTCTTCAGGACTACAATGGCGAATGATAGACACAAAGTTGATATTAAACATCATTCAATTATTGTAACTAGAAGAGTAGACCTCAATTCATTGTCTAATTTGGGAATTGAAGAATGGTTGAGAGTGCTGGCTTAGCCGGGTTGTATAGATTGAGTGGAAGTTATTGTAAACGGATTGTGAAATTATTTATGTGAATTTGGGATTGTCCACCCAACCATTAGAGGACTGGATTTAGATGTTTGGAAGTGAGTTGAGGCTGACTCCTAAGGATATTAACCTACTACTTAAATGTTTGATGGAGGAACCAAGTGAGGAATATTACCATGTATCTCGGAAGTTAGATTTCATTAGACGAGGAGAAGGTCTAGTAGTGCTTAGACAGTTATACCGTGATCTTGAGATTGCAATGTTCAAGAAGCCAAGTCCAATGACTTGAATGCCAAAGCCTAAGTGACTCACACCATCATGATGCACACTATTCTGCATCGGGATAACATCGAGATTATGTTAGCAGTATGAGTCTCTATACTCTAGAGAAAATGTTTAACCAAAAGAAAGTGAACATCAGATATGTAAATTTGAGTCATATGTACACCATCCTCAACAACATGGCCATGAGTCTATCATTTAATTGGCTCATTCAGAGGATTGTTAAGCATTATGAGGTACCAATCTCATATGGAGAGCTGAGAATTCAAGAGAAGGTCAGCGACGTCTACAATAAATTAAAAGTGGACTGCATGGGGATCACCAAAGTTGAAGGGGAATGGATATGCAAGTCTCAATCCAAGGTCGCCAAGAAGACACAATCAAAGGTTTCCCAGCCCCAGGCCCCTCAGTCGTACACCCTCCATTCCCCTTAGTCGTACAGTCTCCGTCCACCTCAGAGGGACAACCTCCATCATCACCTCTACAGCCCATGGAAGAGATACTTCACAGCCTATATCTCTGCCCTCTCATCAGTCATCTCACTTAACGTTGATGCCTGAGGAGACTGTCAGTTGGTTGCAAAGAATTAAGGAGCAAGCGGAGAAGTGGCATCAAATGGTGTTGGACAGAGTTCAAAGGATGAAGGGCCAAGTTCAAAGGATAGAGGACCAAGCGGAGAAGCTCCATCAAATGGTGTTGCATCGAATGCAAAGAATAGAGGACCGAGCGGAGGAGTGCCATAATGAGTTGTTGGCTGAAATGCAAAGAATGGGGTTGTGAACAAGGAGATGTGTGTATGATCAAGCAGTCCTTCTAGCATCCTCTCCACCAGCCCCCCAAGCATCCTCTCTAGCAACCTTTCTAGGAACCAAACCCACAAAATGTCTGTAAGTTTTTTAGTTTATACGTAGAATGTATTATTTAGTTTATTTATATGCGATATAATAACGTGTCTCATATTTGCAGTGCTTTTGTCATCACAAGCCAACTTTCTCCTTCTACTGTGCTTGCCATGATGATGTACCCGCGAAACGTCTGTTGTTCACCAAAGCATCTAACGTATACATGGGCCCACAGTTTTCATTTGTGATCAATGATTTGCGGAGGAAATCTCGCAAGAAGAAAGCGGTGCAGCATAGTTGAGATGTGTAGGGATACTAAGATACTGAATTTGTTGTATATAATAAAAAAATCATTATCTCTTTATATATTTACTTAGTGTACTTGGATAATATATGTTGATGTTTATGTTTTGTTTTATTTTGTTTACTTGGATAATATCTATTTGGAAAATATCAGGTTTTGATAATATCTGGTTTTGATAGTATCACAAGGGGGATAGACTAAAAACAATAGAAATTCTTGCAAAATTTTCAATTTTGTAACAGAGAAATTAACTTAAACCATTTCATTCATCATTAACCAACTAACATATGTTAGCCTTTTTGGTAGGCTAAGTTTTATTTTGATGATAACTAAAATGTTGATTAATTTAATAAATCAATAAGTTGTATTTTGTGTTATATTTTGTATTTTCTGGTTACTATTCTTATCATTTTTATAACAATATTTATATCCGTGTTTATTGGAAATACCCTAAAAATGGGTATTATTAATGTGCTAACAAGTTTACTTGAGTCCATGTAGTGTAGCATATCATTTTGGGACTTAGCAAAGTTCAGGGTCAAATCTATCTCCAAAAGTTCAGGCTCAATTCTATCACAGTGAGATTTCGGACGATAGTTTGGTCATCCGAAAACTCCATAGGTCATCCGAAAACTCAATTTGGAGTTTTCAGACGACCCGCGGACGATGCGGATGCAGAGGACTACTCAGTTTTGAATATGTTTTTTATGGGTGACTTTTCGGACGATAGCCGACGATAACCCAACGTCCGAAAAGTCCAGATTTCGCCAACGGACAGATTTTCAACGGACGGATTTCAACGGCTATCTCCAACGGCTACATGCAGTCGACTGAAAACTCATTATAACGTCCGAAAACTCATTGCCTATAAATAATGGATCACTCCAAGCTCTCCACAACGAACTGAGAATCGTGGTGAATCCCTGCCGAATTTAATACGCGATTCTGATCACTGTGAGCTATTATTGTAAATCCAATTCTCCCCAACACGTAAACTTGCGAGTTATATTTGGGATAATTCGGATTAGATAGATTGCACTTTAAATTTTCTAATCATATATTGTGCTTGATTGTAAAGGGTGATTCCCTAAGAATTCATCACACTAGGGTGACAACCCGAGACACTTGAAATATTCGTAGGTTAGATTGAACGCTCATAAGTTCAATTATTGGGTGACGCCCCGCAATAGTCAAATTTAGGGTGACATCCCATAAGAGTCAAAGGTTGACGACTTTATAATTAGTCAAGGGTGACACCCATATTAAGAGTAAATTTGTAAACGGTTTTATTGGCACCCGTAAGCTAATTGCTTAGTGTATCTCCAAGTGAAGCTTGGAGCGCGGACGTAGGCGAGTTTACCGAACCACGTAAACAAATATTGGGTGCACTTTTCTAACTTTACTTTTTAATTTACGCACATTGCTAATATTTGTTAAGTTGCATCTTGAAAATTTTCTTATTGAATTTCTTGTTGAAATTTATTGTGAATAACTTTGATCAATTCTAGTGTATATAATCGATTATGGATTTCAATAGAATTGTTGAGAGTCAGTGCACTTTTACACCTCCACTTTTTGATGGTTGTAATTATTTGTATTTGAAGTGTAGAATGAAAATATTTATACAATCTATTGATTACTTCTTATGGAAAATCATTGAAAATGGAATAACTCTTCGTAGACCATGTTGTGAATTCAATGATATAGATAAACATAACTGGAATTTGAATGCTAAAGCTATGAATATTTTGTATAGTGGACTATGTAAAAATGAATTTGATAAGATACAATCATGTGTTAGTGCATTCAATATATGGAAAACTCTTGAACTAACACATGCAGACACAAATCAAAGAACTAAAGGTGAAGATAGCTCATCCTCCAAAAAAGAAGAGGAAGTGACTAACGTATGCTTCATGGCCAATGATATTGAGGTAAACGACTACCATAGTAATTCCGATTCTAACAATGATGATGATGGTGATTTATTTAATGAATTACTAGATAGTTTTCATGAGCTCAAAGATAAATATAAATTGTTGAAAAATGAGAAAAATAATTTGATTAAAAAGCATGATATTTGGAATAAATCTCTTGATGATCAAATTGTAGAATTAAAAAAGCATGATTGATATTTCTAATGCTTCCTTTAAATCTCTTGAGTATGATAGTGGTAATTTGAATTTGTTGAATGATGAATTGAAATCTACTATCAAATCACATGAAAATGAAATTGACTAATTAAATGTTAAGAATTGTGATTTGATTACTACTATTAAATGTCGTGAACATGAGATTAGTGATTTGAGAAATAGAAATGATAAATTGAATACTTATATTAAATCTAAATCTACTCTTGATGCTAATGCTAAAATTGAATCTCTTGAGACTGATATTTGTGAATTGAAAACAAAGAATAATGATTTGAACTCTATTGTGCTTAAATTCACAAATGGAAGCAAAAATTTAAATATGCTCTTAAGTTCGCAAAGGATTACTTTTGATAAAGCCGGTATTGGATATGAACCCTTTGCAAAGAAAAAGAATTACACAAATTTATTTGTGAGCTCATCTATTTGTAATTATTGCAATTGTGTAGGACACAAATCTTTTTTATTGTCCATTAAAATTAAATGCTAATGTAAAATCAAATTATGATTCTAAATTTGTTCATCCTTTGAATTTAAATTCTAAACTTAAATCGAATTTGAATTCTAAATTTGTATGGGTTCTTAAAGGAACCAAACCTATAACAAATGGATCCTAAAATGGTTTGGGTACCAAAATATGCAAAATGAGTTTTGTTGTAGGTTGAAGATTCTCCCAATGAGCTAAATGAATTTGGATACTTGAATATCCAACAAAAGGGGAGAAACTTCAAAGGATGCCTCCAATGCTTTATAAATGGAAATAAACTTAGTGGAGGTACACAATTTCTTTTTAATTGATTTAATTTGATAATTGAATTCTTGGTTTGGAATTGATGATATTGAATTTATTTGGGTAAAAATTCTTGTGATGTACCTAAATTGAACTTATCTTATTTCTTTAATTAATATTGTGTTTGAGATTTGAATTCCAACAATTAGTAGTCTAAATTGAATATACTCATAAATTGGTTGAATTGTTGGATATAGAATCTTTTAAAATAAATTGGCTTCATCCATGATTTATTTTTCTCTTAATGATAAAGGAAGAGATAATTGTTTTGAATTAAATTGTTTAACTTTGATTAGTAGAACATCTTCTTAGATTAATTGTTAGCTTTAATCTTTTTGTATATATAGGTTGAAATTGTTTTATTTATTCAATTAGTATTTTGATGAGTGGTTCCAACAATTGAATTCTAAATTGCATATCTTTGAAAAAGTGTTAGATGTTTTAATTTTGTTGATTTAGGATTGCATTGAGATAAATTGATTTTGTTTTTGGAGTAAATTGATAGATATCATAGGTTGTAAAATTGGTTAGGTTTTCATTTGATATCTAGGAATTGAGAAGTCTTTATTCCTTCAATCTATATTTTGATGGTTTGTATTCCAACAACCTAGTCTCTCAATTGAACTTGCTAGTGCAAATATTGGATTGTTAGATGCTAAGTTGGATTTTAAGTTGAATGATTGTTTGGAATAAATTGCTTTATCTTTTTGAGAATGTACTTCTCTCATGATTTAAAATTAGCTTGATATAAGGGGAGAAGAGTAGAAAAATTGTTAATTTATGATTTTTTGTTAATTTCTCCCTTGAATTGAATTTGAATGACAAAATAGGGGGATAAAATAGAATTGTGTTGAGATCATTGACTTGGCTTTGAAATGTTGATTTTAATTATAGTATTTGATAGATTTTACTTTCACTAGGTTAAACTTTGACATGTCTCCCTTGATTGTAAATTGAATAATGGAATATAGGGAGAAAATAAAATTGTTTAGAGATTCTTGTTTTGATTTTGCTAACTTGGTTTCTTCTTTTGATTAAATTTTGAACATGGATAACATAGGAGAAAATTAAATTGATAGGAGAAAATTGATTTGCTTGACAATCGTTTTTTTTTTTGAAATTTTAGAAGTCTCCATTGAATTACTTTTAACTATTGATATAGGAGAAGAAAAGTAGAAAAGATTTTTTGTGCTCTTTTGTTGATTTGGATATCTCATTGGATTGATCTTGCTATGGAAAGAAAAGGGAGACATAAAATGCATAGACAATTGTTTTGCTCTTTCACTATTTTAATATCTTCTCTGGATTAAATTCATATATGTTTAAAAGGAGGAGAAAATAGAATTATTAAGAATTTGTTTATATTATTGATTTGTTTTTAAAAAATTGTCAAACTTTTTAAATTTTAATGATTAGCTTCCGCTAGGCTAGACTTTGATAATTCTTCCTTGAATCTAACTTGATTAATGCAAAGAAGGAGAAATTTGAATTGGTTTGACATTGAGTGTTTAGAGGAAGAAATTCTTATTGTTTTGTTTGATAATTTTGTTTCCCTAAATGTTTTTAGTTTTGAGATTTATTTAGGGGAAGAAGTTTTGTAGTTGTTTTTCAAATTGATATCAATATTCTATATTGATTTGAAATCACACAATTGATATCAATAATTGTTTTGTTTTAAACATCTACAATTGGTATCTATCTTAAATTTTCATCCTCAATGTTTTGATTGTATGCAATGATTTAGTGAGAGATGAATGATTCTTAACTTGAATATCTTTGAAAGATGAATTATACCAATTAGTATTTTTAAAATTGTTTTTCGTCTCTTCAATTGGTATCATCAATTTCTCTATGCTGTGAAATTTTTAAATTGGTATCACTCTTTGTTATTAGGATTGAATTTCAACAATTGATATTTTTGGACATATTTTTTCAATTGTTATCATTTATAGAACTATTTTATATTTGGACTTATTGAGATCAAATTTCTTCAAATTAATTTATCTTATAAATTTGAACTCATCCATGAATTATTTTTCAATTGGTATATTTTTTTTATTAAATTGGATGGTTCTCTTAAGTCTTTGGATTCTCTCCTATTTGCTTGGTGATAATTATATAGGGGGAGAGAAATGTTTAAATTGGTTTTTATTGTTGCTCTAAGAGGGAGAGACATTTGACTTGATTTTGATATTACACATTGGTATCATATGTGATAAAAATGATTTGATCTTAACCTTGGATTTACAATTGATATTAATCTTTAACAAACTTGTTTTGCATCCAATTGTGAATTATCAATTGTTATCTTTTGTTAATTTCTTAACTCTTAAATTGGTATCACTTGTAGAAATGGAAACTTTGTTTTCAATTATTGCTCTTTAAATGGTTTCTTACTCCTTCATTTAGTATCATATTCAAAAGTTAAAATTGGCTTACTATTGATACTCTTAAATTGATATCTATCTCTTGGATCCTAAAATGGCTTTTATTTCCTACATTAGGCATCGATTTCTTACATCTCATTTTTTGGTATCTATTACTTGGAGTGAAATGCTTAGACTATCCCTCACATATGTTTAGGGTTTATGATAAAAAGAGGAGCCTATTCTTGATTGAATATTTCCTTGTGGTGGTTTTTCAAATTGGTATTATATTTTATACTACAAATTGAAATTGAATGTCTATATGCCTCCATGATTTGTCTATTTGCAAGATTCTTTAAATATATGGGGATAATAATTTTGAATCTATGTTATTTGAATGTGGTTGATTTCAATTTGATATAATATATTTAGCCACTCATTGAGAATATTTTTGTTAGAAATCTTTGTAATTGTGGTTATTTACAATTGGCATCTTATTTTTAACCACATAAAATTTATATTGAATGCTTAGATAATTCCCTCCATGGTTTACTTCTTGGATAGATTTCTTAATTAAGGGGGAGATTTTGTCTTGAAGAATATTTTTGAATTTTTGTTAGAAATCTTTGTGGTTTCTTTATTTGGTATCTCTTTTTAACCACAATTTAGATTTGAATGTGAATGGTTAATTCCACCCTTGTTTGATTTGTGGATAAATTCTTTGATTAAGGGGGAGAAATTTGTTTTTAGTAGAATTAATTGTTGAAACTATTGTTGAGATTTTCTTTGGACTCTAATGCTAATTCCCTCACTTTACTCATATTAATACTGTTCATAGGAAGAGAATTTCTTAGACGAATATTTTGATGAGTTTATTTTGATACAATTTTTTGTTGCTTTTGGACTTCTCTCCCCTAGAATTACTTTTTGATTATGACAAAAAGGGGGAGAATGGTGTATAAGTTGTGATATATTTTAGGGGGAGTTTTGTAACATGTTGCATGAATTAATGGGTTGATAAATTGCATAACTAAATTGGAAAAATCTTATATGCAATATCTATATGCAAATGCTTAGTTTTAGGGTAAACAACTTATTGAATTTAGTCATCATCAAAAAGGGGGAGATTGTTAGCCTTTTTGCTATGCTAAGTTTTATTTTGATGATGACTAAAATGTTGATTAATTTAATATATCAATAAGTTGTATTTTGTGTTATATTTTGTATTTTCTAGATACTACTCTTATCATTTTTATAACAATATTTATATCCGTGTTTATTGAAAATACCCTAAAAATGGGTATTATTAATGTGCTAACAAGTTTACTTGAGTCCATGTAGTGTAGCATATCATTTTGGGACTTAGCAAAGTTCAGGGTCATATCTGTCGTCAAAAGTTCAGGCTCAATTCTGTCACAGTGAGATTTCGGATGATAGTTTGGTCATCCGAAAACTCCATAGGTCATCCAAAAACTCAATTTGGAGTTTTCAGACGACCCGCGGATGATGCGGACGCAGTGGACGACCCAGTTTTGAATCTGTTTTTTATGGGTGACTTTTCGGACGATAGTCGACGATAACCCAACGTCCGAAAAGTCCAGATTTTGCCAATGGACAGATTTTCAACGGATGGATTTCAACGGCTATCTCCAACGGCTACATGCGATCAACCGAAAACTCATTGTAACGTCCGAAAACTCATTGCCTATAAATAATTGATCACTCCAAGCTCTCCACAACGAACCGAGAATCGTGGTGAAGCCCTACCGAATTTAATACGGGATTCTAATCACTGTGAGCTATTATTGTAAATCCAATTCTCCCCAACACGTAAACTTGCGAGTTATATTTGGGATAATTCTTATTAGATAGATTGCGCTTTAAATTTTCTAATCATATATTGTGCTTGATTGTAAATGGTAATTCCCTAAGAATTCATCACACTAGTGTGACAACCCGAAACACTTGAAATATTCGTAGGTTAGATTGAACGCCCATAAGTGCAATAATTGGGTGACGCCCCGCAATAGTCAAACATTGGGTGACGCCCCGCAATAGTCAAATTTAGGGTGACATCCCATAAGAGTCAAAGATTGACGACCTTATAATTAGTCAAGGGCGACGCCCATATTAAGAGTCAATTTGTAAATGGTTTTACTGGCACCCGTAAACCAATTGCTTAGTGTATCTCCAAATGAAACTAGGAGCGCGGACGTAGGCGAGTTTGCCGAACCGCGTAAACAAATATTGTGTGCACTTTTCTAACCCTTACCCTTTAATTTACGCATTTATTGTGATTGGTTATTTAATCGTATTTGATAAATCACTTAGGAATTTAGAGAAATTAAAATATCGCACGAAAATAATAAAACGCTATATTCACCCTCTTCTATAGGCGTATATCGATCTTACAACATATTCATTGCAACAATTTAAGCAACCTATGCACAACACCAAAATATACAAAGCAGAGGAATTCTGTCTTTCCGTAGCGGAATATAAGCGTGGTCGATCAAAAAGTAAGGGCGGTCGAACGGTTAAAGTACATATTCAAAATTTGGCTTGGGAAAAAGTTGGTAATTTGATATTTTTATACTAATAAATTTTCATTCATCATCAACAACCAAATTATCAATTCCATTACAACCATATCATGTACATGTGCATGCACTAAGAATCGGTGCATCCAACTGTCTACCATGAATAAACTGTTGTAGATTAAGTATATCTGGTTTCAATGCATAGTTAATAGCCACTTTGATTAAGCGTTGTCTTCGCCACATGCACTGGTACTATTCGTTACCTTGCATATTTGCTCATTCAATCTTATCTTATGTTTCTTATTTGATGGACTTGCCATGATGTTGTGACTCCACATTGTATCCTTGAACAACATGCCTTTAAATTATTTTTTGAAAATTTTCATACAGGTGTCGGATGCAAAATCGATGTTGTGCTTGCCCTGCAAACTCTCTAATAGATGACACCAGCCCCTACAAAGATTCACAGTATGAGTCAAATATTGGTACACAACGCATAACATAAACATAGAAGGCAAAAAGTAATTAAACACATTTTGTTGGTCAGAAATGATTGTCCACCCATTGTTAGACGGAGTGTTTAGATTCTCGAGCAACAATTCCAGAAAATAGCTCTAAAAATCCATATATTTTGTTTCAACCACTACTACAACAATTAGATAAATTTCATCGTTCTCGTCGATGATGACAGTAGTGAGCAAGTGGCCATTGTGATTCAACAATTACTAACGCTTCAACATCACCAACTTGCGGGAAATTTCAGCTCTAAAAAATATATTGGATTCACTAATCGTTAATCATTGTAAAATGGTAAAATAGTTGTAGGCTAGATTTTGACCATTGTCAGTATAGTTACGAGTACTCTAAGGTGCTCCGTTGTATTATGTGACTATTTAATGACAAATACAACAATGATGTTTTCAGTAATTTTTGGTCATAGTTTATTTGTCATTAAGCACGTTGTAGTATAATTGATTGCTCTTTTTCCCTAATATAAAACAAGATAAGGATGGCGACATTAACGATCACAGTCTCTTGGTCAATGACTCTTTCGAGCTTAGGAGTATTCACTACTCGCTATGGTGTAGCTTCTCCTTTTTTCTCCCGCAGATTCAGTTTAGTAAGCGCGAAATTCATCGCTGCTGCTTTCTCTGAACGAACTCTCCCGATTCGCAAAAGAATGGCTTCTTCGGTGTCTTCTACACTCAGTCAAGAGTTTTCGGAAGTTGCCTGTGTGCGAGACAAAATCATTTCTCCGTATGGATCATGGAAGTCTCCGATCACTGCTGATGCTGTCTCCGGCGCGGCCAAACGACTTGGTGGCACTCAAGTCGATGGAAATGGCCGCCTTATCTGGCTCGAATCACGCCCTACTGAGCAAGGGTATCTTTTTTTTGAAATTTCTTAACTCTTTAAGCTAATCTGCTTTCTGAAATAGATTTCTGGAGGAGTTTTAAAATTTTTAGATGATATGGACGTTGATGAATGAGTACTACTCGTGCTTTCAGGCGTGGAGTCCTGGTAAAAGAATTGGAGAATCATGAGAAGGAACCTGTTGATATTACGCCCAAGGAGTTTGCCGTGCGGACTACTGCGCAGGAGTATGGAGGTGGTGCCTTCAAGGTGTTGGGTGACACGGTCATCTTTTCAAATTACAAGGATCAGAGACTGTACAAGCAATCAACTAGTGATGGAGGTGATCTTATCCTTACCCATGCTTTGCAAAAGTTAGCTATATAGCCTATTCAAGATTATGTCATCGGTAATTGATATATCATAGAGAACTGGAAGTCCTATGTTTTTGAATGTGTGCGCTGGTAAGAGGAAGTGAAGGATCATTTGTCAGTCATATTTTCATGTACTTGCCACTGAGGGCTAATGTTTAGCCATGGTTTATGAGCAGGTTCTTCTCCTGTAGCTCTTACTCCAGATTATGGTGGACCAGTAGTAAGTTATGCTGATGGGTATTTTGATTCACGATTTCACCGTTATATTACTGTACAGGAAGGTAAATTTTTATGATGCAATGGTTTATATTATTGGTCATATTGTAGTTGTCCAAAGTATTCATAAATAGTATTTTTGCTGTCTGGCTACTTTTGTTCTATTCTTGGTAGATCGCCGGGAAAGTAGCTTAAATCCAGCCACAACTATTGTTTCAGTTGGGCTTGGCAATGATTATGTTCAAGGTAAGAACTACTTGGATGGAGCAGCAAGTATTCTATTTTTATCTCATGAGGGGTCTTAGAATGAGTGAATTTTCCATTATTTTCCCTTCGTTCTTTATGTTTCTTTTTTCTTTGATGCTTGTTGTTTTTAACAAGTTGCAGAACCAAAGGTGCTGATAGGCGGTAGTGACTTCTATGCTTTCCCACGGGTGGATCCTACAGGGGAAAGGATTGCTTGGATTGAGTGGCATCATCCTAACATGCCTTGGGATAAATCAGAACTTTGGGTTGGCTACATCTCTGAGACTGGGTAAATTAACAGCATTTGCATTTGCATGACTTCTTTTCAATCTTCCACAACAGATGTTGATTTACATAAGCGGGAACCAGATTCTCTTTATGTTTTTCTCTCCTTTTTTCATGTTTGAAAATGTTAAATATAAATTCAAGTTTGTTAAGGAGTAGAAATAATTCAATTAACCTAATTGCTTAAATTGTTGAGATTTTTTGCACTTTATCATGGTATTAGAGTAGGGGATCGTGAGCTCAAATTTCATGCTTCTCAAAAAATTACTGCATTAAAAAAAATTAAAACATTTACGTGTGAGTATGAATTGAAAAAATTATTTTGCAGGTAACGAGATGTGGTAAAAAGTATTGATTAAATTAACCTCAATCCAAAAAAATTAAGCATATGATATTGTTGGTAATTTATCAAAGTTGAACATTATTTTCAAGTCAACACTTACATGTAATAAAGTTTTCACTGTCTGTCTAAGAATCATCATTTATATTTTATTCACTGATATTCTGTCAAATTCTAAATATTTTAAAATCACGATACTTTCTTACTTTGCCAACCAAATTAGACTTTCACTCCATTAGAAGATTATCAACTACCACATCAGTTATTAGTGTGATACCTTTTTCTTTTGTCTTTTCTCGAACATATTTGATTTATAAATATTTTTTTTAATAACTGAGTTATGAAAAATATATACAATAACATAATTGAATGATAGGTTGGTATGTGCATTGAGAAATACATCTTCTATTTTTATGAAGCATTACTTACATAAAAATTAAAATATAGTATGTTAATTTTGTTGATGTCTTTGGTGTATTGGTTCTTCATCCTTCTATGTTAACTCTTTTTCTTGAAAGATTTCATTAAGGTCTAGTTTTTATTTTCTACCATCAATGGTTGGTTATATATCAAATGTATCTTTCTTTGCAGAGAAGTCTACAAGCGTGTTTGTGTTGCTGGTCATGATCCTGCATGTGTCGAGTCCCCAACTGAACCCAAGTGGTCCCCTGAGGGTATCATGTCAATAACATTGAATTGATTGATAAACGATGGTGCAATTTTAGTTTATAAACTAAGAAAATAATAAAAAAAAGTTACGAATGTGACTGAAAAAATTGTGGTTCATATCAATGAACCTGCCGTATTACAATTCTCCTTCACCATTTATATTCTGTGGAAAATGATGGAGGAAGAACAAATTTCGTCGCTTTATAAATCATAATTCTAAATTTACATGATTTTTTGGGTTGAATTCATCATTTTCATTATTTTTATCATAAAACAATAATTTTAATTTTCGCTATTATCATCAATGAAAGATAATCTAATTAATTTTTGTTTTATCTCCACATCCCAATCTTACTATACCTATCAGTAATCATGTACAGTGTTGAATGTGTGAGCTTCTGGATGCAAATTATTGCATTAAATTTTCTATGTTTAACCTTGCAGGAGAACTGTTTTTTATTACAGATAGACAAACTGGGTTTTGGAATCTTTATAAATGGGTAAGCTTTGTACTTCAGCAATTATAGTGACTTGACCTTAAATAATTTAAGCAATAGTAGTTGGCGTTCAAAAAATTTTAGTTAGGGTGAGGCGGAAATGTGAATGGACATCTTAAAAGCATCATTATGGTGGAAGAACCAGGTTTAGTTTCTTACATAATCTATTATTCAACACTAAAACTTGGGTGTTCAAGGTATATTGTCATACAACATTTTGGTTATGGGGAATTGAAAATTTTGTAAATAATTTGTGTTTATCATGCCATGTAATTGGACAACCATAAAGTTGTTTCATGTTATGATTTCATATATCAATATCTATGTGTAATAACTTTTATAGTATAACTATTGGGAAATAAAGTAGGAGGATAATTTAGGTATTATTATTAGGAAAGATTATTATAAATAGGAGAGGGAGAGTGAGGTAGGATTATGAATATTGATGATTTGTTATCCTAGTTATTAGGGTTTTCTGTTTTTGGGTCGGTGTTTTGCCAGACCTGGGACTTTTTGATTTTCCTTTTCTGTGTTGTTAGGTCGTGTTCTTGCAATGGAGTCGTTTAATGCTCATCAATAACCTTATACTTAATTGTGAGAATCTGTGACTGCCTCTTTTATGCTTTTATAATGAAAATAATGGTATATTGATTTCCTCCATTTCTGCTATAGTTTTGGTGATGTTGAGGCTATCTTCCAACAATGGATTTTGAATCTCTATTTCTCTGACCTTAAAAATCACTTTTCTGAGCCTTGTATATTCCTGAATACCAAATTACACAACTGATTTCTTGCCCTAGGTACATTTTATTTTGGCATTTTAGCCCTCCATTTTCAATATTTGAATTTTTTTATGCAATTAAGTAGCCTGATTCGAAGTTCCTACTTAATGGATAAGGTCGAACATGTTGTTCCACGAATAATGCTGGTCCCTTTCTGAAAACCTCGTATTTTTCTCGAAACACGCACAAGAGATATGAAGCAAGTGAATAGAAGCTTCACAACTTTGTGCATGGACTACTAACTCTGTGTGTTCCTTAGTTGTTACCAGAAATTACATCACATGATAACTTTTATTTATTTCAATTGAGATACCAGAATGAAGCCAACAATGAGGTTATAGCTGTATATTCTTTAGATGCTGAGTTTTCTGGACCTTTATGGGTTTTTGGTTTGAATTCCTATGAAGTTCTCCATAGCAATGGAAGAAATAACTTAATAGCTTGCAGCTACAGGTAACTAAAAATGTAAAGGTTGCTTTATTTTATGATGAACTTATATTTTAGTGCATTTGCTTATGGATTCAAGTGAAACTAAGTCTTATGCATTCTTGCAGGCAGAATGGGAGGTCATATCTTGGAATCATAGATGATGCTCAGAACACATTCTCTCCACTTGATATTCCTTTTACTGACATTGATAATATTGTACGTTCAACATCTTATCATTGATGTCATAATGGATTTTTAGATATAAAAGAAGTTATTTTTACCTAATGTCCACATGTTTACGGTTTCAGATATTGGGAACTCGTTGTCTATTTGTGGAGGGAGCGTCTACAATTCATCCATTGTCCATTGCTAAGGTATTTCCTCTATTTTTTTTACCTTTTTCTTTTTTTTCTGACCTTGTTGATTTCACCTAGTTAATAGGTTTTTAAAGTTTGTGCATCCCTTTTTTCCTTTCGCATTGCAGGTGACTCTCGATGAGCAAAGCTTAAGAGCCGTTGACTTCAAAATTATCTGGTCTTCTTCACCTGATTGTTTTAAGTACGAGTCCTACTTCAGCGTACCTGAATTAATTGAATTCCCAACAGAAATTCAGGATGAAAATGCTTATGCCTACTTCTACCCACCATCTAATCCCATGTACCAATCCAGTCCTGAGGAAAAACCTCCGTTATTGTTGAAAAGCCACGGTATGGTTTGATCTTGTCATTTCAGTAATGTCCTTTATTTAGGCAAAGCATAATTATTGAAGTAGTAGAACCTGTAAACTATGTTTAGAAAAATGGGTTGGCTTAAGACAGTTTTACTTTTAGACTAATAGCATTGCAACAGTCCCATAGTTGATAGGATTATTCAAGTTTTAGTTTTTGGTACTATTACCTCGGTTATTGTAGCATAGATTTATGTATGTTATGCAACCTTTAGTGTTTAGCTTCTCGTACATAATGAGGAATTGTTATATTATCATAATTTTAAATTTTCGAAATGGATTCTACTTGTAACTTTGTGTCTACAGTTGCATCAAGATTCATGAAGTAAGCCCTTTTAAAGGAAAAGAAAATACTCTAACATTCTTATCTATTATTTCTACATGATGTTTCTTTTGAAGGCAGGGATGGCGCTGATAATTATTCAATGTCTCTTAAGTCTCAATTCCTTAATACGTCATATTATTCATTGCAGGAGGGCCCACTGCTGAAACACGTGGAACACTGAATTTGAGTATTCAATATTGGACGAGTCGAGGGTGGGCCGTTGTTGATGTTAATTATGGAGGAAGCACTGGTTAGTCTCTGTTAATTTTGAAAAATAGTTGAACTATGTCAATGAATGATCTTGCTAAAGCATGTGATTGAAGCCGTTTGAATCTTACTTTCACTATTTATATTTTGGAATTTTTCTTGAACACTCTGAAGGTTATGGAAGAGAATATAGAGAACGGCTTTTAAGAAGTTGGGGAATTGTTGATGTCAATGACTGTTGCAGCTGTGCAAAATTTTTGGTGAATTATCTTATTATATTTTCTTGCTTTTTGCTGTTATATGGTTGGTAAGACACTACTCATTGGTAACATGAACTTTATTTGTGTAGGTGAACATGGGAAAGGTTGATGGGGACAGGTTATGTATAACTGGGGGCTCTGCTGGTGGATATACCACCTTAGCTGCCCTTGCTTTTAGGGAAACGTTCAAGGCTGGAGCCTCTTTTTATGGCGTGAGTGCCTGATCTTTTAACTGGTCTCTGAATAAGAGCTGATATTGTACTATTTGATTGCCTTTTCAACTCTTTTGGTATAGATTGGACATTTTCCATGAAATGTTCACCACCTACACATCAGCACTTCTTCCATCCTTTGCTTAATTATTTGCTGTCGACACTCAAATGGAAAGAATGCTGTGTGCATTATTCTCTTACTTGAAAAATACGATTTTAAAAAATTGATTTCATAATTAATAAATGTAATTTTCTTGTAAATTATGCTTCAATCTTTGCCCTTGCAAGTAAAAGGAGACTGGACCTTTTGGTTATGTGCATTTTATTAATTAAAAAGTTTTTTTGACATTGGAAATAAGTAAATGACGCCTCATGTTGTAGCTACAACTCTCAATGGAATTCTGAGTTTAAAGTTGCTCCTTATATGAACAATCTTATCCTGTGATATGCACTCATGAAATTCTTGCACATACAGTTTGGAGTATTTATGGATTAGCTTTCTTCATCCTAAATCTAATTATATTTTATTTTTCAATTTCTTGAACAATGGCATGTCTTGTTTTTTCGGATCTTGTATTATGTCAGTTTTTTATTTGTGTTGTAGGAAATGTTGATATCTTTTTTTAGAAAGTGTACAATTCATTGTTAATAGTCACTTTGAAGTTAAGAGTTTAATCTGGATGTTACTTATTTCATACTGCATGGTCCTTGAACAGGTAGCTGACTTGAGCATGTTGAGAGCGGAAACTCACAAGTTTGAATCTCATTACATTGATAATCTTGTTGGTAAGTAATCTGATAAAGTGTGGTGTATTCCTTGGTTCTTTTACAATGTATTGTTAAGCGATTTTAACTGACTCCAGGAGGGGACAAAGACTATTTTGAGAGGGCACCGATTAATTTTGTTCATAAGTTCTCTTGCCCAATAATTCTCTTCCAAGGATTGGACGACAAGGTACTATATGGTTATGGATGCTTCTCACTTGTATGAATTTAACTGATTTGGTAACACATCTATATTTTGAATAATTCTAACTATAATATAATAGGAAAGCTAATGAATGTCACACAAGCTAATGAATTGCCATTGTCTTTGATGTAAGCATGTCCATTTAATGTCAGACAAGCTAATGAATGATGTAGTAACGATATTTGACTTACGCTTTAATCGAGAGATTTTCTGATAATACATACAAGGACACGAAACAAAATGATGCCAAACTCATAAAAAAATGAGGGATAATTCTTATCAAATCTATTACCGACCTTATTTAAGGTACATAAGGATGTATTAGCTCACTAACTTCGTCCTTTTCCACCAAACTACTGGATTTATTTAAACTAAGTTGATCTTATTTACTTAAAGTAGAAGGCATGTAATTTCCTTGAGAATATGGAGTTTCACCCTTTCTTGGGCAGAATGTTGATCTCTGACTGGCTGATGACACAATGGTAATCCTAATTTTGATATTGTTCCAATAAATTTTAGATTGCATCTTATGCAATGTTCAGGTTGTTCCACCCGATCAAGCTCGTAAGATTTACAAAGCACTAAAAGAAAATGGCTTACCTGTTGCGTTGGTAGAGTACGAAGGAGAACAGCATGGTTTCCGCAAGGTAAGTCTATGATTACCTATTTATTGCCAACTAGATCCACATAGTAGTCAAACAGTACATTGATCTGGTATTATATACAGGCTGAGAACATCAAGTTTACACTGGAACAACAAATGGTTTTCTTTGCTCGACTTGTTGGAAACTTCACTGTTGCTGATGATATTACTCCTATCAAAATTGATAATTTTGACTGAAATCTAATGGATAGGTAAATCAATTTTCTTGTAATCACCATAGAAATGAATCTTGGTTAATTTCTTTTTGTTGCATCAGACTGCGGCCAAGTTATCATTTAGAAAGCTGGTGAATTGCCTCTTGTCTTATGATGGAGATATGCATTTTGTTGGAAATGAAATGAGCTTGAAATTACTGCTAACCAGATCCCTGAATGCATATGATTAATGGCATAAACTTGATGTCTAATAATTCAAAGAACTAAGAATGTTTTTGATAAGATCTCAAACAAACCTGATCCCTGAATGCACATGATTAATGTCATAAACTTGATGCCTAATAATTCAAAGAACTAAGAATGTTTTTGATAAGATCTCAAAACAAAACAAACTGCTTGAAAGAAAATATAAAATTCTTCTCTTTATTAGCTAGAACAAGAATTACAGAATGAAGCTACAGATTACTTTTCCTGAATCTGTAAGCTCCCCCACCAAATCACCACCACCCCTTCCCTACCCTTTTAACCCCTTTACAACTATGTTTGGTAACAGTTATTTTTCAACGTCTCAGTAAACTTTGTTTCTTAATTCAGCTTCCTCTGATAGGTAACTCGCGTATGAGGACTATCACGTCCTTGCGCACAAAAATTAACCTAGAAAATGTTCCTTGATGTGTGAAAATTCTGTCCATGTCGCATCATAAGAAGGTATACCCTTCCATTTAATGAACACCGACTGATTTGGATGCTTTAGATTAGTGTTTACTACCAGCATTGTTTCTGGCTCTGTCCTCCATTTTAATTCCTCTGAAATATCTTCTTGCAATGGTCAAACCTCCGTAGCCATTCCTTAGCTGGTTTGAGAAGTGATGCATGAAAAATATCAATCTATCCACAACTACACAAATAGCATTCTTTCCATTCGACTTGGACAATCCCTCAATAAAGTCCATCAAAATTAGGAGTGACCTCCGATAACACCACCATGAAATTCTTCCAGCAATTGAGAAATTGGGAAGATTGACTACTGAAGACGTTACTTCGTATAAAGAACCATCTATCGTTGTGCAGATGGAAACCCTTCAATAATTGCAGAATTCTGCCCAACACAAGATCTGTTTGCACGAGTTCCTGTTCCTCTTCTAACAACAACTTTCCAACAGTCATCAAAACATCCAGCTCTACCCTAGTTTCATCAATTATTGGCTGCCTTGACAAGGCATCAACAACTTTATTTTCTAACCCAGGTTTGTACTGTAATTACCGGTCAGTCCCAAAAAATCCCTCAATTCCTTCAAGTTCTTAGGTGTTGGTCAATCTATCATAGCTTTTATCTTCGCAAAATGTGTTGCCACACCCTTCCCTGACACTAAGTGGCCAAGACATTCTAATTGTTTCTTTGCAAACAAACACTTCTTGCTGTTGGCATAAAGCTGTTGACTTTTCAATATATCCAGAACCACTTCAAGGTGTCTAACATGCTCCAACAATGATGCACTGTAAACTAAAATGTCATCAAAGAAAACTCCTAAGAATATATCCAAATATGGTTTGATGATATCATTCATCAATCCTTGAACATAGAGGGTGCATTAGCAAGGCTAAAAAACATTGCTAAGAACTTGTAATGCCTCTTATGTGTTCTAAATGTCATCTTTGGTATATCCTCGTTCTTCGTTTGAATTTGGTGATAACTCGATTTGAGGTCTAGCTTCGTTAACACTGTAGCCCCATGAAGTTCGTCTAAGTAATTCATCTATAACAGGTGTTGGTAATTTATCCAATACGGTCTCTCTAATAAGAGCACAATAATCAATTCAAAATCTCTAGTTCCTGTCTTTCTTCTTCACCAAAATAACGAAACTAGAGAAAGGACTATGACTGGGTTGTATGAACCCTACAGCCAACATCTCCTGAATGAGTTTTTCAATTTCATATTTTTGACTTCGTTGATATCTATAAGGTCTTACGTTAATAGGAAAAGTCCCCCCGTTTAGTAATATAGCATGATCATGATTTCTTGGAGGAGGCAATCCCTCTGGCATGTGCATAACTACCTCCAAACGATGAAGTAATTCATTGATTTCATCTTGCAACTGTTCATTTGCGTGATCTATTTTTTTTTATCTATATAACATTTAGTTCCACTATCAACCCCCTCTTGCTCATATTGTATAGTACATATCTTTGCCTTTAAAGATATTTTTGTTCTGCCCAATCTTGGTTCGCCTTTGATAATCACCAAATTTCCATCCACTGACATCTTTATAATCAAATTCTTCCAATTAATCTGCATATTGCCACAAGATTCCAGCCACGTCATACCCAAGATTGTATTAGAATTCCCCAAATTCAGCGTAAAAATTCTTCTAGAATGTCTATTTCATGAAGAGAAAGGAATACGTTTTTACACACTCCTGCTCTTTTAACCAATATACCATTTTCCATTGTTATGCCATAACTAGAAGTCTCTGTAATTTGCAATTTCAGCTGATCAACCAGTTTATTCGAAATGAAATTATGGGTTTCTCCTGAATCTATGAGAACTACAACATCCTAAGATCTCACCTTTCCTGTCAACAGCATGGTGTGAGGTCTTGTCAGTCCCACCACTGAATTTAGAGATAATTCCACTGAATCTCCTAATTCAATCACCTCAGTTGTATCTTCATTCACGGTGTCTATGTTCATCTTCAACTCCATCTTGTAACATCTTTGTTGTCTATGAACGGCCAATGAAATATCTTTCATCACGTTAGAAGCGTAGCCCCTTCTCCTTTTTGCTTTGTAACTCTGCCTCTGTGAGCCTCCTCCGTGGAACTTCAGATTTAATTATAGGCTCAGCATTAACATTTCTCTGTGGAAAATTTCCTCCAGTGTTCACTTTAGGGGCAATAGAAGAAAATCTCTCTGTGTGGAACGAATTTCCTCTGGATGATTGTAACAAAACATTCTTTTCTTCTACTAATTGAGCTGCTTCTATAAAGTCCCTAAGACCCACAGGATGCATAAGCTGAACATCCCTCTTAATTTCTTTTCTGAGGCCCTGAAAAAATACACGGAGGAGAATTTCCTCGAGAACATTTGGCAGATTAGATACTAAGGTAACTGCATTCTATAATCACCCACAGACCCCTCTTGACGCAATGTCAACAATCTATCACAATGGGAACCACCATTCATATGTCGAAACCTTTCCTGCAATAATCTCTTCAATTCCCTCCAAGAAAAGAGCATATGTCGACTGATCTACCATTGAAACCACGCAAGGGCAGCTCCTTCAAAACTCACCTCCGCTGGTTCTGGTTTCTCCACCTCATTGAGTCAATTAATATTAAAATACCTTTCTGCCCTAAATATCCAGTTTTCAGTATCGATTCCTGAAAAAACTAGTCAATCCAACTTTCTTGGTAAGAAATCATTTTGACTCGTCGGATAATTTGATTTCCTATTTCTTTCCATTTTATTTCCATTCATATTAGTTGAAGTTAAAGTGTCTTCTATCTTGTTTACCACCTTTTCCTCCAATGACCGGAAATCCCCTGTCAAATCTGCAAAGTCCTTTTGCCACTATGCCGCCAACTCCCTCATTGAATCGGAACGAATCACCATGTATTTTGGGCCATGATCACTCCACTTTCAAGCTGTTTATCTAAACAAACTGCTTGAATGGAAGTACTTCTCTTTATTAGGAACAAGGATTTTGCATGTGAAAACTTTCTTATTCTCCTTCTTCTCCTTCTCAGAATTCTCTCTGTAATTTCCTTTCCATTTCAATACAAAATAATCCTTCATAGAATTGTCTGTCTGATAACTGTCGACCATAACACAAATCACCACCACTTTCCAAGAATTATTGCCTATTGATAACTCCCCTTCCCTCCCCTTTAAACCCCTTTGCAACTACCTGTAGTAACAGTTATTTTTCAACTGTCTCAGTAAACTTCTTTTCTTTATTCAGCTTCCTTCTCTGATACGGAACTCGTAGAGGACGCCTATCAGTTTTCAGGTCTTTGTGACGATAAAAGTTTCCTCATGATTAATAATGTAAATGTGTGCCATGCGCTGAAATATTTCTGATGGTTTACAGATTTATTCTTTTAGACGGAAGTATGTGATTACAAACACTTGCTTGGGCACAAGATTATCCGCCCAGACTAAAATTTACTGTACTCACACCTACTCTGTGTAAACTAGCGGCTTAGTCCTTAAAAAAATTTGAACTGGGTACCTGTGGTGTGGGGAAATGAGAGTTGAGCAATGATAATTACAGAGACCAGTATGGAACCTAACATAATTCATTTTGATTTTGCAGATGTAGTCTTCCTTCTAGAAGTTGACAATGGCATGGAAACGTTATAACAGTCCCTATGACACAATACCAATTCTTCGACAGACGCCCTCAATCTGACGTATTGCACTTGTGGTTTGTGACAATCTCTATTGTCTTTCGGAGATTTGGGAAGACTTTTGAGTCATATTGTAATGCATTTGACCTTCTAGATAGCAGAGAGGTCAATTAAATACTAGTTTTTTATGCGTACATTTGCAAAATATTATCTGGGTCTTATTTTACTTGGTTTCCATGTTGAATAATTATCTTCCAGGTTATACCCATTTTTAAAGACTGATGCCCAGTTTCTTACGAGAGAGTACTGTTTTAGAGGATGATTCTCACTTCACTTTATTTGAACAGATGTTTTAAACAAGTACGTAGACTTAAAGGAGCAACAAAATATGTCTCTTCTTACAGCTTCAAAGTACACATGGATTTCCATGATCTCAAAGTTGAAGACAAACATTGGTATAAATTACTTGACATTTTACTTTTGACATGTATATGTACCCTGATAAAATCAAAACCTTTGCTGTGGCTATTACTGTGAATACTGTTGAGCACAGAGGAATTCATGCATGGGGTAAGGACCCAAAGCCATTAGATATTGCATGAATTGCAGGATTAAAGGATAGTCGCCCTAAAATCCCCTGGTTGTAAGGCAAAAAGGTTCTCTTCTTCATATCCTCAGATACTGCTTTGTTTACTGTGTAATGCAATTCATGGGGCGAAATTGACCCTTTTCTCTTTGCACTTTTGGCGTCCGTGGACCCCAAGCTTGATGTCTTAGAATCTTCATTTTTTCTGAAAGAGCCATAATACTTTCTGAGAGGATCTCTATCTGTTGCTCTACCTTCTGATGCACTCCTAAACAGAAATAAATCCTTCAAACTCCATCTTCTCGAACCTCTTGAAGAAGAAGAGGAGGAAGACGTAGTGGCTGATTTAGAGTTTGATGACAAAGGCTTGGAATTCTGCTGCCTTTGTTGCTTTTCTATTTCCCATGGAGTCTCAGAATCTCTACCCGGGGAGAGAGATCTTGCTGTTCTCTGGGTACTTGAATTTGAGGTCAGATTTCTTTCTCTCCCCCTTTCATTGGCTGCTCTCTTTCTTCCATTCTCTACTGATCTCTTCGACAGGTCTAAATCCTTCCTCCTTGGTGAGAAAACATGCTGAATGATTTGCTTTCCATACAAGATGGACGATCTAGCTGACTCTGGAGAGAGTGCTGATCTCTCAATAGATCTGCTCTGATCAACTTCTCCCTCAATTAGTAATTGTGGTGGTGGCGTTGACGCCCTGATTTTTCCACCATCAAAGAGCTCCTCAGCTGAGAGAGAAATCCTCTTCATTTGCTCACTGATATCAAACGCAAAATCTTTATCATCACTGTCTTCCTTCGTCTCAAACAATTTATCAGGCGAGCCAGGTATCCTTTCACCCAAATCGTACTTTTCACTGTCTTTATCTTCAAGTTCTCCATAAAAGTCTGCCATGCGAGAAGGACTCGAGGGAACGCTGTAAAAGTAAGTGCCGAAGCGTCTGGGTGTGGAAGGAGTGCTCAAATACGGGGAAGAACGCGCACTGTTGAAGTCAAAATCCATATTTGGAGATGGAATCATCACCTCCATTTGTTTTCCCATGCCAGGTTTGTGTTACCCTCTCAGAACGCAGGCAGAGGGATTTATATATATGTAGAGGAGAGAGAGAGAGAGTTGACCAATGATATTGGATATAGAGCCGCCTAGAGGAGTTATTTTATGACGTAAATTTTGTTTTATGTTCTGGTTTTTGACTGTTGGGCGTGTATACTTCATCAGGAGCGAAAGAGATGGAATGATATATAATAAAGGTGAGATTAATTGGAGGAGCATTGAAGGTTTGTGTGGCTTATCCTGCCTGCCTTCTTCTTCTTCTTCTTCTTCAAGGAAGATGATGGTCCTAAGCTCCTCAAAATTTGACCCTTGCCCTGTGGTAAGTTATATCTCTCGTGGATTCTGTCGAAAGACCCACTTGGGCAAGTGTATAGATTTTTTTTCTATTTATGTTAATTATTTGTATTTTTATTTTTATTTTGGGCATCGCCAAACAAATTAGAGAGGAGGAGAGAGCACAAGTTTGTGGAAACAAGAGATACATTCAAAGAACGTGGGGCATGAATAAAGAGAGAATATATAGATTGAATTAGTCTCGAAAGACGTGTTCTAATATAACTCTCAGTATAACTTGTATTTATTATCATCCACTCGTTTTTGGTAATTGTTTTGAACCAAATTGCCAATCCCTTGTTCTTTTGTGAAAATGCAAGGGATGAGCATTTGAGTGACATTTCCCCCAAGACCAAGTCAAGTAATTTCCGACTAAAACACAAGCGAAGGGTAACAACAACCCGTGTAAATTGCGTGATTATTGAGACATGAGCACGAGCAGACTATAAACGAATCAAACCACAAAATTTCTTAGACGAAAAAAAACACATACAATTTTGAAAACGGTGGAGCGGCCAGATTCTGAGAAATGAATCCGAAAACACATCCAACGGCTGTGGTTGAATCATGAATCCTTCCTTGTACGTACTTTTGACTTTCACTACCTACCCAGCCCTCCAGTCCCTACCCCCCCAGTGGAGCTGTCCAAGCTGGAATCTTCACAGCCAGCTTCATGTCACAGGCAGGTGACGTTATCATTCTCTCCTTGATCATTACCTAACAATTGCAGAAACGTGGCCGCCAATCACGCTCCCAAACTTGGGAATCTTTTTTCGTCTTTTAACCACGTGACAGAGCTTTTGTTTGTTTGGAGTGTTTAATCTTCTTATTAATTTTGTTGATTTCGATTATCAATTTTATTTTCTAGGCTTATCTCTCTCCTTTTTTTTTGTCAGTCAAGCTAGTTCGGACCACCAGAAAATTGACTCACAACAAATTCTTATTTTCATGCACTTAAAATTACAATGGTTTAGTGCAATTCAATCTCTAAAGCCAAATGAAATACGAGAGTAAAATATCGTTTCTGAATTTCATAGGAATTAATGTTTTTAGCGCATTTTTAATCAAAATATACAAGTATGAACATATTTATAACCAAATATGTAATGCATACTTTTGGGAAAGACCGGTTGTTGTTTTGCAAGACAAATTGTCTGAGACAAAGAGAGAGTAAATTTTGATGATAAATCCACGTATGCAGCGTTCTCAACTTTGACTTTTGTGAAGGTTCTTAATGGGTAAATCTAAATTTAAACTCAGTTTTTTGTTTTCAGTTTCTTTATTGTCAAATTTGAATTTTGGGGCTAGAATGTAATACCTTGAAATTATTTTCCTCGTATACGTGATGTAATTAAAACTATGGAGATACATGGATGTTACATTTGCGTAGTTATACTTGTTGAATTATGATGTGTATGCATGAGAAAAATATTATGGAATAAAAGTTTAGTAGAAAAATGTGAGAAAAGTGGGGAATTTGGCTTATGCGGATGCTTGCGGACGACTCGTCCGCAATCATTCATGACGGCATCCCAGCACGTTGGGACGCATGAGGATGAGACCTTGCTTCTATTTGGACACTTCGGACGAATCCGAACGAATGCGAACACAGGCAAGAGCGTCCGATTTGAATCTGTCTGATTTTTTGGACATATTCGGACAATGAGGACGACACATGCGAACGCCATTTTGCATCCGGATGTGACATTCTGACGATATGCGGATGAATGAGGATGATTGTGGACATAACTAATTTGAATCTGTCCAAATTTTGGACACTTTTAGACGCCCGCGGACATAGTATGAGGACGCTACATTGCGTCCGAATGTCCAAATTGCCTTGAAATTTTACACATGCAGACGAGATCTTCATGTCCGCACTCGTCTGGAAGATCGCAGATCTGCGACAGAAAATGATTTAAAATCAGAACGAATCAACGATTAGCCAATAAAAAAGTAGCTCCTCGACACAAATCGCCCTCCACCACAATCCGACCAACAGAAAATTGTCTCCTGCACCCTTCCCGCTGGACGTACGGGTGGTCTCCCAGGTGAGCTTTCCCTTCCCCCTTTTTTAATCTCTAGCCAACCTCCCCTGCGCTAGAGTATTCCTCCTCCTTCCTCAACATTCTCCCTTCTTCGTTCAGCTTCTTTCTCTTCTGGAGGGTGTAGGTGAAGCTGGGAGCTGGAGTTTTGCTGTCCCCGTTAGTTTCCCCCACCACTAAGGTAAGGAGTGGGGTAGTCCTTGGCCATGTAGAGGCCCTACACCCGATTAAAAGCGTGCATGAGTTGTAGATTTTCTGTGCTCTGTAGAATTCCTCCTTGAGTTATATATTGTTATTTCGTTGCTGTAGATATTTCCTTGGTAAGATAGAGTAGATCATTGTTGTCTCCTGCAACATTTCTCGAATGAAATAACCACTACTGTCCATTGTTGGTATTCCTTGTTAAACATGTAGTTTCCTTCAATATTAATTGATAATGCTAGTTGATGATGGTTGCAGTAAGGTACGGAGTAATGAACCATGAGTCAAAAAATATGGAAAATCCATGAACTAAAGACTTTATAGCGATTGAGCTAGATATTGTAGCTTTTGTGCGATACATGATTTTGTTACTCACAGTATGTTCTTTACAACTTATTCTCCTTCTGAGCATGTCACTCCCCGTTGTTCATGATTTATTCCTTGCACCAAGTCTAGTAATCCTAATAGCTTCACTGTTGTCATATTGCTCCTTGCCTCGTTCATGCTAAGCTCTGTAAAAAGCATGTTTCATGGTTCATTGTCACTATTATATTGTCATCTAAGAATGTCATCTAAGAATATGTTATGCTATTCCTTTAAAAGCATTTTTAGCTTCTATTTCGATACCATATGCTGCTGTTATTTCGTTGTGTGAAAGCATGTTCTATATTTCGTTTTAGTGGATGTTAAAAGCATGTTTAGCTTCTATTTCGTTACTGTAATGTTGTTGTTATCTTCATTATATGAAAGCATATTCTACATTTCGTTTAAGTGGATGTTAAAAGCATGTTTACCGTCTATTTCGTTACCATATGCCGCTGTTATCTTCATTATATGAAAGTAAGTTCTATATTTCGTTTTAGTGGATGTTAAAAGCATATTTAGCTTCTATTTCGTTTCTATATGCTACAGTTATCTTCATTGTATGAAAGAATGACCTTTTATAGCTGCCCTATATGTATTCAGCTATGCCTTCGTTCTCCTTATTTGTTTTAAATTCTGCCAATTAATTATTGAATTGTCATTTTATAATGAGATGGTTATGCTAGGAGCAGTAGAGGAGGCCATTCCCGTGAAGTCTGCGGTGTATCTGGAGGAAATGCGACCCGAGTAGTAGTATGGCACCAAGTGAAGAAGGAAGAAGCTATTTTGTAAGGGTTTAATGGCAAATATAATTTGTAAACGTTAATTACTATCCTCACCCTTATTTGAATATTAAGTAGGATTATGTTTTAACCCTAAACTTTGGATTTTAGTTAACGTTTTAAGTGATGTTTTAATCACGTTTCCGCTAAATTTATTAATCATAGTTTTTTTTTTCGCGATTTAATTGACTGTTTATAAGAAGTTAGTGACGATCGGATTTTATAAGGCACTCTGATTTTCAAATTTTAATGCATTTTTAAGAAAACAAAAATTCGAGTCGTCGCAAGGAAACCCACAATCTTTAGTTGTTTTTTTGTTATTTGAGTCAATCTATAGTTTAAGAGTAATATTTAACCGAATTGATGAAGAAAAATGATGAAAAGGGGTGAGCTTCCTCGCAGATGTTCGCCAAAAAATGTTGCCCTTGATCGACCAGTATCAAAAGGATTGTCGTTATAAAACCTAAAAATTTTCCACTAATAATTTTGTGTAATGTAACATTTTGAAATTTAAATGGAATGACTAGTGTCACAATAAAAAATTTATGTATTCGTCTAATGAAAGACATATTTTAATATATGAAATGAATATTTTATTTTATTAAGTACGTTTTCAAATCAATAAAGTTAGTGTGTGGAAATTTGTAAGTTAACTGGTTGCGAAATGAAGAGTATCTACAAAAGGGAATGTTTCCGCGTGATGACATATTCGTAGAAGTGTTTGTGTCCATAGCGGAAGTATTGGTGTCCGCAGATACTTCGAAGAACATGTGATCGCACATAAGTGGTGTTTGCGAAATGAGGTGTATCTGCAGAAGTGGCCAAAAATGAGGGAAATAGGGTTTCCCTTCCCCTTGTACAATTTTAACTTTTATTACCATACGATAACACTCAATTTTACCACTTTGATCAATTGGCCGAAATTTCCCACATAGACCAATAAAATTTGAGAACGATAAATATGGGTCAAAGTAAATTACATTGACTAAGGATGATAAGAAATTTTATTTATGCAAAAATGTTGGGTTTTACACTCCGTTATCTTGTGTTCGCAATAAGTGTCCGGATGTGCACGCCAGTCATCTCTAGCTAGATCCGAATGTTCACATCTAGTCTAGGTGTTCGTGCTGGAT
Organism: Begonia loranthoides; assembly: GCA_022433065.1. Lineage (NCBI taxonomy): Eukaryota > Viridiplantae > Streptophyta > Magnoliopsida > Cucurbitales > Begoniaceae > Begonia > Begonia loranthoides. The sequence goes on from CM039484.1 coordinate 27,088,240, forward strand.
ATCCGCAACAGGTATTTAGGTCGGTCGTTTGTAGTTGATATCTTGGCGTCCACACTAGTCGTCTGCGGTAAGACCCTAGGAGTCCATAGAAGGGTCCAAGCGTTTACGTTGAAAAGCACTTTGAGACTAGGTGTTCCCGTTGGTCATCCGCAACAGGGTATGGATGGTCAAGAAAGCCTTTAAAGGAAAAATTTTGTTGCCTCGTCAAAGTTCGCGACCATATATCATTTTCTTCTAGTTTAGATTTCTATTCCGGTATAGAATCAATCATCTATTTTCTTTGGAGTTTGAATGGGGATTTTTATGTTGGTTCTACTATAGTGTCATGCCCAATAACGCAATTCTTTTCATTTTTGTGTGAAATACATTTTCAAATACTTTTTATTGTGTCTTTGAAAACCCTTTTACATAGCGAAAGACTTTTCTTTTGTTGTTGTGGCATATTGTCTTCAATAATCCATTCATTTTGAAGAAAATAAATTTCTTATGCCAAGTTGACAAAACATTTCGTATGTATAAACATACACCTCAAAATATTATAAAATAGTGACCAAATAACACATTACTTTTGTTAGCTTTAGTTTTACTAAACAATAATGTTTTGATGATGAATAAATCAATTTGATAAGTTGTTTGTTATTAAGTGAAAATGTTCTAAATATCGAATATTAGATTGAATATGATTATCATTTAAACTTCATTGGAAATGCCCTTAATAAGGGTATTATTGTTCTAATATGTTCGTTTAAGTCCTTGTAGCAATTGTCCAAAGTTTCGGGACAAAAGAAATTCAAAGGAACAAAAAACAGAAGTGGAGGTCGACAAAACAATATAAAAGGTCGACCAATTGAAGTTGCACCGTTAGAAACGGTCGACCGCAAGTGGTAGATTGCCCAAGTCTAAAGAACGTTGAAAATGGTCAACTTGATGCTCGACCACAGAATTGACAGATTGCTCAGTATTTTGGCGATGTTGGAAACGGTCGACAAGCCGGTCGACTGTAAAACTTATAGATTCTACTTCATATTTTGAAATACAAAGGCGCGGTCGATCAAGGCCAATTTGGTCGACCGCTGAGTCAACCACCAGTGAGACAGGTCGATCAAAGATTTCAAATTACCTCCAATAGTCAGAAAGAGGTCAACCACCAGGACCCAAAAAGTCAAAAAAGTGTTGCACAACGGATTGTTTGAGGTCGACCAAAATGAAGACGGTCGACCTATTCCATAAGGAGATGAAAAAGTCTATAAATATAAGAGCACTACGTGAGAAGAAAAGTATCCTAGCCATTGTGAAGAGCCATTTGCTGCAAAGTGCTTATATTCTCCATTGTTTTCATTGTCCTATTTTTTAGAGAAATTTCGCATCCTCCTCTTGTGAGTTTATTCTTGTAATATCCATTGTGAAGAGAGGAGTAGGGTATTTGTGAGTAATCAAATGCTTGTGTAATCCGTACTATTGACGGAAGAGTTGTTGTAATAGTTGGATTGATGCCTGTGAAGTTTCAATCAATTGTAACCCGGAAGGTTAAGGTGAAAAGATCTTCAAGAGGAAGCCTTGAAGCGCGGACATAGGCGTGCTTTGCCAAAATGCGTTAACAACTTGGTTGTGTATTTCATATCCTTTCTCTTATTGTTCATTGTTGTTGTGATTGTTTGACTATTTATTTGGAGATTAATTGCTTTGAATTAACTCAATTAAATTGAACTAATTAATCACTTGGTTAAATTGAATTAACCGCTATGCATGAAGACCACATCCACCAAGCCTGTTTTCATGAATTACGTACCAATGCCTCAATTGATTACTTTAGGTTCTTAATTTCCTTTATCTCTTCTTTCTTGACTTTACCATTTACCATTTAATATTCGTTTCCGTTCTTTTTTTTTTTTAGCTATGGTTAAAATCATTTTCATAATATTTTGAAAACCATGATGCATGAATGCTCGTGAATGCATACAATTCTATATCCTCAAACCATAATCAGTATCGATTCTATAATTCTCAAAGCATGATCATATCAATCCTTAACTTAATCTAATAAACACATCATTAAAAGAATTTAATTCTAATAAACACCCAGCAAGCATCAATACATACTTGATCCATATTTATATCAATATCTTAATATTCTAACAAAACAGTAAACATTCAACATACAATTCCTAACTCTTGCAAATGTAGGCCCAAACCAAAACACAGACAATATCAACTTACCCCGCGTCCTAAGAGAGCTCAACACTTTCTTCCTCTTCTTAAACACTTCAAAATCCTTAACGTCCAATAACAATATCCTAAAAGTGCAGAACAACTAACCAATGAAAATCAATCCAATAATATCCTTCATTAACAGAGCATACACATTCCTCAATGACATACAATTAGGTAGAAAATAAACAGAGAACCCTTCCAGCAACAGAGCATATTTCGTCTAAATGTTCATAAACAGGATATGACTCTTCCATAATATCTATGCTCAACAAACCATTAACCAAAATAATTGCAGAACATTAATCTTCTCAACCATGACTATCGGCAGAAACCAAATCAAAGAATAACCAAAAAGCAGTGTAGTATATTTTTTTATCCAAAATATCCATAAATAAAACAGAGAGCACCAATCACATAAAATCCATAAACCAGAAGTGAAGGAACTTCTTACCTCAAGAACACCTAAAAGAAGCACAGAGGAGACCCTAGAGTTGACCTTCCTCCTCCTTCCTTTCTCTTTTGTAAAGCCTTCGGAGCACACTCACTCCTTCCACTCTCTCTATTTCTCTTCTCTTCTCTCTCTGCTTCCCAATTTTACTCGACCTTATTCTCACAAAAGCTCTCTGTGTTCTATTTCTCCAGAGCCTTCCCCCTACTCTCTCTACCACTTTTATCTTCACTGAAGGTGTCCCATATAAGCTTTACATAATCCCCATATTTCTCACCTAATACCCTTTATAAATTGTCATCTATAAATTAAGAATACACGGAGGAATTACAGAAACTCACTTTTATCTTCACTGAAGGTGTCCCATATAAGCTTTACATAATCCCCATATTTCTCACCTAATACCCTTTATAAATAGTCATCTATAAATTAAGAATACATGGAGGAATTACAGAAACGCAGTGCTTCGAGACTCCCACGTTTCTCCTTCAGTAACTGAAAACTGTGTGGGAGCGATTAGTTGATGATCAACCACAACCATCAACCGCTCCCATGCATAAAACCTACTCCTGCCATTTTCAGTGGCACCAGTCGAACAATGATCGACTGGCACCCAAAATTACCAGTCGATCAATGATCGACCGGTCCAACGTGATCTGCCACATTTCTTCAACCGCTGCCATTTCGCCACTGTGATTTTCACGGTAACTCCAAATGCAGAACAACCCAACAACAGAGCACAATTCCACTACAATACCTATCAACATAAAACACAACAGAGAACAATTACAGTGCTCGGCATTAGAGGCCGAGAATTTAAAACACAAGGGACCTTACCTCGCGCTGGCACCAGAGAAGACGCTGCCACTGCCGTTCACTTCACAACCCCCTCCCCCCTCTCCTCTCTTGCTTCGCTCAACATTTGTCTCGGTTTGGTGCCGCAAAATTCCAGCTTGTGAGAGCTTCGCTCCCACCGTCTCTGTGCCACAAAAATTGCCACTCATGAATTCCATTCCATGAACTCAGAAGCTCTGAACCAACCCTGTAGTTCAGCGAGTCACATGGTGACAACCCCACTCGCCCGTGCTCGGTGACGGCAAACATTCGCTTGTCACACGTCGGACTCTAGCTTCGCGTTGCAGGAGTCGCTCTCCCCTCCTTTGACCTGAATCCTCTTGGCTTTCTCTCCTTTCCTTCAGCAGTTTCTTTCTCTTTTATTTAATCTCGATCCCAAGCCATTTTCATTTCACTCTCCCCCCTCTTTATTTTAAATTTTCTTTTCATTTCAATTTCATTCATCTCCTTTATTTAATTAATTCAACATATTTTTATTTACTTCCTTTATTTCTCAATTCTCCTTTATTTCATTTATTTCAACTTTAATTTCACTCACTTAATTAATATATAAATATATATGTATCAAATGTACAAATCATGTAACACCCTGACTTTTTTAAGTAGATAATAATTTAATTATTAGGGCATTACGAAGGACGTATTCATAAGAATTCCAATTATTGAGATTAAATGGAATTTACTGTAATTAAAATAAATAGTAATTTAATGAATTTAAATTATAATGTTTGGGATTAATTTACTTGTTTTACATTAAGAAATTATTTAGGATTTATTGGGATTAATTGAAAGATAAAAATAATAGAAAATTTAATAAGGATGATAGTAAACCGGTTTGGCCCAGTTCGTTGGTCCGGTTCATAGTGTGGTGGTTTGGTTTGGAAAATTAAAAAGAGGAAGGTGAATTAGAATGGCCATTGGCCATTCGTGTTCTTGCAGTCGACGGAAGGGAGAGAGGGAGCCGAGGCGAGAGAATCGGCGACGAAGGAGAGGGAGCTCGGACGGCGATGAGTGAGCGACGGCGACGGCGACGGCGAGAGCAGGAGCAACTGTTGCTGCATGGAGAGGAGTCGCTGTCCCTGTTTTTGGTTTTTTCAACTGGTAAGGAATGGGTAGCGTCTGGCCGTCCAAGCCCTACCCATGAGTGTGTGTGCGTGCGTTGTGTATGGTTTGATGATTTCTGTCGTTAGTTTCCCTGTTGGTGATTTCTCTGCTGTATAAATTGTGTGTAGTTCACTGGATTGCATAGATAGTGCTCAGTGTGTTTTCTATGCATGAATACTATGTGTTTAGGTTATTTTAATGCTTTGTATGGTAGTTCTCTATAATTTATTTTATGATTAGTTTCCTGCTATTCATTTTATGGTTAGTTTCCGTCAATTCAATCTCCTGCCATTTTTTCCTATTATTTCTTTGTTGATCCATGATTAGAGAGGTAATGAATGTAATGAATTTATGCACAAATGAGCTAAGAATTTCCTTGACAATGATTTTGTTTCTAATATATGTGTGGATGCTTTTATTCTTGCTTTGTATGAGACGCTCATTACCTTGTCTTGTTTAACTAACTAAGTCTTTTATTAATGAATTCAAGCACGTTTAATCAACTTAATTCTATTAATTGACTAATTTAAGCATGTTCAAATAACTAGTACTTTGATTAACCAATATCAAGCATGTCTAGTTAATTAAATCATATTCTTTTGATTGTTAACCATTTTCTTACTAAGCCTTTTTATGCTTACAGTTTACTCGTGTTGTAGGTTTCTGTAGGAGAAAATAGCGTGTGGACTCGATACAGTTGAGGAGGGATTTATGCGCGCGAGCTTGTGGTTGGCCAGATTATGTAATGTGAGAGACAATGATGTGTAATTAAATTAAGTTTTCCTTTTCTTAAATTGTAATTAAATGTTTAATTTATTTTCTTTAAATTGTTACGCTTCCGTAAATGTTTTTTTTTTAAATTCTGAAATGTTTAAAGTATTTCTAACGGCCCGACTGACACTCTGATATGTTTTTCTTAAATTTTAATGCATTTTTAATATATAAAAAATTTGGGTCGTTACATATCATATATTAATCGACCCACTTCCAACTCCCGACTTATTCCGAACATCGCTTAACAATGATTATCGGTCCAATTTAAATTCTTCAATTCCGTTTCCTAAATTAATTTTCCATAATCATAAAATAATATATCTTAAATTCTCTTTCAACTTTCACAAAAACACTTCATAAAATTATCCTCAATTATCATAATCCGTATTCTAAGTTTATCGTGACCCACAGATTCCGTATATTATAGAAACGATCGATCTTTACTTGAAAACGGTCGATCGGTTCGTCGATTTTAAGCCAAATTTGTTCGACCTAACCCTAATTTTAGATGACCCATCGGCAATTTTTGCGTCTCCTCCGTGCTCTCCCTTACATTCCGACCAATTTCTGCCTCGTTTAGCCTATTTTTGAATATCTTGTTCGTTTTTTATCATCAAAATCCTCTACCATGTCTAATAGAAAGACTAGAAAGCGAACGTCAAGAGGTAACACTTTGCTTTCTAATCCAGACAAATTTTCTTCTAGATTGTTTATTAGTGCGGCCTGCAAACTTAGACATGACGAAGATTATAAGTATAGGCCACTTATTCTATCTCAAAAAATTTCATGGAATAGAATAAGAAATTTGAAATTGGAAGGTATATATCAATATATGGGATTGTACGAGCTTTACAATTTTGAGGGTCCTTATTCCGAAAAACCTATCTGTATGTTCTACTCAAATTTGGAATATAGCCCTAGGCCGTTGAAAGTGAGAAGCGATGTGTATGGAAAGCACATAAGTTTGACTCCCCATTGTATCAATGTGTTTTTAAATTTTAAACGAGAGTTTGGATATGAAGAATATTATACCATCTCTAGAGAGATCCGGCGTTCATACGATCACATTCTGGCATGAATTTCCTTCGAGAAATTCTCAAAAATCTAGAAAATGAGTTTCTAGTCAAACCTAAGCGTGCATGGGTTGCGCTGGAAACGGGCCCGCGGGCAAAAAGAATGCTAGGCGGAAGGATAAGCACGCATGGGATGCACTACATGGGCTGCGATTGAGGCATGCTGGGCATGGACAGATGAGGTTAGGGGTGCAATCGGTTTGGTTCGGTTCGATTTTATAGTGAATTGAAACCAAACTGACTTTGTTCGGTTTTGAAAATAAAAAATCGAAACCGAACCAAATCCATTGGAAAATCGATAAAAAATTGAACCACGGTTTTCGCTTTTCCTCAGTTTGGTTTTTGATTTTTTCGGTTCGATTTTTGAAAAAACCATAAAATTTAGATTTTCTTAGCTTTTTAATTTTCAAATAGTATAGACAATATTTGACATGACGTTTATGTGTCATTTATTTGTTAATTCATATAATTTTTTATTTTAAATATTTATATTACATTATGATAAAATTAGAATGAGAGATTGATATGATTGGAGATCTAAATAATTATATTATAATTTTATTATTTATGAAAAATTTGTAAAAAAAATTGTAAAGTGTAGTAATAAATATTTGGTTCTTGGAATTAGGTTAAATGTGTTGATTTAGCTTTATTTTGGTTCAGTTCGGTTTCACTCAAGTTTTCTTCATTAAAACCGAGAATAGAACCAAAGATTTCAGTTATATTCGGTTCGGTTTTAAATTTCATTTTTTTTGCCTTTTAAAACCAAACCGAATCGAGTAAAATCATTCGGTTCGGTTCAGTTCGGTTACCTGGTTCGAACTGAACTGATTTCCACCCCTAGATGAGGTGTGAGCCACAAAAAATGTGCGGCGCTGTAGGAAGAATTGTTGGGCCGTGCGCGCTATTGAAATGAATTGTTGGGCTGCGCACAAAGATAAGACGCAGATGAGCTGTAGGTTGGATCAGGCGCGCAGGGGGGCTGGCCCATGAAGAATGCATGGTGCTTGCAGGTAGAAGAAGACCCGCAATGTGGGCGCGGCGCGGACGGGGTAGCCTGCGAGGAATGCGCGGGGCGCGCAAGCGCGGTTTGCTGGATGGTTGAGCGGCGCGCTTGCTAGTGTCGTGCACGCTGTCTAAATGTGTGCCCTGCTTGTGCTCCTTTAGGCCTTTGAATGAGTAACATTCTTTTTGAATCCTTTGACTTGTATCTTCTCTATTATTTCCTCTCCAATGCTTAGCAAGATCGATGTGTTTGGATCATGGATTGTGAACTCCTTCTCTTGGATTTTCTCCGCTAAAAGTTGGAAACTTTCTCTCATCTTCTTCGTTCTTGCTTTAGTATTTGGGTCTCCAATGTGACAATATCTCCTAATGAATCTTTGTCTTTGTGTGTTTTCTGGAGTTATGTTTTCTTGGGTGGTTCATTGGAGTTATTTTTAAAATGTTAAAACCATGGAGGTTTATTTTTATTCTTGTTGTAAAACCCATGAATTTTATAATTTTTAATTTTCACGTGTAAAGTTTTTGCATAATTTTCAGTCAAGTGTTAAAAAGTTGACTCGTTTTATCACATAGCAGACATGTGTAAGCTTTTGGTCTAAATAGTCAAATTAGGTTTACCGAGCAGTAATTTAAATTGTGAAAATGTTTTTAGGAAATTATTTTGACTAAAGAAGTTGTCGGTTAGTGTTTTAAACGAGTCATAATTTAAATCAAAATTTGAATTTGATTTATTATACATATAATGATATAAAGTATATTTTAATATGTATATATATATATATTATATATTGAGAACAGAAGAAATAGGAAGGAGTTTTTCCTTCCTATTGTCAGCATCGAGAGAGAACGCGAGGGAGCGGGATGGAGCTCGAGTCATGAGTTGCTGACTTCCGACGACGGATTCGGGTTCCCGTCATTCACACCAACAACTTTTGTAAAGGCTGTTGGTAAGTATTTTGTTTTTCCTCTATGTTTTCATGTTTAGAGTTTTGAAATCTATTGGTTTTGGATTCGAGCTTAGAAACTCAAATTCAAGAGAGATTTCTGGTTTATATTGGTATGATAAAAGTCTATACAGAGTTATTTGTCGTTAGGAGTAAAAAATGGGGTGAAACGCATGGAAAACTAACATTTTCTAGCGATTTTGCTCTACCAGTGGTTCACCAGAATGGCCACTAGTCGACCAGTGAGGCATCTGGTCGAGCACTAGTCGACCAAAAGTGATACTAGTCTACCAAAAATGGGCAGATTGTCCCTGTTTTATCACGTTGAGCCGTTTGTACGTCGGTTGGGTTCCTAGACTTGAATTTAAGCAAAATATTCGAGTATTATAAATTCAACCAATAAACAACTTATAAACTCAATTAATATCATTCATCATCAAAATATAAATATGCCCAACATACTTAGGCTAACAATATTCCCCTTTTTGATGATGACAAAATATGTTAAGTTGTTTATTTTCAATTTCTAGCATGTATTAAAAGTTGTAATGCAAAAGAGTAAAAATGCTCCCCCTCAATGTATGCACTAATTTTTTCCATAATATTCTTATAAATGCTTGAACTAATGTCTCTCAATTCAGTTTTAACTTAACCATTCTCTCCCCCTTTTTGTCATACTCAAAAAAAAAATAGGGGAAGGAGGAAATCAACAAAATGTAAGCTCCCTCTTAGTGATTAACAAATAGAGTTGGAAAAGTATTGATTTGTTGCAAAACAAATGGCATGGTTATGTTTGTATTGCGACTCCCCCATAATGCCAGAAATGATCCTATAAACTCAAGTGACATAGTCCAAATCATCCAACATTTAAAATAGCAAGAACATCCACAACATGTAAAATAAAGGAATGGAAAGACATCAAGGTTTAAGCATGTTAAAATCAAGTTACAAACCTAGATAGATATTCAAACAAACTACCACACTTTAAAGTTACATATTCTTGTTCAGCACAATTACAAAGCTTAAAGTCTAATGTATCATAAAGCAAGTCTAAGCATTCGGGATCTCCGTGTCGTCCGTGTCATGAGGGGGTGGAGAGGATGACGACGAAAAGTCAGGATGAGCTGATGAACAGGAAGCACCGGTGGTCTAGGCACCGCGCTCTAAGGCCTCCATACACTTATTCAGGGTATCTAGACGAGCGTTGAGGGAAGACCTCATTTCAAGCATAAAATCCGATTGCCAACTCAGGGTGCTACTCAAGGTCTCTTGTAATCGAGCAATATCATCAATGGTGGCATACTGTGCATGGGAATAAGAGGGATCAGGCTCCACGTTTGGTATGGCAGACAGAGAGAGCATCGGTGGCTCATGTTCCTCGGGAGGAGGAACGTTTCGTGGGGGGGGGGGGGGGTGTCACCGACTGGTTTCTCAACCCAATTTGCATGTTCATCCATCATAATACCCATACGTGCCAAGGTCTAGGGAGAATAGATATCCAAGGAGCGAATATCCAATCTTTGTAAGGAAGAGGGAATAGAGATGTCCATCGATTGAAAGAGATTGGATAGGAGGATATTGAACGGTAAAGATTGAGTGAGACTATTTGCCGCCTCAACAATTTGGTTCAGGATAAGATAACCCAAGTTAAATGGAGTCCCACTATAGATGCGCTGGAGGACGTACATATCCATATAACTTATGCGGTCTCGATGACCACCATGAGGAAGCACATTGTAGGTGAGAGAGTGGAGGATAACCCGTGCTCGGACATTGAGATCCTTTGTTTTAGGTCACAATTTGAAATTTAGGATCAGATCTTTAAGGATTTGATGTAGGAAATGATTACCACGCTCCGTATTATGAAAGTTAGGTACAACATTTCTATTGAAGTATGGCTCACAAGAATCGCCATCTATACACTCTAAGAAAACGTTTAAAAGATGGGGAGTGATTTCAATCTCCCTCTCATAGAGAAAGCTTTTAAAGACCAATGGATGTGTCGAATGTAGAGCATTGGCATAAAACATTCTAATGGATTTTTCGATGTGGGGACCATGAAGATGAAAAAATTTGTGCAAGCCTATTTTGCAATAAGCATCATCCAACTCAAGGCGACACAATCGAGTGAAACTAATTTTTCAAGAGAGAATCAAGGGGCGTTCCTTGAATTCCTCCTCGTAACGTTTTTAACAAACATCATTTGTGAATAATCTAGACCTATTGGAGGACGGAACAATAGGAAGTTTTGGATTTTGAGATAAACTTCGCTTTCTAACCGATCTATTGGCCATTTCGAGATTTGTTTTTGCAAACTTGAGAAAGACTGAATCAAAAACTATGACAACCTTAGGAAAGTTCTAAAAGATAGAAGGAGATGAGCAATAATACGAAGGAAATCAAAGGAAGAGGCTGGGAATTGCAAATGGATGGGTGGTCATTCGTCGGAGAGACCTCGAGTGCTCGGGAGAATCGGGAGAGACAGATTTTGGATGATAGAGAATTAGGGCACGATCATCCCAATTCTATTTTTAAAACACATTTCGGATGACTGCGGATGACATTGCATCTTTTGAAATCTCTTGATGTGGTTCGAAAACTATATAAAAAAAAAACACGACAGACTTGAATTTCAGAATAGTTTTGGAAGATTGTGGTGTCCAACCATTATTTAGTCTAAATTGACTCAAAAAATATTTAGAATTAAAGTTATCTAAGAGATTTTTAGGAGGATTGATCTAAGAACATTAATCCTAATCGAATTCGAATTCCACAAAAGGTTTTCTCATCTAAAGCTTTTGTGAAAATATCGACAAGGTGATTCTCGGTGGAAACGAATTATAAAGAAATGTCACCTTTAGATATATGATAACAGATGAAGTGATGTCTGATTTCTATGTTTAGTCCGTGAGTGAAGAATTGGATTTTTGGAAATATTTATGGCACTTGTGTTGTCACACTTGATAGGAATGTTCTTGAAAAATTGTCCATAATCTTCCAAGGTTTGCTTCATTCAAAGCAATTGAGCGCAACAACTTCCGGCTGCAATATATTCACTTTCAGAGGTAGAAAGTGCAACCAAATTTTGTTTCTTAGAAAACCATGAAATTAATGATTCTCCAAGAAATTGACAAGTACCACTTGTGCTTTTCCTATCGACTAGACTACCTGTATAGTCCAAATCGTTGTATCCAATTAAATCAAAATTTGTTCTCTTAGGATACCACAATCCAAGACTAGTAGTCCCATTTAAAGACTTAAGAATTCTTTTAACGGCAGTTAAGTGTGACTCTTTGGGTGAAGATTGAAACCTAGCACATAAGCACATACCAAAGAGAATATCGGGTCTACTTGCGGTTAAATATAAAAGAGATCCAATCATAACACGATATTTCTTTATATCCATATCTTTTCCTTTTTCATCTTTGTCCAATTTTGTGGATGTGCTCATAGAAGTTCTAGAAGGTTTTGAGGAGTCTATACCAAAACGTTTGATTAGCTCATTGACATACTTTTCTTGATTCAAGAAAATCCCATCATTAGATTGTCGTATTTGTAAACCAAGAAAGTATTTCAATTTACCCATCATACTCATTTCAAGTTCACTTTGCATTAAATTTGCAAAGTGTATCATTTGTAGAACCGAAAATGATACATCAACATAAATTTGCACAATCATAATATCATTACCATTTTGCTTAACAAACAAAGTGGAATCAACTTTACCTATCATGAAGTCTCTCTCTCAAGAATTTGCTGAGCCTTTCATACCACGCTCTTGGTGCTTGCTTGAGTCCATAAAAAGCTTTATGAAGTTTATAGACGTTATCTAATTTATCATAAACTTCAAAACCTAGAGGTTGCTCAACATAGACTTTTTCCATGATAAATCCATTAAGAAAAGCAGTATTTAAATCCATTTGATAAATAGTGAAATTCTTATATCACGCAAAGGCTAAAAGCATTCTAATTGATTCCAATCGAGCAACTGGTGCAAAATTTTCCTCATAATCAATTCTTTCTTCTTGATTATATTCTTTTGCAACGAGTCTCACCTTATTCCTAACAACAACACCACTCTCATCTAACTTATTCTTGAAAACTCATTTTGTTCCAATAATTGATTGATCCTTAGGCCTATGAACAAGTTCTCATACATTGTTCCTCTCAAATTGGTTTAATTCTTTTTGTATGGGCAATAACCAATTTTCATTGAATTTGGCCTCATCAAAATTTTTGGGCTCTACTTCTGAAATGAATGTCATATTGACACACACATTTCTAAGGGAGGCTCTAGTTTTGACACCTAGGTTAGGATCACCTAGAATATCAACCATAGGATAACTCTTGGCATACCTCCAATCCTTCGGTAAGTCATCATGGTTTTCTACCCTTGAGGTTCCCTCTAAGAATTGGTATTGAGATTCTTGAGGAGGACTTTCTAGAATCTCTTTCCCTTTATCACCTAGACTAAGATTTCCTAAATCATTTTCTAATTCTCAGATTGGTCTCTCAACGCTAGAGATAGGAATGGATTCGTCAAAAGTGATGTGCATGGATTCTTCTACCACTAACGTCCTTTTGTTGAGACTCTATAAGCTTTGTGACAGGCTCCAAGAAACAAATGGGGAACCTTTGTTAAATCTGTTCGGGAAAAATACAGTTCACTGAATCAGCAACAATCAATCAAACTTAACTCTCAATTTGTGCGTGAGATCAAACTGGAACTTGGTAGAGCTGTCCTCAATATAACCACAATACTCGTGTCAAAATTCCATAAAGAAAACCATTCTAGATCAGAAGTTATGCTCTAAATACCAATGACCCAAAAACTGTTTTTATACAGGGCAGTTTCAGCAACGTTTACTCAAAACGACATAACTCGAGATGCATACATCGAATAAAGTTCAATTTTGGAGAGTAGCTCCCTTACTCAAGCTCAAACAATTCTCTAGAAGACGTTAACCAGAAAAGAGCGACGCAAATACTCCAAACAGAAGCCTCAATCAGCGATAACACAATCAATAATGAAAACACAGATTCAGCAGTTCACTCTATTCCGAAATTCATCACCTTTAAATTCAATAAATTCCACAAAAATACCTCCAACAACCAACCTATATCAGATCCACATATCCATAGTTCATCAATCAATAACAAAATCCAATAGTAGCACCAGAATAAAGAAAGGAACACCAAGGGAGTTGCAGCACCTCCTAAGTGAGAGGGCGTCTCTTTGGGTTGGCCGAAACCAACTATCTCCAATGGGGAAAAATTCTCTTACCTCCACACCACATTCACCCCTTACGAAAAAGAGGAATGGAAGAGGCAATAACCCGGGTTAGCAAGGATGAGAATCTTCAAGAGGACCCTTGCAAGGGATGGATGAGAATCGGCGCTTGTGGAGGGGTTGGCCGCGGTTTTGGAGGAGCTTAGCTCTTCAAAATTCTATTCTTCAAAAACTGGTCTTTCATCAGCAAGAAGGGGTATTAAACCCTAGGGTTTACAAAATAGGTCAAAGACCAAAATACCCTAGCAGAAAATTACTAAAATAACCCTAAATAATAAAACATAAACAATAAGTCCGAGTTTGGGAAATTAGTCTCTGTAAAAGAAATATTTGACATAGCAAAAGATAACCAAATATAACGTCCAATAGCCTGTTGGAAAGCTATGGATATTGGCTACATTTGGCATGAAGAACCAAAATGGAAAGGAAGTCGTCTTAATGGTCCAAATTGCCCTTGAATAGCCGAGGGTCAGATTTTAGGCGGAATTGGAAAACCCACAATTTCCTCCAAAAGAATTCAAGATCTCCATTAGTCCAAATGCCCACTCCTCCTTGTTTAATTGGATTCAAAAACCTACAAAATAAATAAAAAGTTAGAAAATAAATGAGCCCTTGGCTCGGGCTCAAGTGACGGGTCCTCGGGGCACATCACTTTGCTAGAGGAAGAGTATCCAAGAAAGATTCTCACATCCATCTTGGAATCGAATTTGCCTAGGTTGTCCTTAGTATTAAGAATAAAGCATTTGCAACCAAATCCTTTGAAGTAGCTAACATTAGGAGTCCTACAATTCCAAATTTCGTAAGGAGTATTTTCTAGAGTAGGATGGATAGAGACACGATTGAGACCAAAACATGCCATGGTAACGGCTTCCCCCCCAAAATGTTTGGATAGATCGTTCTCATTGAGCATGGTTCGTGCAAGTTCTTGGAGAGATCGATTTTTCCTCTCAACAACTCCATTTTGATGAGGGGTTCTAGGAGAAGAAAAGTTGTGTTCAATGTCATGTTTTTGACAAAAGACATTGAATTGATCGTTTTCGAATTGGCCACCATGATCACTCCTAATAGTGACAATGGTAAGCTCCTTCTCATTTTGGACCTTCTTCCTAAAGATAGAAAATACTTCAAAGGTTTCATCCTTTGTCTTTAAAAAGAAAACTCATGTGTAACGTGAGAAGTCATCCACAATTACATATGCATAATGTTTTCCTCCTAAGCTAGAAACCTTAGAATGACTGAAAAGGTCCATGTGAAGTAATTGGAGAGGCTTAAACGTAGAGATATATTGTTTGGAAGAGAAAGAGTTTTTCGTTTGCTTTCCTTTTTGGCAAGCTTCACAAACTCTATCTTTTTCAAACAAGATTTTCGGAAGACCCCTAACTAGATTGTTTCTCGAAATCCTAGTAAAGGTATTCATACCTACGTGTCCTAATCTCCTATGCCAAGTCCATGAATTTGAATCACTAACATTGAAACATTTTTCTTTATCACAAGAAATACTAGACAAATCAATAGCATAGATATTTTCATGTCTATAATCCATAAATAAAAATTTACCATTACAATCATCAATGATCATGCATGATTTAGATTCAAAAACTACTTTGTATCCCTTATCACATAATTGACTAATGCTCAACAAATTATGCTTTAACCCATCAACAAGTAAAACATCTTCAATAATAGGATTAGAAGCATTACCTATAATTTTTTCTTTTTGGTTACCTCCAAATCTTATATTTCCTTTCTTGTCCTTGATAGAGGTAAAACTAGAGAAGTCTCCCGTTATATGCCTTGAACAACCACTGTCCAAGTACCATTGATCCTTAGCGGGAGGAGCTTCAACCTACAAAAATAGATAAGTTGATTTCTTAGGTACCTAAATCTTTTTCGGTCCTTTTGGGTTAAATTTGGTTCCTTTCGGAACCCACATACATTTATCAACACTTCTATTTGTAATGCTTCTAGATGGACAAGCAAAAGACTTATGGTTTATAGCATTGCAAGTATGGCAAGTAGTAGGTTTAACAAAGAAATTTCTATAGCTCTTTTTCTTTTGAAATGATTGATAGTCCAAATCAGCTTTATCAAAAGTCATCTTTTGCTTACATAGGAGCATATTCAAATTCTTGTGCTCCCATTAGTGAAGTTTAATATTATTTTGTTCAAATCCATATTCTTCTCTTTCAGCATGCTATTTTCATTTTGAATTATCTTAACATGCTCATTCAATTTATCATTTTTCAATTTCAAGCAACCATTTTCATCTTCAACCAATTTAATATTACATGCATGCTTTTGCACTAAGAGTTCATTTTCCTTCTTCAATTTCTTGTATTTAAGAGTTAACAAGTTGAATTCTTCAAGTGATTCATCAAATTCGTCACCCTCTTCATCATCATCACAATCATCATTATTAATGCTATCCTTATCACTATCGCTATAAGAGGAGCTAAATACCTCTTTGTTGTTGGCCATGAAACATATGTTGGCCACTTCCTCCGTTTCGAATGAGAGTTCCTCTTCACTATCATCCCAAGTTGCTTTCAGCGCCTTCTTCTTGAACCCTTTAGTATTCTTCTTCTTCTCAAGAACGCAATCCACTTTCACATGCCCCGGTTTTCCACAACCGCAGCATTTCCACTCCTTGTCATGGTGAGACTTCCCTCCCTTGTATTTGTTTCTCCCTAGCTATTTTCTCCACTGGAGAAGCTTGATTTTCCAGGTGAAGAGAGCTATCTCATCATCATTGTCATCTTCGTCCTCCGATTCTTCTTCCTTGCTTGAGGAGGCTTTAAGAGCAATCACCTTCTTTTTTGGAATCTTTTTTTCTTTTTGTTTCTCCTCCTTATTCGCCTTCATCATGATCTCATGTTTCATGAAAGATCCGATGAGTTCTTCCATTTCCAGCACTGAGAGATCCCGAGCCTCGAGGATTGCCATCATTTTTGGTGTCTAACTTCTCGGAAGACTTCGGAGCACCTTACTACAAAGTTCTTCATCTGTAATAACCTTTCCAAGCACTTTTAAACTATTAGTAATATTAGTAAAACATGTAAACATTTGTGTAATAGTTTCATCTTTATCCATTTTAAACATTTCATATTCATGTACGACCATATTTAACTTATTTTTCTTAACTTGATTCGTACTTTCATATGTGACCTTGAGTAGTTTCCAAATGTCACACGCAGTTGCACAACTTTGAATTCTATTAAATTCGTTACTACTCAAGGTACAATATAGTTGATTAACAGCTTTAGCATTTAAACTCAATTTACAATAATCCACCTCATTAAATTCATCTTCTAACTTTGGCACTTTCAATCAATTTTTATCTTTAGTAGGGACATAAGGTTCATTCAATACAATCTTCCACATTACATAATCAAGGGATTGAATATAAATTTTCATTCTAGCCTTCCAATGCACATAATTATCACAATTAAAGAAAGGCAGCTTAGTTGAAGATTGTCCTTTCATATTTATGCTATTTGAGTTAGATGTCATATCGTTCTATAATATAAATTCAACATATTCACAAATAATCACAACGGAAGTATTCTAACCTCCTTTAATACCAATTGAAGGATCGAAATTAACCTAAGAGGAGGGGGGTGGTGAATTAGGTTTATTAACTTTTTCGTGCGATTATATATTTTCTGACCAATAGCTAATTTATCACAACAATGAGATTAATTATTCACAATAATAAATAACTATAAGAGATAGGGTTAGAGATTTCGACATCGAGTTGTTAACACGGTTTTGCCAAGCATGCCTACGTCCGCGCTCCAATGTCCTCTCTTGAGGATGTATTCCACAACCGATCTGTGTTACAAATGATTGAGCTTCTAGGGTGTCAATCGTACCGTTACAACTATTTTAGGGCGTTACCCTTTTCTCTCGTTTACAAATTTTCACTCAAAAAATTCTCAAACTCACAAATACAACAATCCTCCTAAAACAATTAATCACACTCAATTTCTTTGGAGGATGTGTTTGCTACTCAAATTCGTGCACAAAAGTTGAGTCAGAAATTTGGCAGAGCTTCATTTAATATGGTTTGGTGTGTGTACTTCTTTGAAGTCCAAGTATTTATAGATCTGCAAAGTTCAGACATCCTAATCCCTTTAGGATTGTCCGCATCCAATCGTTGAAATATAGCTGCTGTGCAAAATATTGAGATTTCAGATGTACACCCTTCGTCCTGGTCCGTCCGAAATCGCCAGACAATCGTGGCCAAAATTGTACAAAATGCTGAACGTCCGCCTTCATCCGCTTGCGTCCGCGTGCATCCAAAAACGTAAGACAATGTAATCAAGAATTTGTACAGATTCAAATGCAGAACGTCTGCCTTCATCCACTTGCGTCCGTGGGCATTCGAAAACTCCATGCAGTGTATTGGGATGTATTCGTCCCGTCCTCAGTCATACCAAAACTTAAACCCCTGTTCTCTTCAGGATTTTGGACGACATGCCTCATCCTTAGTCTTGTCCGCCATCATCCAAAAACATCTCTGAACATTACAGATTCAAACTGGCATCGTCCGCCTTCATCCGTCTTTGTCCTAGAGTGTCCAAAAATGTTTCTGAACATTACAGAGACAAATCAACATCGTCCTCCTCCATCTGCCTTCGTCCTAGCCCGATTTTAGACAGCATACTCCATCCTCCATCGTCCCATGTATCTAATAATGAGTTCTTCAATTTCTCTAAGTCCCATGACACATTCTATTTGTTGCAAGGACTTAGTAATACTCATTAGACAATAATAATACCCCTATGAAGGGTATTTCCATTTTAAATGAAATATTCGAGTATTATAAATTCAACCAATAAACAATTTATAAACTCAATTAATATCATTCATCATCAAAATATAAATATGATCAACACACTTAGGCTAACACGCAAACCGTTAGATTAAAAAAAGATTCTTCCACGAAAGAGAAAGATGCAGCATGGAAGGAAGTCATTTAAGTTGAACGTCGTCATTTAGTTCATGGAGTGCGTTCTTGTGGCAACTTGTGTGTTTGCAACAACGAATTTAAGGGTGCAATGCTGTCATTTGATGGGAAAACGCATTCCCACGATAGCGAAGGTGTTCGCTGTAACAAACTTAAGTGAGGGAACAACGTCGTTTGAATGTAAGATGTGACGACCTGACTTTTCTTATCCTTTTAAAATACATTAAAATTCAAAACTTTTCTTTTCTTTTCTTTTGTAAACAACAGAAAATCCTTTTCAAATGTATCAGAGTTTTTTCAAAAAGCCGGACCGTCAAAACCCTTTTGTTATACTCATTTAGAAACTATGGTTATAAAATCCTTTCTCAAAACCTAGCGGAAGTAAACCGTAGTTATGAAATCATTAGCAAAATGTAGTGGAAGCAACTATATTGTAAAATCATTTAGCGAAACATCGTGGAAGTAAAACATTATTTATCAAAACGTAGCGAAAGCAAACCATAGCTATAAAATCTTTTATCAAAATGTAGGGGAAGCGTATTGTAGGAATACTACACAATTAATTACAAATTACTTTTTCTCTTTCACTTTCCTTAGCCTGGCCAGCCTCAAGTCCCGCGTGTGCAAATCTTTCATCCCTATTTCTTGATCTGTTTATTGTTTCTCGTATATGTACCTACACCACAAGTAAGACGTGAACCTAAAGGCCCATTAAGGAATTGGGTTATGCATTATGATTATGCCTCTCTTTAGTTCATTTGGAGTGGGTATCGCCCCAAACCAATCTTTTCATTACGTTCGTTCGTTCGTTCATTACTCGGACGTCGAGTGGGAGATTGAAGGATCCATATAGGATGAAATAGTTTTGGTCGGCTTCTAACCTCCTATGGGTAGCTAGTCCTGTTCCCGACGAGGGAGGGGTGTAGCCTAGCTACCAGGCTAGATCCAAACTACCCATCCACCCCCTAACTCCCATCATCTTTTCTTTCATTTATTCTTTTCATTTATCATTTTTTCTCACATAATGCATGTGAGTACCACCCCAGGGGTGTCACTCCCTATTTGTTTCTATTAGCATGATGCATGTTGATACAGTATAACATAACAATAACAATAATTGAATAGCACAAAGAAATGAAAGTAACGATAATTGAACGGCGCATGTAAGTGAATAACAGTAATTAAAACGCATAAAAGAGAACAATCATAGTAGCGAACTAAAACAGAAAATGGCATACTTGAATTTCATAGCATAGCAATATTAAAAGAAATGGCAATTTAGAATGCTTCTAATAGCAAAGTCATATAACGAATCATTACAGCAAATCGGCATGCTTCTAACAACGACAACAAACGTGCTAACAATTTACATGCTTTTATGTTGAGATTTAATGTAACGACCTGATTTTATTTATCTTAAAAATCGTGTAAATTTAAAACTTTTCTTTTCATAAAAACATCAGAGTATTTTCCTTTTATAAAACCCGATCATTAAAACTTTTTACTTAAAATATTTATCAATTTCAGCGGGAGTAATAAAATCATTTTATGAAAACGCAGCGGAATCAAAAGAAAACATTAAAGAATATTAAATAATTTACAAACTCTTTTACAAATAAATTCTTTTTAACTCTTTAGCCCAGCCAGCCACAAGTTCCACCCCGTGCAAATCCTTCATCCATTGTCTCTTAGTCTGTTCACCTATGCGTGTACCTACATCGCAATACTTAACTAATGAGCCTAAGGCTCAGTAAGTGATATAAAACAGAAGGGTATGATGCACATGTCATGCAGCTTTTAAAATCTTTTTTCGTTTTTCATTTATGTTTCTCTTCTGTCTTTTCTTTCAGCAGCATTTAAAATCTCTTTTAGTTTTCTGTTTATGTTTCTCTTCTGTCTTTTCTTTTACCGTTTCATTGATCTTAACTTTATTGTTCTGCCTTTGGTATTCAATTCAAGCCTCAACCAATGAGGGACTAATCCACCCAAAGCCTCTAACCATGGGGACCATGTCCACCAAGCTTCTATTTATTGTTCTGTTTTTGGTATTCAACTCAAGCCTCAACCAATGGGGGACTAATCCACCCAAAGCCTCTAACCATGGGGACCATGTCCACCAAGCCTCTATTTATGGGTTACATGCCAAAGCCTTAAACTATGGGAAACGCATCAACTAAACCTTTAACCATGGGGGAACAACTGCCCAAGCCTCTCTAACTATGGGGAACAATCCGCCCAAGCCTTTATCTTATTCTTTACTTTATTATTTAACCATTTAATATTCGATTTCGTTTTCTTTACACAACCATGCTTAAAACCATTTTCGTATAAATTTGAAAACCATGATGCATGATGCTCATGAATGCATACATTCTCTATTACAGGAATTTAATAAAACAACCAACATACAATTCATGCTTATAAAAACTGCAAACAATGAAACGTGCTATTTTAAACTGTAAACATTGAAACATGCTATTTAAAATTGTAAACACCGAAACATGCTATTAAAACTCTAAACACCGAAACATGCTATTTAAAACTGTAAACACCAAAACATGCATCTCCAATTCTTGCAATGTAGGGCCCTAAGAACCAAAGCACATGCGTATCACTTACCTGCAGTCTGTGGCGCGTTTGACACTCTATTCTTTTTCCCGGTAATACCTTCAAAATAATTCATATTTATTTATTAATATATTTACCCATTATAAACCTTAACTTTTATATCATTATTCTGTTAGTTCATTTCACATTTTTCGTCCAATTATTTTCATCGACTAATTAACTAATAATTATTGATTACCAAATTTTCATAAACCTTAACGCTTAATAATTCCCATTCCTCAACTTAGTTACTTAGCAACTTTGCAATATCCAATTAAGTAACTTAACATGTACAACGAAAATAGCAATGACCATTTAAAGTTGCTCATTCAATCAATGTGACCTGATAATAGAGAGTATTCACTTCACAATACAATTCATCATCTTTTAATGAAAATCCATTGCGAGCAACAAAACATTTTTTTTAACTTTATTATCCAAAATCACGCCTAATATTAATATCCAGTAAGGCATTAAATATCAACATCTATCAACCAACCAATTGCAACATATCAAGGTTTTCCATTACTAAAAACATGGTCATTTTCTTGATTAATTCACCTAGCAAAATTTACAGTCCAAACATCATCAAGGTCACTTATCGAAATAATAGAGCTTAACAAGTTATATCCAATAAATTCATGCTTCCCAAGGCAACAAAAGCAGATTCATCCAAATAACAGTGCTAAATCCATTAAACTCATGCCTCACAAAATCTTAAGGTAGTAGCTAAACAATTATAAGCAGAGGAATGACTTCCCAGAATGGGCAATCCAACGCATTCACAGTAGCAGAAATCATTCAATCCATAACTGTATTAGAACCAAAGCATGCATCATTGTAATTCAGTAGCAATTACAGGGCCGTCCGTGAGAAACCCATTAACATAGCAGCCAAACTACAACCCAACACAACTAACATAACCTAACCATGGCCACAGAATTCCATTCTCACAACCAGTAACAACACAAAATGCAATTACACACATCATAGCTCTCTAGCCAAAACACCAACCATGGACAAGACCACTTTCAACAGAGTAATTTTCTACAATTTCTACATCATATTCTCAACAAAACCCATCAAAAGAGACAAAAATCAAAGCATTACCTACAGACTTCACACAGCTTCGGCCACAACAAATTCTCCAGAGAAACACTTGGGCATCACACCACCTCCAGCACTCTGCATTGTCAATTTTCCTTCTCTTCATAGCCAACCAGCTTCCAATCTCACTGCCAGCTTCCAAGCTGTCCAGATTTATGGACAGGGACACCAGGCTGATGGAAGATTACACCATTCGAAGGTGGTGGTCCAATGATGAAACTCCACGCTGGAAAATTGCTATCGTTTCGGGAGAAGGAATAAACCGGGTTGACAGTGGCCAACAGATCTGGACACGTGCCAATCCCCCGCCTCCAGCCTTCACGGATCACGTCTGCCCTGCCGACTACAAAACACCACTCCACCAACACCAAATCAACCCAAATTGGAAGCCTAGAAGGTGAACACCAAACATAAAGCATTGACTTACCTCCACCGGCGATTTCGTAGCTCCAATTTGCAACTCCGAATGCCGCGGAACACCGAGCCTTAGCTTGTTGTTCGCCGTTCATCGCGTCTCCCATCGTCGCCGCCATGCGCTGGACAATGTGCATCCGAGCCGTCTTCCGTCGCCCTTCCTGACCGCTCTCTTCTCTCTCGGCCCTCGCCTCCGCTCTCGCTGGTTCACGGGTCGCCGTCTCCCCCCCTTTTCTTCTTTTCTCTTTTCTTCAAATTAAATCATCCCTTAATCAAATTAAATCATCCCTTAAATTAAATCACCACTTAATCAAATTAAATCATCACCTAAAATAAAACTCAATTTAATAATTAATTCCCATTTTCTATTTATTCCCTAATTAAATTCTCCTCATTTCTTCTTTTATATAATTACTCAATTTCTCGTCCTTTTAAATAATTAAATTCTTCATTTAATTATTTTCATCCCAATTCTAATTTTCTTTTCTCTAAATATTTCATGATGATAATTATCGATCCAATTAAAATTCTTCAATTTGGCTTCCATCCGAATAATCCAATTATACCCCAATTAATTTCTCGTTATTTAAATCCTTGATTATTATCCAAATACTTTCCTCAATCAATTTTCTTATCAAATAAATCTCAATTATCCTTAATTAATTATGTTTACGAAAATTAGGGTATTACATTTAAATCAATAAATTCTACGAGATGCTCAACGGAATTAGACATGTTCAATATTATTAAGTAGACATGGAATGAGTAATTTAAATGGAAACATGCTCAGCTCTTTAGAAATTAGCTTATAGGACATGCTTAATAATTGGATACAGCTGTGAAAACGTGCTTAATTAAACTTGTTCAGATTAAGGGTCATATTATAATTGTTAGACTAGTCAATTAACATGCTCGAATTGAGGATCAATAATTTATCATAGTTAATTAAACATGTTTAGATTAGTGAAGTAATGACTTCTCATTATTACCGAGATTTCCACACTAATAACGGCTGGATAACATAACACTAACATATATGGAAACTAACACTACAGCAAGTAAAACAACAAAACACTAACGTAGTATGTCTTAGTTTATCATTCTTTACAACTACAGGGCTCAACATTAGAGATCATTATTTAAACATTCAGTAAACATTCATCACTTTTCTAATCATTTCACTTCAACATATGCAGTAAAGAAATTGTAGGAACTAACAACAGTATATCAACAAAGAAATCAACACAACTCACGCACACTTGTGGGTAGGGCCTCCAAATGATCAAGACACTATCCAATCCTTACCCTTATTGAAGAAATTTTCTCACGGATAGCAAGGTAGTAACAGCAACTAGCAAATCCTCAACTTACCAAATCCTACGTTCACAACTCAACCTCGAATCCGCCTTGAAGAAAATCACACCCACACACCACTCAGAATTCTCATAACTTATAGGAAGATTTTAATCTCGCAGGGAACTCTCCCAATCCTCCCCCGAGAAAAACCTAATCTGGTGTTTAAAAGGTGAAGCCTTACCTGGAGAGAGGTGTTCGCACCAATCAGAGAGGAAAAACGTGGAGAGTGGGGCGACATGGTTCAATCGTGGGAGAGAGTCTCCCTTGTCTGCTGGGTGCGTATTAATTGACAAAACAACAAGAGTTTCTATTTTTAAACCTTAATTTATTCTCGGGTCTGGGACATTTCGGACGAGGAGAATCGTCTTGGCTTCGTCCACGTGCGTCCGAAATCGTCATTCCTCTTGATAGCATTGCACTTCTGGACGAAGGATGGCGTCCTTGTCTTCATCTGCATTCGTCTGAATCTGTTATTTGGATGAAGGAAGTCGTCCGCATCTTGCGTCCGCAATCGTCCAAAACTGTCCAGAAATTGAACAGATTCATAATCACTGCGTCCATATGCATCCGCAGTCATCCGCATTTGTTCGAAACTGTCCAGTTAGAGATAGGGGACGAATTAGGATGCGAGGCTTCGTCCTGCATCGTTCCAAAATGCAAGGAAAAAATTTCATGCGTTTGCGGACGACATTTCTCGTCCTTATGTCATCGTATGCATCCGAATTCCTATTTTCCAGTTTTTCCTCACATTTTCTTCCTAAATATTTTATCCCAAAATATTTTCACCATCAATACATGTCATTATTTAACACATATTGATATGCAATGTAATATATTAATGATCTCGACGATCGATTACATCGCGTATACGGAAAAAACAATATCGAGGTATTACAGAAGATGTAAAAAAAAAATGTTGGAAATTTGCAGCAGCGTAGACTTCCGTTGAAGGATGTGTGTCTGGGATAGTGTTGGTGATCGTAAATAAAAGAATAAGGACTAACGTGGCTCATTGCCATTGGTCGAATTAGTTCTAGCAGATGTCTCTTGCAGTAGCCTACATCTCCGCTACTCAGCAAACAGATTTTTAAACATAATTTTTCAAATTTTTTTGTTGAAAGTGGTTATCTCTAGACTGATAGGAACCGATCACGCATAGGTTACGATTTTCATTCCGTGGGATCCCACAATTGACCGTCTATATATTCAAATGTTTGTGGAGAACGAAACCCTATTTTTGAAGGCCGCTCAAATGAAGAAAATGCTCCCACCTTGGAGAACTTCTTCAAGTTTTTTGGAGGTAGGTTTTTCTTATGATTAAGGGTTTGAATTTCAGTAGGGCAATAGGTTGAAAACTGTGAGGTTATTTCCAATAGAAGAAACAATGTCCTACAGTCACCCTTTTTCTAACTTGTCTCCCGTTTCCAATTTGATGTTAAGGATAACTATAGGTCTTGAGAAAATTTAGTTTATAGCTCTACTAAACATCACAAGTAAGAGATATTTGATTGTGTTGCCTTTTGGCATGCATCACAAGATTTTAGGGTAAGGTAGAAAAAATGTGAATAAACTGTGATATTGATGACCTGTTGTTTTTAGAAAATATGCTCACGTATGTTGTGGGTAGTTTAGGTTAAACTGCGATTTTTGATATTGATGAATTACTATCATGCCTAGTGTTTAGTTTCTATTCATAATTAATTATGTTTTTCTCTGTTTACTGTATATTACTTTATGCATGCTGCACTGATAATCATGCTACACGTACGTTCATTCATTCAATTAAAAAAGATAAGAAAAGTCTAATAAATGTAAATGGTTGTTGTGAGCTGTAGTTCAAGTTGACTGTCCCATAAGAGGTAGATCAAATGGTGTCAATCTCTCCCCTAAATCAAATTACCTACAATGATTGAACTGTAAAGTGGAAGAAAAAGGAAAGATTGTCACTTGAAAAAATGATATGATTAACTTATGAATTGCATTTCAGGATTTCATGTTTATATATATTTTTATGCATTCTTTGTTGAACATTAGGCTCATTAGTTTAAACCTTGTGGTGTAGGTGAGGATAAAATCTTTGATGAACTCACTGAAAGAAATGAATGATGGTAGCAGTTGAAATATTATACTCATAAGAAAGTTAACGCGTTATTTGAAGTGAAATTGGCCATGAGTATTGAAAGGAAAATAGAATAAAATTTTAAAAATGGCTTTTTATTGTGTTGTCTCTTACATTTAATTTTACTAAAAATAATACGTTTTATTTAATTGGATTTTAGTACATTAGTTTTAAATGAGTTTTATTTTATAGATTTTTGCTACAAATGTTTTAAAAATATAAATTTTATAAATGCCATGATATTATTAAAAAAAATGACAAGAAAAATATTTTTAAGAGATACATATCAACTTCTTAATTACAACTAACTCCTTTTAGCTTAATTAATCATGCTGTCAATATTTAGTGACAATTAATCATACTTTGTGAGTTAATTAATTTTCAAAGATTTTAATTAATAACTGGAAATTATTAATATCTATTCATTTCATTAAAACTTTCAGTCCTCGTTAGATACATTAATCTTCTAGGCATCTTCTTGGGCCCTTTCATCATCCGCATGGAAAACATGATTAGTAAATGAATCCAACAAGATGGATATTAACAATTAAATTAATTTTGTTAAATTATCAATCATCAATTATTTGAATACTGCAATTAACACGAGGACAGAGACAAGACCTGTGGAAAAAAAGGACTATACAAGTTGGAGTTGGACCATTTGATGGAATGTAATTTCATTCGCACAAGTTAGATATTAATTTAATAATATATTTTGATATATCTTTTAATTCAATAATGTAATCAATCTGTTAAGTAAATATTCTAATAATTCATGGTACATATTTGACCAAAGATGTAATTATATAGAATTAAGATTTAATTATATGTAATTAACTCGGGCGTCAAAACTCCTCAAACTTTCAACACAAACAAAACTCTAATTTTCTTTCAAAACTCTCAATTTCGTACATAGTTTATTTTTTTAAAAAAATTGCATAGACATAGACGGACAGAATAGTGATGTCTTTTATATGTGACGGTATAAGATAAAAGGTGTCATACCCCACTACCTTCAAGATGCCATAACATGTGGCCGTATAAAGTAAAAAGTGTCAAATCATAATAAATATCAATCTTTACTTAAAATTTTAAAACTTGATTAGGGTGTCCATAAAATATTGGGATTTTTGAGTTTATATCTGCGTAGATTTGTTTTGTGGCATTCTTTCGAAACAGATCTTTGTTAATTTACGAAGATAACTTTAGTTATTGATATCTTATCTTATATTTTTTATGTTTTTCAGGTATTAATATTAATTATACTATTAATTAGTGCAAGGGAGAAGGAGACGTGTTGTGAAATGAAATTTATGGACTTTTTGTGGGCATTTAATGGGTGACAGTACGGAGAAACATTTGATTATTGATGGAGAATGGGGGTAGAATAACAAATAACAGCCAAAGCTCCACTACAACATTCATAAAACAGCTTAAACCTAATCCAATCCAATCCAAACCCAGATACTATTACGGATAAGACCTTGCTTACTGTAACTATTCATGGCGGATTTATTCAAGCATCTTCAACACTAAAGATGCGTTTTTAAAAATTAAAAAACCGGACCATCTCTTGCTTTATCTTTCTTTCACTTCGCTTTCTTATTCTGACAAGCAGTTCATCTCAGCTTGCCGAACTTTGAGCTAAGTTCGACAAGCGCAGTTTTCTCTCTGCCGAAACTAGCTTAGCAAACCTGCAACAAAATTAGGGTTTAATATCTTGGACATGAAATCACGAGAAATATGAAGAAATCATTTGGGAATTAATTTTTTTATTTGATACCTTGTAAGTGCTTGTTCATTCGTCTCAGTACCAAGCGGCTCCGAGACTCCAGTCGCCATGTTAATCCTAGAAACTGGTTGCTTCAACAGCTTTTGACCAACTTGGACAAGATCATCCAGATTCTTGGTAGTAGCTACGTCCACCGATGATATAACTCCGACCAATGTGTTGTCCTTTCAATTAAAATTTTCTCAAGGATTTAGCGAAAATTAAACCTCTAACACACATTCATGTGTCACATAGCTGATATTCAATGTTCAGTACAATTCTAGTGCAAGATACGAACCTGAATTCGAAGGTAGCTTTCTTCTGAGTTGATGGATTGAAAAAGGCAAGAGACATGGTAGTCGACTAGATCGGAGCTAGCGTAAGAGTACGCGTCGATAATTGGGCTTTCGCTGTCGTAGATTAACCAATCAAGCAAACCCCACTTGGCAGCTTTAGGGGCTGTGAATTTCCTTTCATCTTTTGGGTTTCCAGTGCCCAAAGATACCACAAGAAATTTGTTGTACTCCAATGGTTTTATGTTAGAGAATTTTGGGTTTCCTTTACATATTGTCTTCGTCACTTCGCTCATCGCCACTAAAGTCTGATAAAAACGTTTAAGTAACATAATAAATACTATAAAGTATAAGATCAAAGAAAATGGACCATCGCAATGTATAAAATAATACCGGGTTGTTCGCAGCGACGCCTCCATCGACAAGGTTGAATTCCGTCACTTTCCCATGTTTGTCTTCGGTGGTGAAGAAATGTGCCGGAAGATAAGTCGGTGCAGCTGAGGTGGAAATGCATATATCGGACATCAACCCATCCAAGGCCGAACTTTTCCGTACCTGTAAAAAAGGCTCGTCAATTACCTCATTCAAAAATAAACACGGCAACATTTAGTGGATCTTCTTTAAAATTGCAAATCAATTAGGGAGAGAGTTTAATATACCTCAAAGCTGGAAAAGATGGTGGGCTCAAGGCTTTTAATGTCGAACGAAGGGATGACAACGTTGGTCAGTGTCTGATGAAGCCTTGTGCTGCCAAGTTTCTCCTTAAGCAAGTTATGGAGATACTTTCCATTGTACTTGGGTCCCAGCAAATTTCTTATTGTGTTAATCATAGAACCAAATACAGGAAAACTGGGCAAAAAAATAGTTAGAAATTAATTAATACCCATGTAATGTCATTGATGAAACTGTCAGCTTAAGAAGAGTATTATTGATCGTGGCAAGAGTTATACTTGTTTTGTGGGAAGATTTTGGGGCAGTGAGTTAGGTAAAACTCAATGATTTGCTTTGCTTCATATAAGGGTCGATTCTTCGAATTTGGTGAGGTTAACATGGCTGTCACTAGGCCTCCTGTGCTCGTTCCTGAGATTACATCAAAATAATCTGCCAGGCATGCATCGTCACCGTCCAATATCTGTGACAAAATGTTAGCGTTCATATCACAATAAATACGTTCTTGTTTTGATCTTTCTACTTCTTAAGAACTTAATCTGTCTTTAGAATGATATAAGTTATCGATACAAACCTGGAGTTCTTTCTCCAGAAAACCAAGAGCAGTTCCAGGGATAATCCCTCTGATTCCGCCTCCATCGATGCTCAGGATGGTGATTGTGCTTCCATAAAATGGAGGTGGTAGAGGGGGTCTAGATCCTGCCATGGAGGATTCCTTGGAAAGGGCTTGCAGAGAAAGAAAGAGAGAGAAGTGCTAGAGAGAGATCTTCTTCTTCTTCTTCTTTGTTTGTCTGTGTTTCTTTTGGTGGAGAAGAAGGGTTTAAATAGAAAGCTGAGCTCAATCAGTGAGTTAATCACCTTGAAGTCAAGAGTGAGAAAATCATCCACGTTTTACATGATTGATTATGTGCTTGTTGTTAGATAGGAACTAGAACATTAACTATCGAAGAAGCCACATGTCAAATTATAATGCAATAGTATAATATTATAGTACATATATTATTGTGTTATGCGCTGTAATTTTTGGTCACTCAATTCGTTGCTGGAGAGGGTCGGTTGATCCTCAATAAACATTATTGCGATGTAAAGTTCGCACATCACACGTGAAGAATGTGGTAGAGGATCCACCAATCCGGAGTGGATCAAATTCAAAATTAGGTGTGAAGTACAACAACAGCAATAATAATAATTACCATTATTATTATTATAATCAAGATTTAAAATGATGTTATACAGCATAAACTAATGAGTGCATGTTATCTAATCATTGCAGAGTATGTTATTTGATAATCAAGATTTAAAATGATGTTATACAGCATAAACTAATGAGTGCATGTTATCTAATCATTGCAGAGTATGTTATTTGATAAGTCTTCGGTACATGATATGTGATACTGGTAAAAAATAAAAAATAGAAAATTGATAAATTAACCGTCATCATTTATTGTTAGTAACAAATCAATTATCATCCTTTTTTTGTTAACAAATTAACTAATGAACTATGAAAAAATGACGCCGCTAATATCGTTGTCATGTTTGCCGCTTAACGTGATAATGTCGAACCAAATCGTCTCGTCTACAAACTGTCGTGGCTCCATATTTAAATAGATTAACATTATAATTTCATGGCACACCGATTAAACCGCAATGGTGAGACGATAAACCATTGCAGCTTCAATACATGATTCGTTCAACAATTTAAGAAACCTGTGCATAAATAGGCTTTACATATTCAAGTAAATTGAAACGCGGTCGATCAAAAAGTGAAATGTTGGCTCTAAGAAAAGTTACTAATTTTACAGTTTCATAATAAGAAATTTTTGTTTCGTCATCAACAACCAAATTATCAATTCCATTACAAACATATAAAGTACATATGCATTGCAACTGCAAACCAATTTACCAATTCTATTACAACTATATAATGTATATGTGCTCTAAGAATTAGTGTGCTGTAACCATATCAAGCATTTGTATTGTTTTCTTAGGAACATTTGACTGTCTACCTCAAAGAAACTATTGTAGATGATCTTTGCATGTTTGCTCACTCAATTCCACTATATGATATTCCTTATTGGATGGACTTGTCGTGATGCCAAAACTGATGCTCCGCTTGCTACTAGGCATGATGACTTTTCATCTTTCTCGAGCAAGTGTGAACGTCGTTGTGACACTTTGATTGAAATGTCATTTCACCTAACAGACATCCCTCAACCGAATCTTCGGCGACGCTGGAAGTGGAAGCAATATTGGAGTAGAGCTCAACGACGACATTTTGAGGGTTAAGTATTACGATTTTCTTGGCGAGCAAGACGAAAGTTTTCGTCTTCGATTTTTTGGGATGCTACATTTCGGCCATTGTCGGTACAGTTACAAGATTCCGAGTGCTTTGAGGCACTCCATTGTATGCGACCGGCTCAGAGCACTCGTAATCCTGTAACTGGCCGACAATGGCCGAAACCTAGCCTCTTAAAAAATCAAAGACGAAAACTTTCGTCTTGCTCGCTAGGAAAACCGTAGTACTTAACCCTCAGAACATTGCCGTTGAGCTCTACTCTAACATTGCTTCCACTTCCAGCGTCGCCGAGGATTCCATGGTTCGCGATGAACTCGCTAGACCTTACATGCGATTCTTATATACTAGGGTTTTGGGAACACAGAACGAGGCATGATAAACCACTATGGTGTCATATGAAACCACAGCGGTTGGGCGACAAACTGATGTGGCAGCATATGATACCGCAACAGTTTATTGTCACACTGCTGCGGTTAAGTACATGAACTGCGGCAGGTCGTCGAAAATGTCGTGTTGGTTTTTTAAAACTATGGAGTCGCTGTGATTTGTAGACAAACTACCACAGCTCGACATTATGGCATTTAACGGCAAACGTGACAACGATATTAGCGGCATAATTTTTCATAGTTCAATGGTTAATTTATTAACAAAAAAAAGAATGATGGTTGGTTTGTCACTAATAGTAAAGGATGATGGTTGATTTGTATATTTTCCAAGAAAAAATAATAATTATTTTTATTAAATTAAATTTAGAGAAGACGTTTTGGAGAAACGCCTTCCCTAGTGGCCAGTTCGTGTATCCCTAGGGGCTAGGAAGGAAACTCCTCTCTATTTCTCTCTCTCTCTCTCTCTTTCTCACTCTCTCCCCCTTTCCCTCTCACTCTCCCTCTCCCTCTCTCTCCTTCGGCGAATCAAGAAAAATTGGAAAGAAATCACCCTTCTAGTGCAGGAAATTTGCTGCGGTAAGTTAGATCTGCTTCTACTCTAAAATTTGATTTTTCTGCTGGGGAATTTGTTTCGATTCAAGGATTATTTGAAAGGATTTAGACTCAGCTCAAAAATGAATTTTTAGTACAAATTTGGAAGCTCTATGAACGAAGACTGTCGAGTGAATGTATAAAAATATGATTTCTCTCCTTTCCAATTTCATCTCTGTTTAGTGATGGTTTTAATTTGGATATTGGGATTGTTAATTTGGTTGATTCGGAACTTAAATTTGTTGGGAAAAATTAGTATTCAATCGGTTGCTCAGACGAAATTCAGCATTTATGTCATGCGAACTTCGTCGGTAACATCGGGCTGTATCATGACTTAGCAAGAGCTGAGTCCCGAGATGTTTATTCGTCCGACTTCGGTTGGTTGGACGACTAGCCAAGACAGGGGGTCTCTGCCGAAGTTAGTCTGTTCGCATCGAAAGGCGAAGTCGTTCAGGCCAACTGTTCGGGCCATGAACTAGACTTAGGACATTGGGCCTCGAAATTGGTCGGGCCAAGGAGAAATTTCCTCATGTGGGTCGCGGTTTAACCATTTGGGCAGCGGTTCAGGGTTTAAATAAAATTTGTTTGGGCCTGTTTTTGCCTTTTATATGTTTTGGGCCACAGCTTTGGGTTTACATAAATCATATTTCAAGTCATATTTTGGGTCATTGTCCACTTCTGTTTTGGGCTAAATTTTTAGTACTATTCAACCCAGTTAATTTGGATCTAATTTTAAATAATACTTCAAAATTTTAAACTATAAAAATATGATCCAAAAATTAATACTTTATTTTTGGATAGGTACCCTATTACTTAGTTAAATTCGTGGACTGTTGGATTTGAATAATTGGGTTTTAAATCGGTAATAGCCACTTCGAGGTAAGAATTTATTTTTATGCACTACATTACATAAATTTTATAAAATAATTATTTTGAGGGGTGTTTCATATTAAAACGATGAGTCCATTTTATGGTCATTTGGTTTTTAAATTATATTTATTTTTTTCACTTTACACGTTTAAATGAAGCATGCATATTATATTTCTAGATCAACTCGGTAATGTGAACCGAGTTTGATCGACTCTATTTTGGGTCTATTTTATTTTCACACATTCGACGTGTTAGAATGTGTTTGTTATTAAAATGGGTAATAAGACAACTGTATGTGCCATATCCTTGGGTTTTGAATTCCTAAATCTGACCAGGGTATTTTATTTGGCTTTCACGATCGTCGAGCATCACTTTTATTCTATTATATGCCTATGGCATGGTGTGCTTGGAGTCCGTGAGTGATTTCATTTTCATTGTGATTTTTAATTAGTACAACAAGAGCCTATTTTATTTACGTACCACATATTAGTGGGTGGTTTTAAACACATGTCCTTTTGTACATTTTTTTTCTGAAAGGAATTTACAAAACATGAGTTTTAAATTCATGCATAATTAAACATCATTTTAATTAAAATTTTTAAAACATAATCCCTAATGAGTTTATCCAACTCACCCCAATGACACATTTCAAGATTTTATCAGTCGAATTTCCAGTTGCCAAGTCAGGTTTAAATCTCGCAGAGTTTTATTTTTATTTTAATATTATTCCTTGAGTTATATTTTGTGAGGTATACTTTATTTGAATAACTGTAATCTTTAATTTACTTTCTGCGCAGCCTTTACTTAATTTCAATTTAGATTATATTACTATGCTATCTAATATCTCTATTGGATTTATTAAGCCCATGTTTGTTGGGCCCTAGCTTATAATAAATATTTGAAGTCTTCCACTATTAATTAATAAAATTTAAGAGAAAAATGATAGGATGATTTGGTCCTTTGGGCCGGGTTGTTTCCCGTTTTGTCACGGGTCTCTTGCGGGTCGTGACATGATCAATCTTATAATAACAAAAACTTTTATACATCAAAATCTTCTTATTTAAAAATTTTCTTAAAATTAAGAAAAATACTATCACTCCTAAAGAGACTCGAGACAAAACAGGGAATGTGCAAATCCAAAAATGAACCAAATCTTTCGACCTTTTAACTTATATTTTTAACAAATAGCAGAAAACTTAAATGAGAAATTAAACAGTCAGGGCCCAATATAACTGGACTAATATATAGGTTAAATAGTGATATCATATAAGTAGTAATATAATTCATAAAGTAAATGTCCTAGAATTAAATGAGAAGATATAACTTAAACCGAACAATAATTAACAAAATCAAACCTTACACGAAAATTCACATAAAATAACTAGAATAAATCTTGAGACTACATTGTAAGCATCCTTCGAACTAAATTCCGAAGGAAAAAATCGTTGGGGTGAGTCAATTAAACACAATAGAAATAAACTCTATACAACAAAGAAATGCAAATGAGCATGTTGAGTTAAAAAAAATTATGCAATATAGAACAAAACACAGTAGGATAAGTTTTCAAATCAACTCACTATAATGTAGTACGTAGCATAAAACAACCCACTGTAGTAAGTATAGTGTAAATGAAACATCTCATGGACTCCGAGCATACCATACCTCAGTAGTAACAATATCAGTGATCACAAAAGCCACTAACGACCCTACCTAGTACAAGACACATATAATTGTCTCATTACTCTAGTTAACAATAAAAATCAAATACATCCTCCAATGGTCGAATATGCATAAGGGAAAACATGACCCGCACATGGGTCGATCAAACTTGATTAAGACGATCAAGCTAATTAATAAAATTAAAATGTGCATGCTCAATTTAAAAATGTTAGTGAAAATATTAAATAGATAATATAAAAACCAACGAGCCATCAAAATAGTCATGCCATTTTTATATGAGAACACGCCTAAAAATATGTTTTTAAAAAACAATGCAATGCTGGATATAAAATAAATCTCTACCTCAAATGGGTCTACCAATAGTCAAGTCAAAGCCTCATCAAATGAGAATTCAACTGATCAAAAATTTCTCGTTAATCCATTGAACCTTTCAATATTTTGCAAACTCACACTCCCGTGTCTGGAGTCTAGAGTTTCGAATCTTCTTGACATTAGTCACAAACACATCTTCCAAATTCTTCACAAAAGGTACTTGAAACCTCTTTAGAGGAAGGAAAATCTACTCTACCGAGGGAGGGATGGAGGGAGAGAGACAGAAGAGATTTCTTCTCTAAGGGTGAGAGTGTACCGACCCAGATTTTTCATAATTTCTTGAAAATACGAAAAATTTAAAAATTTTATAAAACAAAATCAGAGCGCGACGCTAAAGCCGGATCTCTACTGACCCTTCTTAAAACTCATTGTGAAAACCAATCGGGAAAGTGCGGAAGCGTTATAAAAATCATTTATTTTAAAACGTTGCGGAAGCGTAAATAATTTAATAAAAGAACTCAATAAAAGGAATGAAACGATTAAATATAATTTCAATTCCAATTGTTTTCTCTTTTCATTGAATCCAGGCCAGCCACGAGTCTCGAGCGTGCAAATCCTTCATCCTTGCTTTATTAATTGTTCCTCGTCTTTCCCATTTACTCCTAAGTCTGTGTGTTTTTTTCCTCGTACTTGCACCTATACCTACACCACAAGTAACTGTAAGCCTAAAGGCTTAGTAAGGAAATGAGGTAAAACAATCATATATATATACACATACACCACTCTTTAGTTTTCTAGGAATGGATGCCGGTCCAAACCAAATCTTTCTTTATGTTCTGTTGTGTTCGTTCGTTCTTTCGTTCATTACTCGTACATCGAGTTGAATTAAAGAAACCTTGGGGATAGGGAGTAGCCTACCGAATATTAACCACTTAGGGTAGTTGGTCCCATACCCAAATAGGGAGGAGACCTGACTAGATACCTGATTAAACCCGCACTATCCTTTCATTCTTTAATTCCCATTTCATCATCATTTCATCATTGTTTCATCATCGTTCTTTCATTTCGTTCATTCGTTTTCTCGTCACGTTGTGTTTGTGAGTACTCACCCCGTAGGTGATACTCCCTATTTGTCTCTAGATAGTACTCCCTATTTGTTTCTATTATTATAAACGTAACAATACCTTAGGGAAAGAATCACAACAATTCATAACAATAGAAAGAACAACCATAAGGAATAGCAATTAACATGGAATTATAGAAATTGAATGAGCATAAATAACTAGTAAGGCAAGAGATTCAAACAAGAAATACAACTTGAATTTACAGAACATGGTAGTACAAGAATTGACTATTTTAACATGCTTCTAACATATTTGAAGATTCACGGAATCATTTACATAACAGTAGCGAATTCAACAGTGAATACAACAATTAAAACGTGCTAACATGCTTCGAATTCAATAGGAATTAATAGCAACTTTTCCTAGTCCATTTACTTGCTTCCTACGTTTATCTTTCTAAGCAATTATTCTAATCAGTTATCTAATTAATTTAACATGCTTCTATGTTAATTGCATGCATTTATCCTACTTAACTAATCATACTTTGGTTAAGCAATTGTTCGTTGTCTTTCCCACTTACTCCTAAGTCTGTGTGTTTCTTTCCTCGCACTCATACCTATACCTACACCACAAGTAACTGTAAGCCTAAAAGCTTAGTAAGGAAATGAGTTAAAACAATCATATATATAAATACATACACCACTCTTTAGTTTTCTAGGAATGGATGATGGTCCAAACCAAATCTTTCTTTACATTCTGTTGTGTTCGTTCGTTCTTTCGTTCATTACTCGTACATCGAGTTGAATTAAAGAAATCCTGGGGATAGGGAGTAGCTTACCGGATATTAACCATGTAGGGTAGTTGGTCCCATACGCAAATAGGGAGGAGACCTGACCAGCTACCTGATTAAACCCGCACTACCCTTTCGTTCATTAATTACCATTTCATCATCATTTCATCATCATTCTTTCATTTCGTTGATTCGTTTTCTCCTCACGTTGTGTTTGTGAGTACTCACCCTGTAGGTGATACTCCATATTTGTCTCTAGTTTGTACTCCCTATTTGTTTCTATTATTATAAACGTAACAATACCCTAGGGAAAGAATCACAACAGTTCATAACAATAGAAAGAACAACCATAAGGAATTGCAATTAACATGGAATTACAGAAATTGAATGAGAATAAATAACTAGTAAGGCAAGGGATTCAAACAAGAAATACAACTTGAATTTACAGAACATGGCAGTACAAGAATTGACTATTTTAACAAGCTTCTAACATATTTAAAGATTCACAAAATCATTTACAAAACAGTAGCGAATTCAACAGTGAATACAACAATTAAAACGTGCTAACATGCTTCGAATTCAATAGGAATTAAGAGTAACTTTTCCTAGTCCATTTACATGCTTCCTACGTTTATCTTTCTAAGCAATTATTCTAATCAGTTATCTAATTAATTTAACATGCTTCTATGTTAATTGCATGCTTTTATCCTACTTAACTAAACATACTTTGGTTAAGTAGAAAATAACATACTAAGGACATGTAATCGAAATCAAGATCGTAAACAATAAAACAATAACGAAAGCATTCATTCCCTTAGCCAATGAAACTCTTAACTTCCTTCATACTTAGTTCCTCTGTCTTTTATCTTTCCATAATTCTTTAGTAAAGTAAAGCAATAAAAGCAATTGTAGCAAAGACAATATAATTATATTAAAGGAAAGTACGATAAAGAGAAATACACAAAATATTAACAAGAATGACTAACCTATTAATATTAGCCCAGTTTATTACATGGTCAAGTAGAACTAACATTTTTATAATTTGTCTAAATTAATTTGCATGCTCAAAGAAGATAAGATAACAATTTTAGTTGTGATCCTAGTTAATTTACATGCTCAATTTCATTCTAATTAATTAGTTAATTAACAAACTCATTAGTTAACCTAGTCAATTTACCTGCTTACAGTTTATCATCTCCATGCTCACTAAGAAATCACATTTAGTTAATTAACCTAGTTAATTAGCATGCTCATGGAGGTTATTATAAGTAATATTTTAGGGTTCTAGTCAATTAATCATACGCAAGATTTACTTTATGAACATACAAAGATTCTTGTTAATTACTCAAATCATACACTTTAGTTGATTAACAGGCTCAATTGATTATCTTTTAACTAAAGTGATTAACATACTAAAGAGATTATCATTTATCGATTAACATGCAACTAAATGGGTTAAACTAAACTGATTAACATGCTTATATAATTCTTAATCATTTACATGCTCAAGTAAACATTCTTAGTAAATCAAGCGTCGGATTAAACATACTTAATCAAATTATACTTGTAACTCAAATAAAGACAGAACAATTAATAGCAAGGAAATATAAACTTAAGGAAATACACAGCATGTAAGCTAAACAGTCAGTAAATCATAAAGAACAGGTCATTCTCGATGATCTTTCTACTCCTTCATACTTTCAGGCTTAACTTATCTATCTAAGCAATAACATTTTCCAACAATCATATTTATTCACGTAAGAACAAGCAAGTAAAGTAACGAAAGAGTTTAACAGCACATAAAGTAGAGCATTTAACAATACATTTAAAGAACTAAACACCTCCAAACTCACGCACTCTACTTGTGGTGTAGGGTCTCCTCTAGCCAAGACACCCCTATTTCCTTACCTCGAAGCTTTAACGTGCATTAGCGTTTAGCCGTTATTCTTCTTCTCTTCTTCTTTGTACCAACATCCGAGAGAGGCCACCATCTCTCGGTCATCACCAGGAAATAGGGCAACAGAACGCTTAGCTCTTCACTTCTTTAGCGCTGGACTCGCAGGGGAAAAATGGCAAGAACACCCACTTCTGCCATTTTTAAACATCCCACCATCCACTACCATAAATCCTCTTCTCCTCTCTGCCCATTGAATTCACCCGACAGCATCTCCACCAATCCTTCTGCTTTACAAAGTCATTTGTCCTTTTCTCCAATTCTCCCGACACCCATTTCAATTTTTCTGCAGCTCAGTTATGGTTCGACAACCTCATCAATTCTCCTGTCTCCTATTAAATTCTTCAACCAATTTCCAACAAATTGCCCATTGTGTGTGTGTCGGCAGAAAACAGCTGGAAGGGAGGGCCAATGTGGAAGATTCATTCCTGAAAATGGACAGCTCACCTAAATTGGGTTAATCCAATTCGATGCACACGGGTTGGAGCACCCAATCACAGCCCAACCCGCCGGAATCACCCCTGCCCGACGCGAAAATCGTCCATTCCATTTCTTCCATGCCCAATTAATC
The DNA here is from genome assembly GCA_022433065.1 of Begonia loranthoides. Taxonomy (NCBI): domain Eukaryota; kingdom Viridiplantae; phylum Streptophyta; class Magnoliopsida; order Cucurbitales; family Begoniaceae; genus Begonia; species Begonia loranthoides. The sequence continues at coordinate 27,127,763 of CM039484.1, forward strand.
GAAAGCAAAGGAGGAGGAAGAAGACTCGGCCACCAGTCGTTCCTCGTTGCTCGCAGCTTGCTCGCCGGGAAGTCACCACGCAATCGGACAGCGTTGCCCATTCGCCGTCTTCTTGCTCGTCGTTGCCGGCGAACTCCTGTCTCCCTCTCAGTCCCGATTTCTCCCTTCCTCATCGTCATCTCTCTCTCTCTCAAAATTTCTTTCCATTTCTCGTTCTCCAGCAAATCCCATTTTCTTTTTTTTTTTGTTTTTGTTTTATTTTATTTTATTTTATTTAATATTTAATTAATCACACTTTAACATTTTAATCCCAACTATACCATATTAATTAAATCCTCTTCCAAATATTCCAACTTTCCTTTCCTCCATTTTAATCATCTTTAATCCATTCCTTCACTTAATATCCAATTAAATCTCATTTTAATTTAAATAATCTTTTTACCCAATTAAATTTCTCTTCAATAATTTAATTAAATCATTCATTTAATTAAATTATTCTTATCCTAATGTAAATTTTTGATTTAATTCAATTTTCGTTTGATGATAATTGACGATTACGTTTTTGATAATACCCCGATAATTTTTCAATTAATCCAAATACCATTAATTACTTTTCAATTATTTTTATTAAATTTCAATATAAAATTCAGAGTATTACAGAGAGAATGTTGGATATATGAGCATTATTTTCATAACTGCCCACAATTAATGGAAATTAATAAAATTTTAAATTCTTAAAAATGATATACCTTCACAATCTCCCCAACTTAAAACATTTTGTCCCTCAAATTTAGAATAATCTTGAGTCTTCCATTGAACAAGTGAGGATATTTCTATAGGATTGATATACGTCTATAGAGGGGGTGGGGGGGGAGGGTTGTATATACTGTTTCTAACTTTTTTGTGCAATATATAAATTCTCTAAATCCCTAAGTGATTTATCGAATACAATTAAATAAGCAATCACAATAAATGCGTAAATTAAATAGTAAGGGATAGAGAGAGTGCACACAATATTGTTTACGCGGTTCGGCAAACTTGTATTTGTCAGCGCTCCAAGATTCCACTTGGAGATCCACTAACTAATTGACTTATGAGTGTCAATTAAACCGTTTACAAAGACTAATTCTAAGGGCGTCACCCTTTGACTATTGCAGGTTGTCGAACTTTGACTATTATGGGGCGTTACCCTATATTTTGACTATTACGGGGCGTCACCCATTGATTGAACTTACGGGCATTCAATCGTGCCGTTGACTATTTTGAGGCGTCACCCTTATATGATGAATTCGTAGGGTGTCACCCTTTACAATTCAAGCACAAATATAATTCAGAAAAATAAAGCTCTAAAAACTAATCTGAATTCTCCCAATAATAACTTGCAAGTTTATGGGTGGGGAGAATTGGATTTACAATAGCTCACAATGTATAGGAATCGAGTAGTAAATTCAGCCGGGCTTAGCCTCGATTCTCCCTTTGTTATATTGAGTTTGGAGTGCATCTATATATATAGGCCACAAGCTTTTAAGATCATCCTCAAAGTTTTCGGTCGACTGCATATTGCCGTTGTATATTTAGCCGTTAAAAATTCAACTATTGGAAATCTGTCCGTTGGCAAAATCTGTACTTTTCGGACGCATACCCTCCAAAATGTCACCAGAGTATTACAGATTCAAAAGCTTGTCGACCGCTATCGTCCTGACCTCATCCGCTATCGTCCAAAAACTATGGACTGCAATGCTTGCGAGATTTGGGACATATTTCCCACGTCCTCACCTCGTCGTCTAGTCGTTCGAAAACCCTAAAGACCAGTTTTGGCCTACTTCCTTCGTCTGCAGCCGTCGAGAAAGCAACTCTCAAATTAACCCTGAACAATATTGAGTCCCAAAATGATATGCAACACTACATAGACTCAAGTAGACTTGTTAGCACATTAATAATACCAATTTTGAGGGTATTTATAATAAACACGGATATAAATATTATTATAAAATATTAAGAATAATATCCATAAAAAACAAAACACAACTTATTGATTTATTAAATAAGATAACATTTTAGTCATCATCAAAATACGACTTAGCCTCACAAAAAGGCTAACAATCTCCTTTTTTATGATGACAAAATCCAATAAGTTGTTTTCCCTAAAACCTAAGCATGTGCATCATATATTGCATATTAGATTTCTCCTCTTTTATTTATGCAATTTATCAACACAAATAAACCATGCAAACATGCTTATCCAATTCAAATATCAATCTCCCCTTTTAACAACATATATAAGTTTTCTTTCCCATTAACAAACACTGTATATAAACAATTTATATACCTTTCTCCCTTTTTTGTCATAATCAAAAAGAAATCCTAGAGGAGGGGAATCTTAAAACAATCTCAAACTTTATAAAAACATCCAATAACATTCTTCTAAAAAAATTCTCTCCCTTATTCAAGAATCTATCCACAAATTAAACAATGGAGGGAATCAAGTATTTAAGTTCAAAAGATCAAACCAACTATTTCTTTTTTTTTTAAATGATACCAATTGAAAAATTAAGAAATTGACTAAGAGTACCAATTGATGATTCACAATTACAACAAAAACATTTTTCAAACATTGATACCAATTGTAAATCCAAAGTGAAATCCAAAATTAAAGTCTATGAGATACCAAATTTAAAATCAAAATATCAATCAAGTTATCTCTCTTCCTCTATTAATCACAATAATAATCGATTGAGGTGCAAGTAGGAGATGGAATTCACAAATAAGAGAATCATCCAAGTTCAAAATAAATATATACCAATTGTCAAAACAAAATCCAAGGATGGATTCAAATTTGGAAAACAAATTTTCTCCCCCTATCATTATGCTCAAAATCAAATAGTTGGGGAAACCATATATACCAAGTTTAAAATTATTTGAGAAGATAAACCAATTTGAAGAAAATTGATCTCAATAAGTCTAAATACAATAAAAAAACATATGTCCAATGATCAATTGTTGAAATAAAATCCAATTTCACAAAATGTCAATTGAAAATAGATATGTTCATTTAAAGATTTCAATCTAAAAGAAAAGATTATGAAAATAAATTTGAAAATTAAAATACAAATGTTTCTTTCTTTTGAAGATAAACAAATTTTGAAGCGGAAGTACAATCATCCAATTCAAAATAATTGTATTTTTATTTTTCTTCCCCTTTTAAGTCAAAAACCAAATCATTTGGGGAGACACCAAGTTATATCAAACAATTTTATTTTGTCCTCCTATATCAATGATCAATATAAAATCAATGGAGATTATCAAAGTTTAAACTAAAAGCGAAATCACAAACAACAAGATTAGAAACAATACAATCAATTATCTTTTAAAAGCTAACTCTCCCCTTTTATCAAATAGCTAATTTCAATTCAAGGAGAGTTATCAAAGTTTAAAGTAGCATAAGGCAATTTATCAAAAACTAAAATTGAAATCAACATTTAAAAATAAGTTAATGATCTCAATTAATTCTCAAACAATTCTATTTTCTCCGCTTTTGTCCATATCCAAATTTAATCCAAAGGAGAAGCATTTCATCAAAGTTCTATGTCTAACAATCCAAACATGTGATCTAGAAATCTACTTGTTGGAACCAAATCGTCAAAATACGAATAGAAGGAATAAAACAAATTTTAACCTATGAATACAAAAAGATCAAAGTTAACAATTAATCCAAAATTTTTTTTACTAACCAAAGATAAACCAATTCAAGAATCAAAGGCAAAATAACTCAATTTAATTCCAAATCAAGATCCAATATTGATTCCAAAAAGAATTTCAACCAACAAAAATCTAAATATTAATCCAAATTAAATTTCACAAACAAATTTAATCAATAAACATTGTGTACCTCCATATTGCTTATTTGCATTTTTACCACTTTTGAGGTACCTTTGAAGTTTCTCCCTTTTACGTTGGATATTCAAGTATCCAAGTCTTTTTTTTTTGTGCATTGGGAGAATCTTCAATCTACAACAAAAATCAATTGATTTTCTTTGGTACCCAAACCATTTTGGGTGCATTGGTTAAAGGTTTGATTCTTTGAAGAACCCACACAAGTTTAGAATTAAAATTTGGTTTAAATTTAGAATTTAATTTCAAAGAAGATTTATAATTAACATTTAAACTCAGAGGACAACAAAAAGATTTATGTCCAACACAATTGCAAGAATTATAAATGGATGAATTAACAAATAAATTATTGTAATTCTTTTTCTTTGCAATGGGTTTATAGCCAATCCTAGCTTCATCGAATGTAACCCTTTGCAAATTTAAGAGCATATTTAAATTTTTGCTCCCATTAGTGAATTTAAGCAGAATCGAATTTAAATCTTCATTTTCAACTTTCAATTCACTAATTTTATCCTCACGTGATTTGATAGAAATATTCAATTCATCATTTCTAATTTTCAAATCCCAAATCTCATGCCCATGACATTTAATAGTAGTAATCAAATCACAATTTTTAGTATTTAGTGGACTAATTTCATTTTCATGTGATTTGATAGTAGAATTCAATCCATCATTTAACAATTTCAAATTACAACTATCATGCTCAAGAGATTTAAAGGAAGCATTAGAATCATCAACCATGCTCTTTTATTCAACAATTTGATCATCAAAAGATTTATCTAAATTAGCATGCTTTTTGATCAAATTGTTCTACTCCTTTTTCAACAACTTATATTTATCCTTAAGCTCATTCAAACTATCTAACAATTCATTTATTAAATCACCATCATCATCACTATTAGAATCCGAGTTGCTATAATAGTTTGTTACCTCAATTTCTTCATTGGCCATAAAGCATTAATTGGCCACTTCCTCTTTTTTTTGGGAGGTTGAGCTTTCTTCACTTTCAAACCTTTGATTTCTGCCTACATGTGTTAGCTCAAGAGATTTTCATATATTGAAAGCACTAACACATGTTTGAATTTTATCAAATTCATTTTTACTTTAGGCATTATATAAAACATTCATAGCTTTAACTTTAAAATTCTAATTATGTTTATCTACATCATTGAATTCACAAGATGGTCTTGGAATAGTTATTCCTTTTTCAAGATTCTCCATAGAGTATAATCAATAGATTGTACAAAAATTTTCATTCTACACTTCCAATATAAATAAGTACTACCATCAAAATGTGGAGGTGTAGATATGCATTGACCTTCAATAAACATATTGAAATCCATAATCAATTATATAATCTAGAAATTTGATCAAAGTTATGCACAAAAAAAAATTTCAACAAGAAATTAAATCCAAATAATCAAGGATATACAATATGCACAATAATTGCAATATCACACAAAAATTTAAATACCCCACTCTATACTAATTGTAGGATCGATATACGCCTATAGAGGGTGGTGGAGGATAATATAGCATTTCTAACTTTTTCGTGCGATACACAAATTCTCTAAATCCTTAAGTGATTTATCGAATACAATTAAATAAGCAATCATAATAAATGCATAAATTAATGAGTAAGGGATAGAGAGAGTACACACAATATTGTTTACGTGGTTCGACAAACTCGCCTACATCCGCGCTCCAAGATTTCACTTGGAGATCACTAACTAATTGACTTACGAGTGTCAATTAAACTGTTTATAAAGACTAAATCTAAGTGTAACGACCTGATTTTTTTCTTTACTTTAAAAATTATGTAAATTTAGAACTTTTTTTTCATATAAACATCAGAGTATTCTTCCTTTATAAAACCCGATTGTTAAAACTCTTTACTTAAAACACTTATCAATTTCAGCGGAAGTAATAAAATCATTTTATGAAACACATCAGAATTAAAACAAAACGTTAAGGAATATTAAATAATTTACAAACCCTTTTTTAAATAATTTCCTTTTTAAACTCTTTAGCCCAACCAACCACAAGATCTACCTGTGCAAATCATTCATTAATTGTTTTTGACCTGTTCACCTGTTTTTTCATACGTACCTACATCACAAGACCTAACTAATGAGCCTAATGCTCAGTAAGTGATATAAGAAAATGAAATGCAGATATGATGCATGATCATGCGATGCATTACAGAGCGGAACCGTATCTCATCTAGTAACCGGGGCGATGGATACGCCAATTGGTCTCGTGGCTTAACCGTATTTCCGATGATGAAACACACCAATAGCGGTGTCACCACGAGCCATACCCATACACTTTTGTTGAAGACATTGGGGATTTTAGAACAAGAGAATTGAGAATCTTATGGCCCACGTGACTTAACCGTACCTCATCGCCCCTTACGTGGGAGTAGACACTCCAATAGGGGTGTCATCACAAGGAACCATCCCCAATTCTCCAGAACCCCCACATGTCTATTTACATATATTAGGTATATCATGCAATGTGCTCGTGAATACATACAGTCCTATATGATAATAAAAATGTCTAATAAACACATCATTAAAAGAACACACAACATGCAATCCAATTCTTGCGATGTAGGGTCCAAAGACCAAAGCACAGTAAGTATCAACTTACCTGTCGTCTGCAACCTTTTTACCACTTTATTCCATCTTCGGAAATACCTTCAAAATGATTAAATATAAATTCATCAATACCTACAGATTAATTAACCTTATTCCCATAACACAACTTAATATCATAAATCCTCAACCAAAAGCCACATAGATCATCCAACGAGGCAGTAACCAATCCACTTTTGTGCAGAAATCTAATCAGTAATTAAATTGCAGAATGGTACCCAACCGAATTAAATCCAAGTAGAAATCAAGATACAAAGTGTTAATCATATCACAGAACCAAGGAGTCTAAACCAAAAGAGGCCCGATTCATCAATAGAGTATTTATATTTACAACTGATCCCAACAGAGACATATTGTAGCTCTCTACTTTAATCATAACAATCCTTACGCCACTTATTTTTACATCATTGCCTCACAGCTTAACACTATCCAAAGAAGTGTTTAATAGTTAAACTTAGCGACTAATAAACATCCAAAATAGAGACAATCCAAACCAGTACAACATAGCTACTCCTGAACATATCAATCCACATGAATTACAATGAAAGGGGCAGAACCAACTCAATAATGAAGCAACTTATCCTCTATCATAAAATCCATACAGCAATTCCCAACAACTAATTATTTCCAAACATTATTTTGTGGAACAATGACAACCTAAGTCATTTCATAACCAAGCAATAACATGGCAACAATCATCTATCATCCAACAAAATCAATGAAATAAAAACAACCCCTCGCTCATGACAATTTCCATCAAAACTGTAACAATTTCAGATTAATCAAGCTGGAACCAAAACATTTTGCACACTGGAAAACCATAGCATAACAGGGAGAAAATTCTAGCTCCCGGACTGCAACATTTCATTCAGTGACTGGCCCAAAATGCAGAACGGAGTTCAAACCAACAAAAGTCTACTAGCTAATCAGACCTCTTCTTATCAGACAAAATAGAACCAAGTTTTATCAACCTTGAAACGAAAGTCCAACACAGCAGAGACCAAAATGGAGGACAGAACTATGAATCAAAATACACATCACTGAAATTCCAAAACCAAGATAGAACTGACATTTTTCCAAAAACAACAGTATCAAAGAGAATCTCATTAACAACCATCAAGAATCAAAATCACGGTCACAAGATCGCAGCAATCTAACATTCAAAAATAGAGTCCAAAAACGGAGAGAAACCTTACCAGTCAAGAACGCCTGAGAAGATCTGAGGCAAGCAGAGGAAATTCCAGCCAGCATCCCATTCTTTCACTTCCTTCTATCATTTCATAGAATGCTCTCGGTCATTCCATTCATAGAGAGCATTCACCTGCCACGGCCATTCCATCCCCCAGTCATTGGCTGTCACTCCTTCACGTCTCCATAACTCGATCTTCAACACTGCACAGAGCTCGTCTACTGCCATCGATTTATAGGCAGGAAGAGGAGACCCCACGTGAATTGCCCACTTCAAGGGAGAGGGGTCCAATGCCCAGAATCCACGTGGAAAACTTGCCAGAGGATCAACTGAAAGAACCAACTTAGGTCCGGTCCAATTCACCCCTCCCCTGCCATCACACTCGTCCCTGCCATCGCTGATTGGAAAATATCGAGCAATAGAATTGCCAAAGAGAGAAGAAACATAATAGAAATAATCCACCTACGATGGCCCGACGATGCAAATCACAGTGCACCAGAGGAATCATCCCGCGAGGTGCAATCCGAGCCCTAGCTCACCATTCATCGCATCCCCTCGCAGCCATGTCGTTGCCGCCATGCGCGGGACAACACGCACCCGAGCCTCGCCATCGTCCGTCGCCTCCTGCTCGTCGTCCTCTCTTCTCTCTCGATCTCCCTCTCCTTCCTCTCTGTTCGTTGAAAATGGCCATAGGCCAAAATAAAATCCCACCTTTTGATTTCTCTTTTAACCGTAGACAAGCCCCCAAACCGGTTCACAAGGTGAACTGGTTCAGCTCCCTTCAATCTTTCATGTATTAATTTTCTTCCATATAATTAATTCTTCATTTTTCTTCCTTTTAAATAATTAAATTCTTCATTTAATTATTTTTATCCCAAATCAAATTTTCTTTTCTCCAAATAATCCAATTATACCCCAATTAATTTCTCGTTTATCCTTACCTAATTATATAATGGAAAACTGGGACATTACACTAAGGGTGTCACCCTTTGACTATTGCGGGTCGTCAACCTTTGACTATTACGCGACGTCACCAATATTTTGACTATTATGGGAAGTCACCCGTTGATTGAACTTACTGTTGGTCAATCATGCTGTTGACTATTTCGAGACGTCACCAGCCATTTCAAAAGAAAAAAGACCAATAAAAATCTATTTTTTAAGTCATCCACATGCCATGCATGCAATACAATAAGGCATAAATATTTTTATTGTCCATTAAAATCATATGATAAAAGCAAATCTTCCAAACTTGTATGAGTTCCTAAAAGAATCAAAGCTAACTCTCAAGGATCCAAAAAGATTTGGGTACCTAGGAAATTAAACTAATGTTTGGTTGTAGGTTGGAGACTTTCTCGTAAAAGATGAATGGTTTTTGGATAGTGGATGTTCAAGACATGAAAAGTGACTCCTCAAGATTTACCTCCATCAAGAAAAATAAAGGAAATATGACATTTGGAGGAAATCAAAAGGGCAAAATAGTTGGTATCAGAAATATCGGGAATCCATCAACTCTTTTCATTGAGGATGTTTTATTAGTTGATGGATTAAAACATAATTTGCTAAGTATTAGTCAACTATGTGATAAAGGCTATAAAGTGATTTTTGAATCTAAAGTTTGTATATAGACATTAAAATATGTATGCCACTGATTTGAATAGTATTTTATGTTTTGATGAAAAATGTTTGACTGCGAATTCTTCTAGTAATTGATGGTCTTGGCATAGAAGATTAGGACATGTAGGAATGGATACCTTAGCTAAGATCTCTAGGAACAATCTTGTTAGGGGCTTACCTAAAATATCCTTTGAGAATGATAAAATTTGTGACGCTTGTCAAATGGGGAAGCAAACAAAAAAGTTCATTTGCTTCCAAACATTTTGTCTCATCTTCCAAACCTCTCCATTTACTACATATGGATCATTTTGGTCCATCTAAGACTTCTAGCTTAGGAGGGAAATACTATGCTTATGTCATTGTAGATGATTTCTTAAGGTTCACTTGAGTTTTCTTTATAAGAACAAAGGACGAGACCTTTGAAGTATTCTCTACCTTTAGAAAGAAAGTAAAAAATGGAAGGAACTCAATATAATTACAATTAAGAGTGATCATGGAGGTGAGTTCGAAAATGAGAATTTTGAAGGGCTATGTCAAAAGTATGGCACTGAGCATAACTTCTCGTCTCAAAGAACCCCTCAACAAAATGGTGTTGTTGAGAGGAAAAATAGGTCTCTTCAAGAACGAGCCCGCACTATGCTTAATGAGAATGATCTTCCAAAATATTTTTGGGCAGAAGCCGTTGCAATGGCTTGCTACGTTTTTAACCGTATTCCTATTCAATCATCTTTAGAAAAGACCCCCTATGAATTTTGGAATGATAGAACTCCAAATGTAAGCTATTTTAGAGCATTTGGGTGTAAATACTTCATCTTAAACACAAAGGATAATCAAGGAAAATTTAACTCCAAAACAGACTTTGGAATATTCCTAGGACATTCTACATCTAGTAAAGCTTATAGGGTATTCAACAAAAGGACATTGGTTGTGGAGGAATCCATGCATATCACCTTCAACGAATCTCTCTCCACCCCAACATGAAAAATCTATCATAGATCTTGAAAATGAAATAGAATCCCTTAACTTATGAGAAAAGGAAATTGAAACACTTGAAATTCCTCCTCAAGAGTCTAAAAATAAATTCTTAGAAGGAAATTCTAAAGAGAATATCCATGATGGCTTACCCAAAGATTGGTGGTATGCCAAAAGTTATCCCATAAACGATATTGGTGATCCCGCTGTAGGTGTTAAAACTAGATCCTTTCTTAGGAATCTATGTGCAAACATAGCTTTTATCTCCCAAATAGAGCCAAAGAACTTTGATGAAGCCAAAATTGATGAATATTGGATTATGACCATACAAGATGAATTAAATCAATTAGAAATGAACAATGTTTGGGAGCTTGTTCGAAGGCAAAAAGATCATTCAATCATTAAAACCAAATCGATATTTAAGAACAAATTGGATGAGAGTGGCATTTTAGTTAGAAAGAAAGATAGGTTTGTTGCAAAGGGATATAATCAAGAGGAAGGAATTGATTTTGAGGAGACCTTTGCACCGGTAGCTCGTTTAGAAGCCATTAGCATGCTTTTGGCATTTGCATGCTTCAAGAATTTTACCCTCGACCAAATGGGCGTAAAAAGTGTCTTTCTTAATGGATACATCATGGAAGAAGTATACATAAAGCAACCATTAGGTTTTGAAATTCATGACAAACTTGATTACGTATATAAACTCAATAAAGCACTTTATGGTCTAAAACAAGCTCTAAGAGTTTGGTATGAAAGATTGAGCAAATTCCTTAAAGAAAGAGACTTTAAAATTGAAAAAAATTGATTCAACACTTCTTATTAACCACAACAATGAAGACATAGTCATTGTACAAATCTATGTTGAAAACATTATCTTTGGTGCCACCAATGACACACTTTGCAAAGAATTCATTGACCTAATGTAAAGTGAATTTGAAATGAGTATGATGGGAGAATTAAGATTTTTCCTTGGATTACAAAGTAGCCAATCTATTGAAGGAATTTTCCTAAATCAAGAGAAATACGTAAAGGAGCTCATAAAAAGATTTGATATGGACACATCTAAACCCTCAAGGACTCCCATGAGCACATCCGCTAAACTAGATAAGGACGAAAATGAAAAGGATGTGGATATGACAAAATATCAAGGCATGATTAGTTCCTTGCTATACTTAACTGCCAGTAGCCCTGACATTCTCTTAGTGTACGTTTATGTGCAAGATTTTAGGCCTCTCCAAAAAAATCTTACTTGAATGTCATTAAACGCATGTTCAAATATTTGAGTGTGACTAGTTGTCTTGGATTATGGTATCCCAAAAGAACTTCTTATGATTTGGTGGGATATACCGACTCCAACTACATAGGTAGAATAGTAGATAGAAAGGGCACAAGTGGAACGTGTCAATTTCTTGGATAATCCTTTTTTTCATGGTTCTCTAAGAAATAAAATTCAGTTGCTCTCTCTACAGCCGAGAGTGAATATATAGTGTCTAGAAGTTGTTGTGCTCAACTTCTTTAGATGAAACAAACATTAGAAGATTATGGTCAATTCTTTGAAAAAACTCCTATTAGGTATTATAACACAAGTGTAATAAACATTTCCAAAAATTCAATCCAACATTCTTGCACCAAGCACATCAAAATTAGATATCACTTCATCTGTGATCGTGCTTTTAAAGGTGATGTCTCTCTCGAATGTGTAAGTTTTGAAAATCAATTAGCGGTCATTTTCATTAAACCTTTGGATGAAAAGACCTTTTGTGGGATAAGAATTCATCTAAGTTTAATCCATCTTGAATCAAGCTAAGCCATTATGTTAGTATATTTTCTCATTTTTAAGGCTTCCGCTAATTTTGGTTGACCACCCAAGGATATTGATCGACCAAAAACCTTCCATAATATGTCGAGTTTCATCCCTGAAGAAAATCAGTCGACCATCTCTTTCTCTGTCGACCGAAAATTGGATAGATTACTATTTTTTAAATTCCAAGGAATCAGTCGACCATTTCAAATTTGGTCCTCTACTTCATTGATTTTTAAAACAGATTAGGTCAACCTAAACCCTAATTTTTGTGTCCATTTCTCTCAAAATCCAGCGACCGAACCCTAGCCCATCTTTCCTCGTCTCATCACCAACGCACCTCCCTCATTTTCTGCCTCGTCAGCTACTAGTCAGGGTTTCTTCATGCGTTTCTCATCCAAAACAATAGATTCTCTCTTTCTTTAATGGATTCTTGCAAACAAAAAACTCAGGTAATCATGGTAGTTCTGGTAGACCCTCTTGCTCCGAATTTCCTTCGAAATTGTATCTCAATATTGAATGCAAAAGATGTTATGAGGAAGATTTCAAATTTGGCCATTGATTTTATCACAGAAAATTGCTTTTGACGCTCATGCAATGTAATATCCTAAATTTTCGTTGAGCTGAAGACATAACTTAAGTGATAATTTTGGGAATGATAGGAGCTAAGTTGGACAAGTAAGGATATTGGTCAAGGGAAACGTATTTGGAAAAAGTGAACATTGATACCCTGAATTGTGTTCATATCAAGCTTAGGAGGATGATTCAGAATTTATTGGAATTAACTTGGGTAATTTAAGACATTAGTCAAGTGAAACATATTTAGAAATCTAAGTTTGAATAGTTTGGAAGAGTGATTTATTAAGGATATATATATATTGTTTGGAATGTATATGTTTGGAAAAGAAAAATGTGGCAAATGATGAATGAAATGGTGGTTGATTATAGTGGTTGATTGTGATCAACCAGTGTGATCAACCTGTGAACAAAATATGGGTATTGAATATGGGTATTGAAATGGTGGTTGATCATAGTGGTTGATTGTAATCAACTAGTGTGATCAACCTGCAAAAAAATATGAGTGTTGAATATAGGTATTGAAATGGCGGTTGATCTAGTGGTTGATTGTGATCAACCAATGTGATCAAACTGTAATTCAATTAGTATCATATTATGAATCACATAACGGCTGTTTGCGGCGGTCGTTTGGCATGGGGAGAATATCCGTAGTGATCAACCGCCATTCTGAAACAACGAAAAAAATAGTGGTCGATCGTCTAACTAGTGGTCGATCGACTATGATGAAATTCAAACGACTGGCATAAATTGAAGGGTCGCCTGTTAATGAAAACGCATCGTTGGAAACTTCTAGAGATGGCTTTGAAAGCGTTTGGACATCGAAGAGTTACTGGGCATTGATGGACTGCATCCCTTGGCTTGTTGTCTTCTCGCGGGCATTGATGAGGCATTGGAAAATTGCATGTGAATAGAGATGATGGCAGCGATGTTTCATAGAGGGAGAGGAAAGTCATGCAAAAGCTCAACCCAAAATCTTGTGATTGTATTGCTTCTGAAGTTTGTGAAGGTTTCGTTTCTGAGGGAACAGTGTGTGAGAAATTGTGAGTATGGTTTAATGTTCTAAAGTATCTGAAGATTGTGAGAAAACAGGAGAATGAGAGTGAGAGAATATTTTATCTTCTTTGGACAATGAAAAAGTGGCTGTTAGATGAAGGTAACTATGTGTGATTTTGTGAGTTTTACTAAAGTAGTAAAGGAGAAGGGAGAAGGTGAGGCCGAGTGGTGAAACAGTGGTTGGTGAAGGTAAAAAGGAGTTTGGGTGTTCCCTTTGGTTTCATGTTCTGGGATACTTCATGTATTGGATTATTTCAGTTTGTTCTCTGTTGAATAATTGTGATATATGGAATATTCTGTTTGTTGGATTTTTGCCTGAGGTTAATAATAATTCGTTGGTTAATGGTTCTAGTCATGACGTTCATAATAGATGAATATATACCACCTACTGTTTGTCAGTTTAGATTATTGCACTATATGCATGAATTAATTGTTGGCTTATTGCTTGAGGAAGTTGTCTAGCTATTGGTTTGACTGTTTAGGAGTGTTATTATGTTGGATTTTGGAGAAGGTAATTATTGGAGTAAGGATTGTCACTGTTGGACATATTTGTTAAACTATATCTTGTTAGAGTAAATTGTTTAGTTGAATTAAGGAGATATGTTAGACAATGAACTGCTAGTAGTTAGGGTTGTTATTGGGGAATCTTTATTGATTATCTCATGTTGTTAATAACTAGGTTTTTGTGAAGATTCTTAAAGTATTAAACCATTAAAGTTAAGGACTTTAGGTATGTGGTACTGCATGTAGTTTGTCCGAAAGGGCCTACATCACGGGAATTTGGGGGTGTTTACTATTTATTTAATTGATTGTTATGAATTGTATGTTTATTAGACTTAAGTTCAGTTCCTTAGTTAGGACGGATCACGTTTTAAGGATACAATTGAGGAACACGTTAAATAGGATTGTATGTGCACGACAACGTTAAGACTTGGAATCCTAAAGTACACGAAAATGGAATATACGTAAACAGTTGTGGTCTGCTTGGTTATGCCCGGCACAGAAATCAAAGTATACGAAAATGAAATGAACGTAAATAGATGTGGACCAGTTGGTTACACCCAGAACAGAAAGCAAAGATAAGTATATAGCTGTGGACCGGTTAGATACACCTGGCACAGAAATAAAGATAGATACATGGATGTTTATGTGGTCCAGTTGGATACGCTCAACGCATAAACAGATTAAATAGTAGCAAAAGACATGAATAGTAACAGAGAAACAAAACAGAAAACTATATACGATGTTATAGAAATTGTATGTGTTTTACGTTTATACCATCTACTAAGCTTTAGGCTCATAGTTCGGTCCCATTGATGTATGTAAGGAGTCGATGATTGGATAAAGCTGTTAATGGACATAGCTGATAGAGTATTACTGTGTGGGCGTTTGTGTTGTTGGCGACATTGACCGTGTGGTTATGGCTCACGGAAATAAAATAAATATATTTAAATTTTTTAAAATCCTTTAAGTGTTTTACGACTTCAAACTGTTTTAAGTTAATGGTTTTGCTTGTGTTTTAAGTTAATGTGTTTATTTGAACTATTGGTTTGATGTATTTAAATGTAAAAAACTTCGACTGTATATTTATTCTGAGACTTCCGCTGTATGTTTATGGTTAAGACTTCCATTGAATATTTACTTTGGTTTTCCCTCAAGAGTGTTTTAAAAGAAAAGAACATTTTTATATGGAAAAAGTTATTGGATGTTACAAAATGTTTATTAGATTTAAGTTCAGTTCCTTAGCTAGGATGGATCACGTTTTATGGATACGATTGAGGAACACGTTAGATAGGATTGTATGTGCACGACTACGTTAAGACTTGGAATCCTAAAGTACATGAAAATGGAATATACGTAAATAGTTGTGGTCCGATTGGTTACGCCCGACACAGAAATCAAAATATACGAAAATGAAATGAACGTAAATAGTTGTGGACCAGTTGGTTACGCTCGGCATAGAAACAAAGATAAGCAAATAGTTGTGGACTGGTTCGATATGTTCGACACAGAAATCAAGATAAATAAACGGATATTTGTGTGATTTGGTTGGATATGCCTGTCGCATAAACAGATTAAATAATAGCAAAAGACATGAACAGTAACAGAGAAACAAAACAGAAAACTATATACGATATTATAGAAATTGTATGTGTTTTACGTTTATACCATGTACTAAGTTTTAGGCTTATAGTTAGGTCTCGTTGATGTAGGTAAGGAGTCGATGATTGGATAAAGCTGTTAATAGACGTAACTGATGGAGTACTGCTGTATGGGCATTTGTGTTGTTGGCGACATTGATCTTGTGGTTTGGCTCACGGAAATGAAATAAATGTATTTAATTGTTTTAAAAGCTTAAAAGTGTTTTACGACTTTAAACTGTTTTAAGTTAATGGTTTTACTTGTGTTTTAAGTTAATGTGTTTATTTAAACTATTGGTTTGTGGTATTTAAATGTAAAAGACTTCCACTGTATGTTTATTCTGATACTTCTGCTATATGTTTATGGTTAAGACTTTCGCTGAATGTTTACTCTAGTTTTCCCTCGCGAGTATTTTTAAAAGAAAAGAAAATTTTTATACGAAAAAATTTACAAGATGCTACATGCAAGTTTGGACTTAGAGAGTATTTACATGCATATGGGATTGATTCAGCTATTTAGTTTTGATGGTTCGTATTTTGAGAAATCCATATGCTTATTCTATGCCAATTTGGAATTTTCTCCATGACCTCTGAACGTAACAAGCACCGACCTATTTTAACACATCCAAGGATCCCGATTTTGTCCCCACACATTTCAGAACAAGTTTTTTGTTCCATCATTCTTAAAGATTCGGATGGTGAAATCTTTGTAAAGCCTAAAGAAAAGGTCCTCAATGTTCGATCTTGTGTTATTCATCACAGTTTAATCTACAACATACTTCCTTGGGATGGTCATCGGGACCATGTAAGCTGTATGGACCAATACATCATGGAAATAGCGTATGAGAAACAATGCTTTGACGTCGGTCACATAATTATCCATCAAATGATTGGGGCTGTAGGGAGCACCTCAAAATCCTTATCATTTAATCTTCTCTTGATGCACCTATTCCAATCTTACAATGTCCCTATCCCTTCAACCAAGCCACCTCTACCAATTCAACATGTTGACATTTATATGGTCCACTCCTCAGCCTGGTTGCGATTCATCCAAAATGATGAAGGACAGTGGGGTGTCAAACCATCTCGAGGGGCTTCTACTTCATTCACCCATCCTGCTCTTTCTACTGAGGATGAGGACATTACCATGCCTGATCTACCGTCTGGTTCACTACATGATCCCTCAGCTCCTCCTACTAGAGCATTCTCCTCAACAGCCTGTCCTTCTTATGTCCTTTCAATATGAGACTTACTTGAAGTTTGCTGAGTGTTTCTTGATGATTGCTGACTATCAGAGGTGTATTGAGGGGTTGTCTTAGGCTGTTTGGGCAAACATGTTCACAGAGGCTGCTCCACCTTCTACTATACACAATGATATTCCTCCGACATCTGATGATGTGCCATCTCCTGATGTTTATTTATCATTTGTACATATTTTAGTTTTGTTAAAACACTTTAGTTGTAATTTTTTTAATGCTTAGCTTAATTAATAATCTTTGTTGATGTATGCTTCAATGTCTGTATTGACTATCTTCTTTTGTGCTTACTCATTGATTGGATACTGCTTGTTTGGATTTTGTTCATACTCTGGTAATTGATTTCTTATTATTAGTGCAAATGGGGGAGCCATATACTAAGGGATACTTTTTAAAAATTTTTCTTAATTTTTCTCCCATCATCTCTTTTTGATATTGACAAAGAGGGAGAGAAAAGTAATGATTCAAAGCTTTTAAAGAAAAGGAAAAAGTTATGTTATGCATAAAGATGGGAGTATATACTTGAAAAGTAAACTCATGCTTGAATTAAATCTACACTTGAACTTATGCACATACTTAGGGGAGATATTTTAAACTACTTTACATATATATATATTGTTATCATAAAAAATGGGGAGATTATATTATTACCTTAAGAGTGTTAAGCTTAATCTTTTTTATGATGAATGATTAATTCAATGTTAAATTGTTTAAAAGTTGAAAATGATTGAATTGTTTGTGTTGGTAACGAATTATTAAATTATTGATAAATGATTTATAACTTGAAAATGATTAGAATTTTTATCATTTAATCTTTACTAGAAATACTCTTAATATGAATATTAATGTTCTAACATTATTGTTTAAGTCCAGGTAGTTAATACTTAAGGTTTTGGGACAAAAAGAAACAAAAGAGAAGGATAAGTAATGGAAGAGGTCGACTAAACAATGTGGGAGGTCGACCAAATTTTTTTAAATACATAGACGGCGATCGACCTATTCACTATAGATAATCGACAGCATAAATTACAGATTTTTCAAAGAATTCTGAAAGCATAAGGTGGTCGACCTATTCACGGTAGTTGATTGACTGCAAAAATCATAGATTGCTTAATATTTCTGAAGCACGAAAGAAAATCGACCAAAACACTATAGACACTCGACCGCAAAAATCACAGATTGCTCCAGGAATTCTAATGAAGTAAAGGCGATCGACAAGGACATTGTACATGATCGACCTAAAAAATTACAAAGTCGAATCTGTGTATTTGGAAATGCACTAAGGTGGTCGACTAAGGATAAGGCGGTCAACCAGTGTAGTTGACCAAGGTAGAAAAATTGGTCTACTAGAATCTTGACGTTTTACATGTAATGGTCATATGATGGTTGACCGAAATAGTTACATGGTCGACCGCTTTGCAGACTTGCTGAAGGAATCTATAAATAGAGGAAGACTCTGAGTGAAAATTACCTTGAGCTATCTATCAAAGACAAAGTGCTGCCAAATTGTGCAATCATTTGAGCCTTCTTGCTATTGCTTAAGAGACTTCATTCTTGTGTAACCTTTGGAGATAACCATATTGAGAGTGAGGATTTGTGTGTTGAAATTTGCAAACAAACAATTGCTTTTTGAGTGTGAGAGATGGTGAACCCATTATAAGGTTGGATTGACACCCTCGAAGTTCAATCAATTGTAACACATGCGATTGAAGTGAAAAGATCATCAAGGAGGAGCCTTGAAGCGTGGATGTAGGCGTGCTTTGTCGAACAGCGTTAATAACTCATTTTCATATTTCTTTCTCTTATCTTTTGTTGTGTTTGGCTATTGCATCAATTAGTTGTCAAATTTGTGATTAAATATCTTGAATCAACTTAATTAAGTTGGCTATATTAATCACTTGGAAAAAGTTTTTATAAGCCTAATTCACCCCCTTCTTAGGTTATTTCGATCCTACAGATTCTAATTTTACTTCCAAGTTTTAAAGAGCCTTGCATAAACCACTAGGTACAGAGATGAATCTTAATAAAACTTATCACCATCAGAGTGATGGGTAGTAAGAGCAAACGATTCAAATTCTTAAAGCTATCTTGTGACGTGTATCTTTAATTTTGGTGACAATTGAATTAACCATCTATTATTGTTGGATGTTGTGTACAATAATAGTTATCAGACTAGTATTAGCATCTTGCAAAACATTATATTTGTTAGGGTTTGGTGTGACCCGGATTCTAATTCGGCTAAGCCGGTTTGGGCCCACATTAGGGGTTTTCTACTTCCAGTATAATTAGGGTCTCCTATTTCAATATGACTAAGATTTTCAGTTTATGTTATAAATATAAGCTTGGGTCGCAAAACTCATTGGACCGATTTCATTAGTGATTTCTCTCCTCTGGCCGTGGTTTTTTACCTGTCTTGGGTTTTTCACGTAAATCTCGGTGTCCATTATCTTCTATTTCTCCTTTTCGATTCTAGTTCTATTTTCAGCAATTGGTATTAGAGCATAGTTGAAGGTTTCTGAAAATTGAGTTTTTCATTTATTGGAGGTACCGAGCAATTTGGTAGTTTGGAAAAAGAAATTGAAAAAGAAAAAAAAAAAGGAACAAGCAACAAAAGAAGCTGACCGTGATTTTTTCTTCAGAAGAACTGTCCTGTCCTTGTTCTTCATATGCCCCAGTCCGCTACTATTTGCTATGAAGAACAGAGAAGTCGAGATCGATTGACTTAGTTCAGTGAAGAAGAAGGTGAAAACAGGGAAGCCGCCGCAGCTCTCTGCCTTACTGTCGTCCAACGAAGAAGAATAGAGCCCTCTCGCCATCAAACAATTCAGAACAGAGAGAGAAGGGAAGTTCGCTGCCGACCACTGTCCATCAATTTCTGAATATTGCCGTTATTTTGCGCAACGTTTCTGAGCTCTGATTCGTCCAGAGAATTGTTTAGTCATGCTGAGTTTTGCTTTCTTGTTCTAGGAGATTTTCGGTGTACAATGCCGCCGTCTTCTACAATCCTAGAAACTATCGTCCAACCACATTTGTGTAATTTATTTTTCCGACCCGTTGAAGAATTTCAGGTTGCAGGCTGATAAAATTATGTTTTTGGAATTTTCTTAATTTTGGTTGGATTATTTTTGAATAATTTTTTGTTAGCATATTCTGGAATATTTGGGACTTGAATTTTAGTTCGGATATTTTGTTAGATTTTTGGGATAAATTCTGAATTTTGAGATGGCTTCGATGAGGTATGATATTCCAATGTTGGATCGAAATACGAGATTTCTGATATGGTAGGTAAAAATACGGGATGTTATTGCTTAAATGGAATTGGACTGAGGAGGAGAAACATCTGAGAAACAGAAAAGCATTATCCCTTATTCATCTTCATTTATCAAATGCAATTTTGGAGGATGTGTTGAAAGTTAAATCTGCTGTTGACATATGGTCAAAATAGGAAGAATTGTGCATGCATAAAACCCTGACAAGTAAGCTACATTTGAAGTAGCAGTTATATTTTTATCATATGGGAGAAGAAACATCAGAACACTTTACTATATTTAAAGAAATTGTTTTAGATTTGGAAACTATGGAATGCAAATATGATGAGGAGGATCTAGGTTTGATTTTGTTATGTTCACTACCTACGTCGTATAATATTTTCTAGGATACTATTCTATACAGTCGTGACACATTAACTCTGAAAAAAGTCTATGATGCTTTGCTTTCAAAAGAAAGGATGTGGCACCTTATAGTTGGATCTGGAACTCAAGAAGAGGGACTGATTACTCGTGGTAGAACATCAGAGAGGTCCAATAAAGGCAACAGTCACAGAAAGGGTTCAAAAAGCATATCAAAGTCCAGCAATAGAAACAAAGTTTGTTTTTATCTGTTAGAAAAATAGGCATACAAAATCCGAGTGTTATAAATTGCAGAATAAAAGAAAAGAAGAAGCTGGTCAGAAGGGAAAATAACTAGTGAAATCTGGTGAAGCAGTTGTCGCTAAAGAAAACGATTATGAAACAGAAAGAGATTTTCTTGTAGTGTCTAACGAAAACTCAAAGCCATCAGATGAAGAACTTGAGGATGCAGGGATCTGATCTTACCTGATTATGGCATATGTGTCTGGGGCATTTGAGTGAAAATGGGATGAATGAGATGAGCAAAAGAGGAATTTTGAATAGTCAGAGCACAAGTAAATTACATTTTTTCGAGCATTGTGTGTAACGACTCAGATTTTCATAAATCTTTGAAAATGCGTAAAAATTCAAATTTTCTTCTTTGAAAGCAAATCAGAGTGCATCTAACTGGATCGCTACTGGCACTTCATAAAACTCATTATAAAAATCTCATTTAGTAAAAATTATGCGGAAGCGTTAATAAAATCATCGTTTTGTAAAACATTGCGGCAACGTAAAGAAAATCCTTTATTTAAAACCTTTTCCGAAGCGTATTATAAAAACATTTGTCTAAAACATTTCGGTTTAGCAAACCTTGCAAAAGCATAAGTACTTTAATAAAAAGGGCTTAACTGTTTAATTACAACCTTAGAAAGACTTAATCAAATTAGACTATTTCTCTTTTACCCTTGTTATGCCTAGCTAGCCACGATCTCCCTCGCGTGTGCAAATCCATCATCCCTGTTGTTATTGTTTGTTCTTTATCTTGTTTGTCTTTCGCTACTCCTAGTCCGTGCATTCCTCATAACGTAATAGTACATACATCTACACCACAAGCAACTGTAAGCCCGAAGGCTTAGTAATGAAAAAGGGAAATGCAAACATGAATGCCTCTCTTTAGTCCTTTTTGGAATGGGGGCGACCTAAACCAATCCTTTCATTAACCATTTACCATCTTATTACTTTACTTTACTTCATTCATCCATTATTTACTCGTACTTCGAGCTGGAATTGAATGATTTCCTTTGGAATGGAATAGTGCTCGGGTCTAACATTTTACTTGTAACTAGAACTCCCGTACCCTATAAGGGAGAGGATTCAGCTTGTTGCAGACTACACCCACTACCCATCTGCCCTCCAATTCCCTTTTATCATTTTCTTATCCAGTTTTTGTGTTGGGCTAAGTTGACGGTTCCACAAAAACCTTCATTATCTTTTATGTGTTTACCCATTTTCTTCATTTATCCTCACTCATGCATGTGTACGTACCACCCTATGGCACTCCCTATTAGTTTCTATTAACATGGTGCATGACCATACATTCTCAACCTAACGTGATGTATGATGCATATAACGTAACATTAATAGTAGTCGAAGTGCGCATTCAAAGTAAAAGCAACTTATAATTGAAAGTAACTAAATTGGAAAATGCATATAACAGACATCGGTAATTAAAAGTACACAACAGAGAACAATCATGCTATTGACTTGTAAACAGTGAAGCACCAAAGGAGAATCCGAATCATACTATAATATCCTAATTTATTTCCTGGTCATTTTACATGCATCATACATCCATTGTGTCAGGTGATTATTCTAGTTTATTATCCGAGGTAGGTTATTTGTTTTCATCCAATCTTGTTTACATGCTCGATCTAGTTAATTACGCTGGCCAATTTACATGCTCACGGAAGGTAAGATTAACATTCTAGCTTTTTAGTTCTTTAGCCTAGTTAAATTCCTAATCCATTTACATGCTTCCTACGTTTATATTTCTAAGAGATTATTCTAATCAGTCATTAACATGCTCCTACGTTGATTTCATGCTTTTATTCTACTTAATTAATCATGTTTCGGTTTAACGAAAAATAACATGCTAAGGACTTAGACTCGTAAGCAATACAAGAAAACAATAACAAAAGCATTCATAAGACATTCATTCACTTAGTCAATAAAACCTTTAGCTTATTCACATTTACTTTATTCTCTTTCCATCCTCTTTATCATTCTACTCCTTAGAAAAGTAAAGCATCAGTTACGTAATTGAAGTGTGCATTGAAATAAAGTAATTGAAAGCAACTATAATTGAAATTGTGAATATAATCAATAACCGTAATTGAAAGTAAAAGAACAGTAAAGAAACGGTAATGAAGCATACAGTGAATTACGATTATGCCCATTAACTAAGCTAACTAAACATGGAAACATGCTTTAAATGACAATTAACGAAAACATGCTTAGACAATGAATAACGGAAACATGCTTGAAAATTGGTAATTCTTATTCATGCTTTTATTCCAACTAATTGAACATGCTATAGTTAATAGTCTAGTTATTATCCTAAGTAATTACATGTTCGACTAATTATTTATTTACTCAAGTTAATTAGCATGCGTATGATTGATTAGGCAACTACACAGGGCATACAGTAGTAAATCAACATGCTAGTTAATTAATATGTTAAACATGCTCAATTAATTAACATACTTGCTAATTAATCCTAGTTAATTAACATACTTACTAACTATGATTAACATGCTCACTAGTATTCCCGTTCAATCCATTAGCCTAGTTAATTAACATGCTAACATTATTAATTATCATTAAGTTATTAGCCAGCTTGCATGCTCAGATTACAGGGTTAGTTAATTACAAGCTAGTTAAACATGCTCAACAAGTAATCCCATTCAGCATCTACTTAATTATCCTAATTAATTATCATGCTTACTCTCCCATTTGAACTTAGTTAATTTACATGCTTTCTCATGATTAATATTAACATGATAGTTGATTATTAACATACTTAACATTTGCTAAACAACTTCATTACACTAGTTCATTACAAGCTAAACAATTAACATGCTGACCAATCAACCAAACAATTCATACAGCAGGGAGTCACTACACTAACCCAATTCACAGAATTTTAATAATACTATCAACAACTAACAATGACATTTTAAGGCAACCTACATATTACTAGCAGTAAACAGGGCCATTAATATGCTTTAACAACTAACATAACCATTCTAAGTCAAGCTACATTCTTATCACACACAAACAAAACATACAACTTCCAATAACTTTACTAACATTAAACATTCACGCGATCCATCCATTAAGGCTAACTTATTTTCCAGTTTCTCATTTTCTATTTCATCATAATTACTCTACACTTCGCAACATTCATTCATCAGCCAATAACATCTACAAGTAACCATTCACAACAAAAGTCACAGAGCAATGAAAATAACGGAACACAATAGCATTCAAGGGAAATATCACAGCACATAACTAAGTCCACACTCACACACCCATACTTGTGCTGTAGGGCCTCAATGGCCAAAACACCCAAATCCCTTACCAAAATGAAGGACTAGGCAAGGATAGCCCTCCAGTCTTCACGGCAGTAGCTCACACAAGTGGCAGCTTCAGCTCTTTTCCAACGCACCTTACTTCCCTCACGTTCACTTAAGCACACACTTCATAGCATCACCTCACTTCACTCACTGGAACTCACTCCCTCAGAGGTCTCTCACCCTCTCCCTATCTCTCGTTCTCTAGAGCTTCCCCCATAGGAAAGGAAAGCTAAACCCTCGAAGAAGGAAGTGCTAGGAAGAATGGTTTAAACCATGGAGAGGGGACACACCGTACGCATGGAGGTGGGTGTAGGGAGACAAAATCTTGCTGCTTGGCCAGAGTTGTGCGATTTTGTGTCGACAGGTGGTGATTTATTGGTTGGGCGTCATTTTCTTTTGATTTTAAATTAGTTTTGTCGCAGATCTACTGTGATTCGGATGAGTGCGGACGCAATCTACGCATCCGCAGTATTCCGCAAGACCAGATTTTCACAAGCTAGGGACGAGAGATGGCGTCCTTGTCCCCTTTCCGTACTGTTCGTAGATCACTTTCGGACGCCATATTGCATCTGCCAAAATCGAACAGAGTCGATGTGGACGCCATTCTTCTCGTCCGGATCATCCGCAACCTATCGTCCGAATTGTCCAGGTTAGAACAGATTCGATGCGGACGTCATTCTACTTGTTTGCATCATTTTGAGACTCGTCTGAAAGTCTCCAGTTTGTACAAAGTCGATGCGGACGCTACTTCTCTCATTCGCATCATCCGCAATGTGTCATCCGAAACTTTCCAGACTTGAACAGATTCGATGCGGACGCCATTCTTCTCGTCTGCATCGTCCGGAGACTCATCCTAACACCCAAAATTCCCACTTTATTCATCTTTCCACACTTAACTCTTACCCCACAACATTCCTCCCACAATACATGTCACAAAATGACACGTATAGATATGCGATGCAACATCCTCATAACTCCAACACTTTGATTACATCATGTATACAGGGAAAAAAATTATTGAAATCCCTCTTAGGCTTAACGCTCCAAATGCCCTTGGTAATATCCGGATAATTATCCAACTTAAAATATTGAGATGTTACATTGTGTTTATGGAAAAGAGAAAAAGAGTCAGATTCACTATAGCCACTCACAGTACAGAAGAAATACTATATTATATCCACTCGGTTCTCTGGGGACCAGCATTGGTGCCTTCCAAGGGAAGGGCACATTATATGCTGACTATAATTGATGATTTTTTCAGAAAAGTTTGGGTGTTCTTTTTAAAGAAGAAAATTGATGTATTCTCTACCTTCAAGGAGTGGAAAACTTTAATTGAAAAGCAGACATGAAGGCAGGTAAAACATTTACGCATTGATAATGGGTTAGAGTTTTGTTCGGAAGAGTTTAACTCTTTCTGCAAATCAGAAGAAATTATGAGGCATTTGACAGTCCCAGGTACTCCACAGCAAGATGGAGTGGCAGAGCGAATAAATAGAACTTTAATGGAGCAGGTTTAGTGTATGCTTTCAGATTCTAGTTTACCTAAGTCATTTTGAACTGAAGCTGCTGCTACTCCTTGTTATATTGTGAATCGCTCCAGCAAATGCTCTTGATAAGAAGGCTGCTGAAGAATTTTTATTTAGTTTTGAGAGTGTTTGGTTGCCCTACGTATGCTCATGTTGATAAAGGCAAGTTAGAACCCATATCATTGAAGTGTATATTCCTTGGATACAAGTCTAGTGTCAAGGGATATAAATTATGGTGTCCAAAATCCAAGAAAGTCATATTTAGTAGAGATGTGATATTTAATGAAGCTGATATGCTTGGTAATTTCCCTTTTAAAGGCTTGACAAATGAGACTAAAATCATCTATCTAGTAGCGAGGTTGAAGTTGAAATTGGATCAGGGTCGACATCAAAGTATTTAGATTAGGCCAGCTCAAATAATCAGGGTGATATCGTTTCCACACAATCACCAGTATTAGCTTCACAACAGTATTTCATTGCCAAGAATAGACCAAGAAGACAGATTAAACCTCCACAGAAATATGGTGAAGCAGATTTAGTTGCTTATGCTTTGAGTGTAGTTGAAAGCATAGATTCTAGTGAAGAACCGTCTACTTATTCAGAGGCGGTGAGTTTAGAAAATTCAAGAAAATGGATGATTGCCATGCAGGAGGAGATGGAATCTCTTTAGAAGAATGACCCATGGGACTTAGTTATATTGCCAAAAGAAAAGAAAGTTGTTCGTTGCAAATGGATGTTGAAGAATAAGGAAGGTACACCAGGTGTTGAAGAAGACAGGTACAAAGCACGTCTAGTTGCTAAGGAGTACAGCCAGATTCCAATTTTTGACTTCACTAATATGTTTTTTCTAGTGGTTAAGCATAGTTTGATTCGACCTTTGCTGGGTGTTGTGGCTATGCATGACTTTGAGTTTGAGCAGTTTGATGTGAAAATTGCATTTTTACATGGAGAACTTGAGGAGGACATCTATTTGTAGCAACTTGAATATTTTATTGTTTCAGGAAAAGAAAACTATGTTTGTTCTTTGAAAAAATCTCTTTATGGTCTGAAGCAATCGCCTAGACAGTGGTATAAGTGGTTCGATTCATTCATGCTTGCTCAAGATTTCAGAGGGAGCAATTATGACAATTGTGTCTACATAAAGAATAGTAAGAATGGGTCAGTGGTTTATCTGCTCTTATACGTTGATGACATATTGATAGCAGCTAAAGATATAGAAGAAATCAAAAGGGTCAAAGCACAGCTGAATAAGGAATTTGAGATGAAAGATTTGGGAGTAGCTAAAAAGATACTTGGTATGGAGATAGAAAAGCTGGAAAATTGTACCTAAGTCAAAGGGAGTATATTCAGAAAGTTCTCTGTAGGTTTAACATGAATAGGTCTAAACCAGTTGGTACTCCTTTAGCAGCTCATTTCAAGCTTTCATCTTACTTATGTTCACAATTAGATGATGAAATTAATTATATGTCACAAGTTTCGTATTATAGTGCAGTGGGATCTCTCATGTATGCTATAGTTTGCACACGTCCAGATTTATTTTACGTAGTTAGTGCGGTTAGTAGGTACATGGAAAATCTGGAAACGATATATTGAGAAGCTCTTATGTGGATTTTTATGTATCTGCGTGGAACTAGTGATATTTGTCTTCAATTTGGAAGAACTAAAGATCCTGTCATTAGATATGTTGATTCTAATTATGCGAGGGATCTTGATAGGAAGAGATATCTTACCGGATATGCTTTTACAGTTGGAGGTTGCGCTATCAGTTGGAGAGCTATCTTACAAGATACTGTTGCATTGTCTACTACAAAGATAGAATATATGGCTATTACAGAGGCTTGTAAAGAAGCTATATGGTTAAAAGATTTATTTGGTGAGCTTAGTGAAGACTTGTAGATTGCCATAGTGTTTTATGACAGTCAGAGTGGTACCTTTCTCACTAAAGATTAGATGTTTCATGAGAGGACGAAGCACATCAATACTTGTTATCATTTTTTTCGTGAAGTGGTTGCTCGTGGTGATTTTGATGTAAGTGAAATTAGTACTCATGATAATCCTGCTGATATGATGATCAAGACTTTACTCACACCCAAGTTCAAGCATTGTTTGAGCTTGGTTGGTATTAGTTACTAATTTCACCCTCGAGGGCTTTTGTGGAAGAGGAGGTTTTCTAGAGTTTTAAAAATATATTTATAGAGTGGAATTCGTGTCAAGGTGGAGATTGTTAGGGTTCGGTGTGACATGGATTGTAATTGGGTCAGGCCGATTTGGGCCCACGTTAAAGGTTTCCTATTTCCAATATGATTAGGGTTTTCTATTTCAATATGACTAGGATTTCCAGTTTATGCTATAAATATAAGTTTCGGTTGCAAAACTCATTGTACCGATTACATTAGTGATTTCTCTCCTCTGCCCGTGGTTTTTTTTACCTATCTTGGGTTTTTCACGTAGATCTTGGTGTCCATTATTTTCTATTTCTCTTTTACGATTCTCATTCGTATTTTCAACAATATTAGAGATAGTATCAATTGCCATATTGTTGGGCGGGGTGAAAGGAAAGGCTGCCTTTTGGACAAATTTGATTTAGAAGACTACTAACAAGATTCAGATGATTTGCGAGAAGCTGAAGACAATGCAGAGCAATCAAAAGGGTTACACAGACCTTAAGAGAAGAAATGTTGAGTTTGATCCTAAAGAGTTTGTGTTTTTAATGGTTCATCAGAGTTGTTGCATCATTCAGTTAGGGTTGAAGGGAAAGTTAGCTCCAAGGTCTATTGGCTCATTTGAGATTGTTGAAAGAATTAGCAATATGGCATATAAATTTTATTTACCTCCACAGCTTAGGACATTCACAATGTTTTTTACATATCCATGTTGAGAAAGTACATGTCAGACTTATCTCATGTTATCTTTTGGACTAACGTTCCCATCCAAGAAAATGTTTCATATAAAAAGTACCATTGTGGATTTTCGGCCGAGAAGTTAGAGCTTTTTTACACATGGATATTCCCTTAGTTTATGTTCTTTGGAAGAATGACACTATGTTGGACGATACCTAGGAACTTGAGTCAGATATGTATATGAAATATTTCTGCTTATTTGAAGGATATCTCAAGGTTATCTAATGTTTTGATGTAGAAATTTCTTAAAGGGGAGAGAATGTAAAATTCCTAATTTTTATAAATAAACTTCTAGTAAATTTTTTCTGATTGGAGAAACTTAATTATCTCATGATCGATTTTAATTTACTTGTGTCAGTTGGATAATTTTTTCTCAAGTGGTCAAAATTGTTCAAAAGTAGAAAACTACCCCAATTGTTCAAAATTGAGATGGTGTTGGGTAAATCAAAGTAACTTCGATATAACATTTTGGATAACATTTAGATTTTTTTATGAATGAAGATATCAGAAATATCCTCTATATATATATATATATATATATAAATTTCATGGCTTTTCTCCCTTAGGAGAGAGTCAGCCTTAGCAACAAACTGAGTCAGGCTGGCCCACGAGTAGAGAAAAACAAAAGAGGGTAGGATTGTTTTTGCAGTAATCTAGAGCGTAGCCCACGTTTAGTTTCAGTAATCGACCCATGGCCATGAGCAAACCAAAGTTGAGGTCGAGCCCAACCTAGGCCTTGTTTGATGCAGGCAAACTTGCCCACTAGCTTTGTCTGATGGTCTTGCTGGCGAGCTTCCACAAGATTTTGGCGGAATCCTAGTGCATTTTGGCAAATTACAGCAAAATTCAAGGGAAAATTAAGGAAAAAAAATCCTAGTCATCCCAGTGGTTGGAGGTTTGCATGCCCTAACTCAAAGTGGGCCTGGAACAATTCACTACCGAGGCTGAGCGCTCGTACTTCATCCTTTGTCAATGATCTCCAAGGGTATGTACTTTCTAACTCAATTTTTGTTACTTTTGTATATGTTCTCAAAAATCCTATTTTGAGCTTCCAAACTTAAAATGTTTGGCAAATATGTTGGTCAATTTAAGCCTATGATAATGTTATGTTTGGTTTATAACTTATTAGAGGTAAGAATTGGTGGGAAAAAAAAAAAGAAATTTTGGAATAACCTCGTCGTTGAAAATGAAATCTCACATGCACATTTATGTGTCACACTGGTAATATTCAAGAAACAAATATATCTAAATTGGAGCATAACTCTAACTCTAATTTCACTTCAATGTAATCTATGAAACTAAATTCGAAGGTAGCTTTCTTCAAAGTTAATGGATTAAAAAACGCAAAAGACGTAGTAGTCAACTAGATAACAGCTAGCGTAAGAGTATATATCGATAATAAGGTTTACACCATCATTGATTAACCAATCAAGCATACCCCACTTGATAGCTTTAAGGGTTGTGAATTTCATTTCTAGTACCCAAAAAGATCACAACAAATTTGTGGCAATCCAATGGTTTTATGTTGGTGAATGTAGGGTTTGCTTTCATTATTGTCTCGATCATTTTTCTCATCATCACTAAATTTTGATAAACAAATTAGTAACATAATACATACTTTAAGGTATAGATGTTGTGCAAAATTATAACACTACATAAGTGCACATGTCACAATCAAGTAGTATAAGTTGAGAAAGTATCGATGCTACAAGACCAATTTATCAAATATGAATTTAAGTAAAACAAAAGTAATCTAAGATGAAAATTAATTGAATAATGAGATAACTAATTAAAATAGAATCCAAATGAATAAAGTAAGGAGATCAAGTGAAAAGAAACATTACTTAGATTCGATTTCTCTTCTTATGTGAAATTAACTACGAATGCTATGGAAATGTTGTAGCAAAACTATTTGGATGACCAAAAATCTTTATTTTCATGTAAGTCTTGCTATAGTTACGTCTTTAATTCCTATAATATTTTCTTCAGATTTATGATAGACAGATATAAAAAAAATTCAA
The DNA here is from genome assembly GCA_022433065.1 of Begonia loranthoides. Lineage (NCBI taxonomy): Eukaryota > Viridiplantae > Streptophyta > Magnoliopsida > Cucurbitales > Begoniaceae > Begonia > Begonia loranthoides. Next base: position 27,158,612 of record CM039484.1, read on the forward strand.
TTAAGCCAAATTCTCAACTGGACATGTGATTCAAATAAAATTATATATAAATATTTGAAATTGACAACATAATATATATGAAGTTAATATAATCACACAATTCAATACTGATCTTAATTTCTACTTATTGTTACGTAAACAAAAAATCTAAGTATTCATTGATGTCTATCATATACTGAATGAATTATTAATAAAAACATATTGAATTATATAAACAACTTTATGTAATAAAACATAGCAAATGCAATTAATTCTACATAATCTAGTACTCTCTCCTCATACCCATTCAATGTTTAGCCCATAAATGAAGAGAAGATAAACATTTCAATCAAATATAACATAATGCAAAAATTGAAAAAATATATATATATGGTGTTGTGATGCTTGGTGTTGTACCTTTTACCGTCACCAAAATGCTTCAAAAGAGAGGTTTGATTTAAGCTCTGAAAATGAAGGTGGCAATAGAGATGGAGTTGACTTCTTCTGCTTGCTACAACTACATGAAACCTCCTCCAATCAAGCTCTCAATCTCCCCCTGCTCCTTTCACCACCTCGTCTTTTTTTACTCTCTCTAGACTCCCCTCTTCTCTCTCTCTAGGTCACTTCTTTTCCCTATGTTCGTGTCCTTTTTCTATCCTAAACCACCCTTTTTATAGCAAGCACCTTCTTGTATTTTAGCATTGATTTTCTTCTCTTTTTTATCATTCAAAAATTAAAATGTCTTCTCTCTCTTCTGCCAACCTTTTCTTTCTTCCAGCTTTTTTCTTAAAATAAGATAGGAATACCTATTTCTTCTCCCTTTTGCTGCTGCCAATATTTTTTCCATAATTCTTCCAATCAATTTCTCTTTCTTCTCCCTTAAAATCTTCTCTATCGAAATTTCTCATTTTGATATTATACAACGTTAGCTTTAACTCTCTGCATTTACATATTTTGTAAGTTAAACCTGAAGAAAAGTAAATTCATGCAAGATTTTGCCTCAAAAGTGAATAAAAACATAAAGTTGTAGTATTATGTAGCATTGCATAGTAAAAATACTTTATTAGTTATATAATAACTAATAAAATAAAACTATATAATAACTCTATTTCAAGAGTTATCAATAGAATCAATGAAAATGGGTGAGCAAAATCCATAAGTAAAATACTTTACTATTGGCAACAATACTTGTCTCAACCCAAAAAGGAGTCACTATGAAAAGGGAGAACAATCCAACTCTTGCGAGGATCTAATCATCTAACCCTGGGTAGATTAAGTGTCTCACAATAGAAAACTTAGGCACAAAATAATACATTTCAAAATCCAAGACCCAAAAATATTGGGCTTAATACATTGTTCGTACATTAATATCATAGTAATGCAATAAAATAATCTAAGTGAAATAGTCTATGCAAAATATGTAAACACTATGATTGAGTGAAACAAAAATCTCAAATTAAAATTGGAAAACTAGAAGTAGAATATTATGACAATATCTCACCATAAAAACTCAATGAAAATGAGCTTATCAAATGAAAACAAGCTCACTCCTGCTCTTATCAGTTCATGAAACCCTATCAAAGACTTGAAAAACTATAATGGAATATAGACTTTTACTATATCCAGTATTTTAAAAACTGATTGTGCAAGCATAGGGATAAAAATAATATGTCCGAGAATAGGAATAAAACAATTATAAAAAAATAAGTTCCAAGAACCATTAGTGATGGCACATGAAAAAACAAATCCGCTATATTATAGTAAATAATGTTAGATTATTTTAATAATCTACTAAAGTGGTCCATGTTAATTAAATAATATTGACTTAATATTAATGTGCTTAATGTGATGGTCGTTAAGCATAAAGGAAATTAAGTTAATTGGCTTTTAATTCCCTCTCCTTGACCTTATTAAAGTATATAAAGTATGGTTGAAGAGGTATGAATGAAGAGACATAATTAAAAGGGTATTTAAGTACAATCTTTTGTAGGGTTGTCTATTCTATTCTTAATAGAAAAATTGTAAGTAGTTTTAAAAAAATAAAGGAGATAATCGAAAGATTAGATCTACCTCTGAACGGCAACCAAACCTAAAAGCTCTCTTGATCATCAAAGAGGCAATAACAGAGAAAGGATCAATGTGACAAAAGGTTCGATATCAGAATCGTCAACAAAAGCTTTTATCATGGATCAAAGTTGGTATTACAGTATTCTTTATCCGAAATTATAGATAACGAATTGATTAAATCAACAACGTTACATATGGGACGTAGAGATTGTAAGTATTGAATATAGAAAATACTAACAATTGGTATGAAAGTAAGGTTGTTAAAACGTATTGATTTACCATGTATAATTGATTGAATTTCATTTGAAATAAAAGTTAGGGTTTTCGTAAATTTTATGAATATAATGAAAGGATTTTGTTTGAAATGAAAATTAGGGAAGAGAAAAGGCTCATTGAATGTTAAGGAAGCCAATTCTAAAAACAACTTATATTCTACTTTTGTAACAAAGCTGGACACATCAAGAAAGATTGTCCGAAATGGAAAGTTTGGTTCAAAAAGAAAGGTACTACAGTTTTTTCAATATGTTTTGAATCAAATATTATAGAAGTACCTAATAATACTTTGTGGTTAGATTCTGGAGCTACTACTCATGTGTCACATATTACGCAGGGATTTCTTTCAATCCAACCCATAAACGGGATTGAAAAATTCTTGTATATGGAAAATAGAATGAAGGCACGAATAGAAGGAATTAGGACATATAGATTGATCTCATATATTGATTGTCATTTGGATCTAGAAGAGTGTCTCTATGTTCCTGAATGTGCTCGAAATTTAGTTTCTATTGCAAAGTTAGACGATGCAGGTTTTAATTTTAAGATTGGTAATGATATTTTTTCATTATGCAAACAAAAATACTATTATGGTTGTGGTATTTTGAAAAATGGTTTGTATTGCTTCAATATTAATATTAAATATATTGAATCTTTCTTTAATGTTGATCATGCAATTGGAATTAAACTTAGTGCAACAAATGAAAGTTCTGTTTTCTTATGGCATCAATGTCTGGGTCATATATCTAAAAAAAGGATGTTGAGGTTAATGAAAAGTAATATTTTACCTCAATTAGATTTTAATGACTGGGACATGTGTATAGATTGCATTAAAGGAAAGCAAACTAAATACATATCAAAGTATCCTGCCACAAGAAGTAGTAAACTTTTAGAATTGATACACACTGACATATGTGGTCCATTCGACACTCCTTCAAAGAGTGGTGAAAAGTATTTTATCACCTTTATAGATGACTTCTCACGATATGGTTATTTGTATCTACTGCATGAAAATTCTCAAGCGATGAACGTTATAGAAGTGTTCATTAATGAGGTAGAAAGACAGTAAGATAGAAAAGTAAAGGTGGTGAGGTCTGATAGAGGTGGTAAATATTACAAAAAATTCAATGAAAATGGGCAACATAAAGGTCTATTTGCAAGGTTTCTCGAAAGTTGAGGCATTTGTGCACAGTATACAGTGCAGGAACACCACAACAAAATGGTGCAGCTGAAAGACAGAATCGTACTCTTATCGAAATGGTTAGGAGTATGATGAATTAAAGTAATGTCCCTTTATCGTTGTGGATGCACGGTTTATAGACCGCTGCATATATGCTTAATAGGGTTCGTAGTAAGGCAGTTCCTAAGACAGCTAATGAATTGTGGATGGGAAGGAAACCTAGTTTGAGACATATCCATGTTTGGGGTTGTCTAGCAGAAGTAAGGATTTATAATCCACATGAAAAGAAGCTCGATGGAAGAACCATCAGTGGTTACTTCATTGGCTATCCGAAAAAATCAAAAGGGTACATATTTTACTGTCCATATCATAGTACAAGAATAGTTGAGTCTGGAAATGCTCGATTCATTGAGAATGGCAAGTTTAGTGGGAGTGATGAATTACGAAAGGTGAATATTCAAGAGAAACGGGTGGAGGAAACAACACCTCGAATTTCTCAAGTTATTGTTCTCTTTGTTGTATCACAGTCTAACAACATACCGGAACGACATATGAATATTCAAATCACACAAGATGAACATGTCAAATATGAACCTATTAATGACGGTCAAGTTATAAGTGAACAACCACAAGAAACAAAATTGCGAAGGTCTGTAAGGTAGAAAAGACCAGAAATTTCTGACGATTATGTGATTTATTCACTTGAAGAGGAATGTGACTAGAGTAATGATAAAGATCCAGACTCATTCAATTAAGCCATGGAATGTAATAATTCTGAAAAGTGGTTGAATGCTATGAAAGAAGAGTTGACATCGATGGATGACAATAAAGTTTGGCAACTTGTAGAGTTACCTGAAGGTTTAAAATGAGTCGGTTGTAAGTGGGTTTTCAAAACCAAACATGACTTGAAAGGTAACATTGAAAGGTATAAGGTCAGACTTGTTGCAAAAGGTTATACTGAGAAAGACGGAATGGACTATAAAGAGACCTTCTCTCCAGTTTCAAAGGACTCTTAAGAATAGTTATGGCTTTGGTAGCTCATTATCATTTAGAGCTTCACAAAATGGAGGTAAAGACCGCCTTTCTTAATGGTGACTTAGAGGAAGAAGTGTATATAGATCAACTGGAAGGGTTTTCATTTCCTAGAAATGAAAAGTTAGTGTGTAAATTGAAGAGATCAATTTATGGATTAAAACAAGCTTCCACACAATGATATATTAAATTTAACAATACCATTATGTCGCACAATTTTATAGAGAATATAGTTGATCGGTGTATCTATATGAAGGTCAGTGGGAGTAAGTTTAGTATCCTAGTATTGTATGTTATTTACATTCTTCTGGTTGCAAATGATAAAGAAATGTTACATGACGTGAAAGACTTTCTCTCTAAGAATTTTGAAATGAAAGATATGGGTGAGGCATCCTATGTGATTGAAATAGAAATAGACCATGATAGACAAAAGGGATTACTAGGATTGTCTTAGAAAGGATATATCGATAAAATTCTAAAGGGATTCAGAATGGATAAGTGTTCCACTAGTGTAGCTCGAATTCAGAAAGGAGACAAATTTAGTGAAATGTAATGTCCAAAAAGTGATTTGGAACATAAAGCAATGGAATCTATTCCATATGCATCAGCTGTAGGAAGCTTAATGTATGCTCAGACATGTACTCGGCCAGACATTAGTTTTGTAGTAGGGATGTTGGGCCAATATCAAAGTAACCTAGGAATAGATCACTAGAAAGCTGCAAAACAAGTACTTAGGTACTTGCAAGGAACAAAGGACTACATGCTCACGTATAGAAAATTAAGTAATCTTGAAGTAATAAGATACTCAGATTCAGATTATGCTAGATGTGTAGACTTGAGGAAATCTACATTCGGTTACATGTTCCTATTAGCCGAAGGAGCCATATCATGGAAAAGTGGAAAGCAGTCTTCAATTGCTACTTCCACTATGGAGGCAGAATTTGTGGAGTGTTTTGAGGCCACAATTCAAGCATTGTAATTGCAGAACTTAATTCAGGGTCTAGGTATGGTTGATAGTATAGATAGACCGCTGAAACTTTATTGTGATAATTCCACAGCTATTTTATTTTTGAAGAATAACAAGTACTCAAAAGGTACAAAACATATGGATTTAAAGTACTTTTCAATCAAAGAAGAAATACAAAAACAAGCGGTGTGCATTGAGCATATAAGTACAAGTTTAATGATAGCGGATCCATTAACGAAAGGATTGCCACCCAAAGCCTTTAAAGAACATATTGTAAGGATGGGTTCAGGTGACAAGTCCTTGTTTATGTGATTGAAATGGTATAACTTTTATCTTATGACACTTGTGAATTCATTAAGGAATTGCTTTTTTTTTTTTGTATGTATGTTTATTATTCATATTATGGTGTACACAATTATTGTTGTTATGAATAATATGTGAAACTTTATGAAAGTTAAAGTTGAAAGGTATATAGTGTTCCTCAATTAAAGAATTAAGGAACTGTATTCATTTGTGATACATGGAAAGAATCATGTCGTTATTATAAACTTGTGTCTGCCATGATCCAATTATGCAATTCATTATGAAAGAAAATTTGATAAATTCACATTATGGATTACTATAGTATTTGATTGTGAATTCAAGTTTTGACAACTAAAAAGTGATAGATGAAAATCGGTTTTATATTAAAGTTCATAACATGGCCCAAGTGGGAGATTGTTAGATTATTTTAATAATCTATTAAAGTGGTCCATGTTAATTAAATGATATTGACTTAATATGAATGTGCTTAATGTGATGGTTGCTAAGCATAAAGAAAATTAAGTTAGTTGGGTTTTAATTCCCTCTCGTTGACCTTATTAAAGTATATAAAGTATGGTTGAAGAGGTATGAATGAAGAGGCATAATTAAAAGGGTATTTTGGTAAAATCCTTTGTAGGGTTGTCTATTCTATTCTTAATAGAAAAACAGTAAGCAGTTTTAAAAAAATAAAAGGAGATAATCGAAATATTAGATCTACCTCTGAATAGAAACCAAACCTAAAGGCTCTCTTGATAATCAAAGAGACAATAACAGAGAAATGATCAATGCGACAAAAGGTTTGATATCAGAATCATCAACAAAAGCTTTTATCATGGATTAAGGTTGGTATTACATAATTCTTTATCCGAAATTATAGAAAATAAATTGGTTAAATGAACAACGTTAAATATGGGACATAAGGATTGTAAGTATTGAATATAGAAAATACTAACAAATAATAGAATAATGTCACCACTTTCAATACACATACGCACACACACACACATTTGTATGTATATTATAGTAAATAATAGAATAATGTCACCACTTTTAATATACACACACGTGCGTGTGCGTGTGTACATGTACATATGTGTGTGTGTGCGGGGGGCGTGTAGATATAGTGCACTATTAGTTTCTTAGTCATTCTGTTAGTATATTGTACGAGGGTCAGACATGAAGATTCCATTTGATAGATGTATATATACACTGTATTAATCTCTGTAAGAATTAATCATTCCATATTAGAAATAGATTACAACAGCTTCTTTCCATTGCTCTAAGTTTCTTTCGTATAAAATTCATCTTTCCTGACTTGTTAGTAGAGTCTCCATGGCTTATTTTAGCATCACTGCTCCATGAGCTTCTCTCACAACTTTCTCTGCTTCCCCATTGTCTCCTTTTCCTTCTATAAATCAAATACCCACTATCAAACTTGACTCTATAATCCTTTTGGGCTAGAATACAATCCTTTTTTTTACCTCTATTTATGGTTTTTCCGATTTGCCACCTTTAAAGGAGATATATAGTTTGCTACTCGAATATAGCTTATAGCATGAAAAGTAGCGCTTAGTCACACTACTGAACTCACCAAGCTCCCTTCAAGCCAATGCTACCTTCACTCACCATTTTTTACCCCTTTGCGTTCATCGATGGCCCCTTCCTCTCGCCTTAATTTTTTTGCCGCAACATTCAAACTTTCATGGCCTAAATTCCCAACCAGCCTTCTTTGCTATCCATCAAGTCTACTTAATGTCTAGAAGCAGCCCAAAGGCAAACCATGTTATCAGATATGCAACAAAATAGGCCATTTGGCCTTTTGTGTGTTACCATCAAGGGAATCCCTCTTCTCGGCCAATGGCTCCTAAGGTCATACAATGGTTTGCATTAATTCATCTCTTTTGAATGCCTCCTTCCTCTGCGCAGACCTGTTTGATAGATTTGAGGGCAACAAATAACTTCACCCCCCTAGAATAATTTTTAGCATAACCATGAAAGTCTAAAAACGTGGAATGGACCTTGTCTTTTGTTTTTCGAAAGAATATCCAAGTAAAGTGAAATAAAATTTTCAATGAAAAGAATAAAATAATGAGCACCAATAATGGTAAATTCTTGAGATGGTCCCCATATAGTTGCGCCCGCAAGATCAAAGGAAGCTAAAGCGTGAGAATTCGAAATAAGAAAAGTAATTATGTGACTGTTACTTAATTACCAAGCAATACAAAAAGAGTTAGTTGACAACTTAGAAATAGGAAAATCACATGAATTAACAACTCCTTTAATAGTTGTAAATGTCATCCCACACTGTTCATTCATTTCAAACTTCTCTTTTCCTAGTGTGCTTAGTTAACGGTATTGCCAATTGGAAAATTTTTCAACAAATCTTCTATAATAATCCCAAAAAACTTTGAATCTTTGAAACTGACTGATGTCAATCCCAATTGTGAAAAAACTTTAGTCATGGAAGAATCAACAACTATACCATTTTTGGAAATTACATGCCCCCGAAATTTAAACTCTTCTAACCATAATTTGAATTTACTGAGTTTTGCATATAATTCATTATGTCTCATTAAATCCATCACCAATTTCAAATGATTCTCACGTCTTGTCTAAAGGAAGAATAGATCAACATATTGTCTATGAACACTATTAAAAAATCATCCAAGTATTGTCTAAATACTCTATTCATCAAATCCATAAATACTACAAGAGCATTTGTAAGACTAAAGAGCAACATTAAATATTGTTAGTGTTCATATCTTGTTTTAAAATCCGTCTTTTTGATATCCTCCTCTTCAATTTTTAGTTTATGGTCTCCTAATTTCAAGTCAATTTTTGAAAACCAACAAGATCCCCTCAACTGAATACAAAATTCATTGATTCTAGACAATCAACATTTTTTCTTAATTGTTACCTTATTTAATTTCCCATAATCTATGCACATTCTTAGGATTTTGTCTTTCCTTTTAACAAATAGCGCAGGAGCACTCCAAGGATATGTGTTAGGTCTAATAAAACCCTTATTAATTAAATCTTGTAGTTGAACTTCAATTTAGCTACAGTCATATGACATGGAGCAATAGAAATAGAATTCGTACATGGATAATATTAATTGAGAATTCTATTTCCCTGTCTAGAGGAAGACCAGGTAATCCTTCTAGGAACAAATCCATATACTCATGAACTACACTAATAGATGTATTGGATTCTTTCTTTACAGGCATGACTGCTAAATTTGCAACTTATTCACTGAACTAAAATGGATCTCTAAAAGCTTGAGGTCGATAAGTACTTCTTTCACCATAAAAAAAAAAAAGCTTATGCATAAATAGGATAAACTATTATCTTTTTCTTATAGCAGTCCATGATTACTTGGTTTGCAAACCACCAATTCATTTAGAGTATTACATCAAACTAGTGCATTGGCATCATAATCAAATCTACTATAATATCATGTGTTGCCAAATTTGATTACTACAAATATCACCATTTAGGCCTAGTGATTTATGGATTCTCAATCAACCTCTGTATAATTCCATTAACTCACATTAAATCTGGTATCTCAAGATGTGATTTTAAGCTTAATATGAGCTTAATCATATATGTTTATACAAAAATTGATGTAAATTTTATGCTTATTTAAAATTTACTACATGAATAAGAAGACGCTACAGACAATCAAATATGAGCCTAAGTGCCTATAAAAATACAACAATATATATAGAATAATATATAATGTCTACATGAAATGTAGAGACTCCGTATAAGTCTATGTACATACTAACAACTCTGTACTCGTACATAACAAAAACACATATATACACTATAACGCCCCAAACGTGAAACTTTTTTTTTCCAACACGTCATGCATAAAAATCGTGCCTTTTAAAACTAACACAACGGAAGTCATTGAAATAAATCTCTTTAAAAACTAAATTTTAGTAAAAGTTAACATTAATTAAATATCATTTCGTACTTTTCTTAAAACCACACAGTGAAAGTCTCAATGAAACTCATTTAAAGTTAAACGTAGTAAAATCCATCATCTAATTAAATAAAAGCATTTATAAACTATTTCTACTTAAATCCAAACAATAATAAATAAAACTTCCAACAAAAAACTTTATAACTCGTTATTGAAATCCTCTTTTCCTTTAATCCTCTCCCACAAGTCAACGTAGCTTCGACAATGCTTTGACTTTGCTCATGAGAATTTCTCTTTAACCATGCTATCAATTGACCTCATCATCTAATTCTTTAGTAAATTCATCCATACCTACATCATAAAGTTCAAAATATGAGCTAAACGCTCAGTAAGAGATGCACAACATAATATGAGTATGAAAGGAATTTTCGTAAAAACATGTCTTTTTGTTTGTTTTAATAACCTTGCAACCTTTGTCAAAATTCTTATGGGAAGAGTAGGCACGACTATGGAAAATACATCACTGAGTCTCGTGAACTTCGGCGAGACAATCCCCCGAACTAGGACCTCCGTTAGTATTATGCATTTATTACACAACCACTTGGTGAACTTCGATCAAACCCCAGTACAACCGAGCTAACGGTCTTATATGTCATAGGACAGACCTTTGGGACAACATTTCCTCAACCTTTCATGTTCTTTCTTACATATCTTAAATTTTGTTTCTATTTTTCTTACATGAAAACATATGGATGAAAAGTATTTTCATTCTTTTCTTTAAAAAGATGAAGCATGGAACATACATGATACATGATAACAATCTAACATGCATGAACAAACAGTAAACATATTCTCGATCAACGTCTCAATATGAATAGTAAACAAGAAATTAACATATCATTGATCAACGTCTCAATATAAACAATAAACAAGTAATAATTATATCCTCAATCAACAACCTGTAGGCATCACATCCTATCATCATCAAAACATGTCCTCAATCATCAACTAATTGAAATCATATCCTCAAACATTACAACATGAATGGTAAATCGTAAACAAACAAGAGGCAAACATCACATCCTCGAACAACAGCCCATAGGCATTAAAGAATAACATCATACCCAAGCATTTTGTGATGCAGCCAAAGGCCAAATACATATAAACATCTCTTAAATTCTAAAAATAAAACAAGCATCATATAACATATCCTAGATCAACAACTCATAAGCATCATAGATAGAATAATCATCAAAATATAAAATACCCTAACGTCTTTGTCATGTAGCCAAAGGCTAACCACAAGCAAACATCTCTTATTTAATCCATAAACTAGAAACAAGTATCATATAACATATCCTCGATCAACAACCCATAGGCATCATAGACAGAATAATCATAAAAACATAAAATATCCTAGCATCTTTGTGATGCAGCCAAAGGCCAAGCGCAAGTAAGCATCTCTTATGTGGAAATCTTAGCAGAGTCTAATTGTTCATAACACATCCTTACACTGAATTTTCCTTTAAATAAACAAAGAATTAGTTATTAAAAGAATAACCCTAACATTACTTACCGTTAAAACTACTTCGGGAACTAAACAATGGAAGCTATCTTGAGAAACTTGTGGGAAAGTCTCACCGGAAAGCTTGAGAGAAAGCTTTTCCCATCCATGGGGTTCTCGGGTGATTAAGGTTTAATCTAAACCCTAATAGTTATAGAATTAAAACCTGAATGATTCATAGGATAGAAACCCAAAAAAAATTATCTTTTCCTAAACAATCTAAAGATTGAAATGTAGTTCGCAAGTATCTGGAAAAACTACCTTAACATAAACTTGCATGAGCTATAGTGGACGCGTGAACGACCGCAAACAGACATCTACAACAACATGCTCGACCAATGGCCAATAGCCATGTAAGAGCTAAAACTTATATTCATGATCGTCAAAGCAACCGCAAATGTAAACACAAACACTTATGCGAAAGCCAACACTCCTGTGTAAACTCCAATATGCAGGTTCACCATCTACCACATGTACAAATCTATCGCTAACACCCATTCACGGAAGCTAACGCTCCCACAAACTACAAACTCACTAACTCTGTAAAATTTGTAATTTTTTAGATTTTATATTTTTTTATGAGTAAATTTTTCATTTTGACCAAGTCAAATTGTTGGGTTGAGCAAGTCCTTGCCACATGTGGGCCTTCAACCATATGTGAAAGGGGTCCTGTCAATGATCAACGAGTGTGTTCCGTGTTTCCCTAGGGCCCAAAGCTACAAAATTTTGTGTCTGGTAATTTCTCATTCCCTTAGATCAAGTTTCGATTTATGTCGGTTTTATCGGATTAGCATTTTAGGATTTTATTTAATATTTAGACTATATTAATTTATATTATATTTATTAAATAAAATAATTAAAATTTAATTCAGGTTGACCTAATCTCCGTCTTTTGTGAAGAGGTTTTGCGAGTATGTGTTTTCACACTTCCGATTTTAGGTTTAATGTTTGTGTTTTTGGTTGGCTTCAGATTCGAGCTTGGAAAATCTCAAATCCAAGGGAAATTTTTGGTTTATATTGGTAGATTTAGAATTTATCCAAGAGTATTGGCCGTTTGGAGGTTGAAATTAGTGGAAACAGTGTGATTTCATATATGAAACCACACTAGAAACTCCTCCTGGTCGACGCGGACAAGGCCATGCATTTTGGCACATCTTGGGTTGATTTGCAGTCAACCACGGTTGGTGACGGGTCAACCATAGTATTCATCCATGCCTAGAAAGGTCGACCACTACACTAGTAGGACATTCAACCACAGTCTGGCTAGTTTGGCCATTGACCATTCCCGATCGACCACAACAGTGAGCTCGTTGACCCCAAAATTGATAGATTTGCCACTGAATGTCTCTAGTCGACCGCACAAGTTCCATATCAACCGTTGGTGGTCTCTGATCGACCATAGGAGGTCCGAGGTTGACCACACAATGTATTCTATCAGGTTTTTTGGGTTGTTTTCCCGTCGGTTGGATTCCTAGACTTGGTATAGGACCCTTCCACTATTTCCTATTCATTATTGAAGGAAATCATAGTCCTTTGACATATTTTTAGGCTTGATTTAATTTAAGGATTTTGAGCCGATCCCCAATAAAGTCATAGTTGATTGACTTTAGCTGAGTCTCCTCGAATAATGAGTCTTGGATGGTTGTGGACGTGTCTTATCGACCGTTGTAGGGTTCTGGTTGACTGTTGACGTGTCTCATTGAGTTGACCATCGTTAAGTCTGGTCGATGCTACAAGGTTCCTGTTGACCTTTGCTATACCTCGTCAACTGTTGTGTGGTCTCTGTTGACCATTGCTATGCCTTATCGACAATGGTTGAGTTCGAATGGTTCTAGCTATGTCTTTTTTTACTACTAAGTTGTTCAGGTCAAGCGTGTCATGTTTTGTCGTCTGTCACCATGTCTTGACTACCAATGTGTCTTTCTGGTTGTCTGTTGAGGTTTCGGGTCGACCATTGTTATGTTTTAGTTGACCACACTATTTGTTTCTGTTTGTTTCAGGTCAAGCGTGTCGGGTTTCGTTAAGCTTCACCAGCCATATCTAGTTTTTTATCTGGTTGTGTGTTTCTGTCTAGGACTCTTGATGTAATCCTAGATTTCATTTATAGTTTGGGACTTGTGGTTATGGCTAGAGTTCGTCTTAGATTCCTAGTGTTGATTTGAGACATATATGTTATCCCTCGTGTGGTTGTGGGATTTTGACATCGGTCTTGTTATAGGTTCTGGAGATGTCACTGGTTTCGACCTTTACTTTCGATAGCGTGTAGAGCTGGTTAGTCGATAAGGTTGTCATGGTCATTATCAAGGTAAAGATTTTTAATACTTCATGCACTTTATTACATCATGGTTTTCAAACTGATATTTTGTAGAATACCACACAAGAAAACTCGACAAGAACTGTTTCGACAGCATGTCTGTTTTTACGTATGCCTACATATGTTTTCTCTTGTTTACTTTTATCATATATGGTATTCTGTTGATATTCTATGCATATATTAGGAGGATGGATCCTCTTGATGCTTTAGTCAATCTTGGCGCAAAAGCATCACGAGGTTACCTCGTGCAATCTTTTGCTACGAGAAGATTGATTGTTTGTACATTCAAAAAGGTGATAGAGAATTAGTGACTTGTCCTCAGGTTTCGAGCCCTAGAAGTCGAAAGGGTGATAGGGCGGTGATGACATGCTCCTTGGGTTTGGAGCCCCAGAACCTAGCCAAGGTTTTTAGTCACGGATCGGAATGTTGTTTGTTGCTACGTTTTGCTCGCCTAGTTCCTTTCCATTTCACTGGTGGCGTGACGTAATATAGCTCCGCTCGTCAACAACCCTTGTCAATATGGATCCTGTAGGTAGTGAGTTGTTAGCAATCTGTTGCTAGGAATCTTATCTATTACGACAATTATACAAGTTTTGTTGGCACTGAGAGTCGCTTGTCGGCAACTCAGGTGACATGCTAGATATCCGAATCGTCGTCATTTCATTCTTCTGCCTCATGAGCTATTGCTATCTACAGATGACCGCCTTTTTTGTAATGTGTGAGAAATGGGTCATTGTGTGACCATCCATTTTCACTGATGGCATTTTTGCACAAAAAATGATGTTAACATATTTTGTGATATAATTGTCTATGTATGCAACTGAGTTTTGATGATGCTGCATTGATGGCCATAGACCTGTTTAATAAAATGATAAAGAGATTTCAAATTATTTAAAATCTATCTACGGTAAAAAGAAGCATGATCTTGGTTTTTTGAAAGATATGAAAAATCGTGCATTGCATTTAGTATATATTCCCCTACTGAGTTTTTCCTCGCCCCTTAGACTATAGTTTTTCATAGGTTTGATGTATAGGTTTATTACGGGGTCGTGGTGTGGTGTTACTAGTATCCCCCCCGGTGGGTGCTTCGAATTTCCCTTGGATGAGTAGAGGTCCGTTGGTCCAATCCCTTCATTTATGGTACGTAAGGGTTTGTTATGGTGTTGTTTAGTTTGATTCATGCACAATACGTTCTTTTGTTAATTTTTTACTATCTTTGACTATTGCTGATCACTCTGTGGATCCCAACTAATATGATTTGAGTTTTGGACTTAATTTCATGTTAAGACTTCTTCTTCATCCTAGCTTTTGACTGGGCGATCGAGTTCTCCCTGAGCATTGAGTTGCCTGTGTCACGACCCAAAGATGGGTCGGACAGAACCGCTGGGTCAGGCGACCTGATACTCGTAGATAACACGATCACCTAGCCCAAGGCATGTGTTTGTAACTGTAATACCCCGACTTTTTATATCGAAATTTAATAAGAATAATTGGAGAATAATCAGAGGTAATTAGATTAATTGGGTAATTATCGAGGTATGACCAAGGACGCAACCGTTTGATTATAATTTAATGAAATTATTGGATAATAATTATGTTTAAGTAAATGGGGTTAATTGGAATTAAAATGCAAGAATGATAATTAAATAAAAGAGTTAGTTGAATTTAGGATAAATGGAATTAGAATTTAAAAGGGGTAAAAATTAAAAGGAGATAGAAGAGTTGAACCGGTTCAGCAGGTGAGCTGGTTCGGGTCGCTGTTATGGTTTGGTTTAGATTATTAAAGAGGGAGATATGGGTTTTTTTTCTTGTTTTCAGAAGAACAAAATAGAGAGAGAGAGAGAGGAATCGAGAAGGAGATCAGAGCAAGCGAGAGATCGCGCAATCGGGAGCGAGGGACGACGCGAGGGCTCAGGCTCAGGCTCGGTTGTGCGAGTTGCGACAATCAATTTCTGGCTAGTTGATGCGAGCTCGAGCGTCGGGTTTTGTGTGTTAGTTCGATGGAGTTCTGAGTCAAGGCGAGTTGCATTTGATCAATGTTCATCAGTTTTGGCTGATTGGCGACGCCTGGCAGTGATGAAATGACGATGACGAAGAGGGGCTGCGATCAACATGAAGGAACGGCTGGGACAGGGGGTTTCGGTTCGCTAGGCAGCTGCTGGTTCGGTTTGCTCGTGATTAGACAGAGCCGATTCGCTGTTTGGTTCTTGCTTTGGTGAATATGGCAACATCCGGCTCAAGGTGTTGGGTTGTTCTGTGGGGGTTGGTTATGTTCTGTGGAGGTTGGTTATGTTGAGGATCTTAATATCTGATTTTATATGTAGTTGGACTTTAACTGTCATATGTGTGAGTTATTGCTTCTGATTAATTGTAGAGTTTAGACTGAAATGTATTAAAGCAAGAAGATAAAAGATTAAGTCTGTTGGGCTTGGACGGATACTCTGTTGCTTGGTAAGTATGATTTGTTGATTAAGGACTTTATGTTTGACCATGAAGATTGTGTAAATCGGTTAGATTAATTTATGCATGTTGTGTTTTGATTAAAGATGCTTCTTGGATATTATGAGGATTTCTGTTAAGTGACGAGGGATTGTTTTGGTTGCTTTGTTATTAGGTCTTGTTGGGAAATTGACTTGAGTGAATGAGATTTAATCTGTTTGATTGATCTTGTTGCCTAAGAAAATTATGTTGATGGATATCTGGTTTGAGTTATTGACGGCACTTGTGAAGATAAGTTGGTTTAATAATCTAGATTATTATTATGCTATGTTAGGTATTGGATCACTCACTGCTGTAATTAGAAGTTGGGGACAACATTACTCACTGCTGTAATTAGGTATTGGATCACTCACTGCTTTAACACTTAACAACATTAAGTGTTAAAGCTTGCTAAGGACAACAAGTAAGTGATAGATGTGTCCTTTGGTCTTCGGGCCCTACATCGCAAGAATATGATATGCATGTTTCGTTGTTTACAGCTTTATTAGCGAATTATTGAGCATGTCTATAGTATTTAATATCACGTTTCGATGTTTACAGTTATTAATAGCATGTTTCGTTGTTTACTGTTTTTATGACATATCTATGTTGAATTTTTAATTAGTTTCCTTATTTAGACGTTAGAAGTTGCATGCATTCATGAGCATCACGCATCACGATTTTCAAAAGAACACGAAAATGTTTTTTATGGACAATTTTGAAAAGGAAAAATGGAAAACAAGAAGAAATATAAACAAATAATTAATGAAAGATAAAGGTTCTTATAGTTCAGTAGGACAAGCCCGGTACAAGAATAAAAGATAAAGAAAAGATAAAGGTTTTTGTGGTCCGATATGTCACGCCCGGCACAAGAACAAAAAAAAAGTAAAGTAAAGAATATGAAAAGAGAAACGGATACGGGAACGGAAACGAAAACGATACGAGCACAGATATTGAAATGGAAATGAGTTTCCAAAAATGGAAATAGATACAGATATAGATACAGAATCAGACATGGGAAAATATACGAAAATGCGTACGATCACAGATACCAAAATGAATATAGAAACAGGAACAGAAAAAAAGTACATAAAAGTGAAAAAAATAAAAGATAAAAAGTAAGAGAACGAAAAGAGAAACTACACACGGTTTTCAAATGGCACAACATGTGCATGTAGCATATTAGGTATTATCACTTACTAAGCCTTAGGCTCATATTTTACTACTTGCGATGTAGGTACAAGGACAAGAGAAAATGATGAACAAATTAGGGAGCAGCTGATGAAGGATTTGCACGGGCGAGACTTGCGGCTTGCTAGGCTAATGAAGTTAAAGTGACAAAAGAGTTTTGTAAATGTAAAGCAACAATTTATTTATTGTCTTTTAAAATAAAAGATCTATGCTTCCGCTATAATGTTTTATGCTTCTGCCATTAATTAAGAAAAATGATTTTATAAATAAAGTCTTTCGTTGTTTATAACGATTTTAAGTAACGAGTTAAAGTAAAAGGATTTTAACAGTTTGGTTTTCATAAAAAAAAACTATGATGTTGATTTAAAAATCTCTTTAGCTATTGTTTTATAAAAAAGAAAAGAAAAAGTTTTAAATTTAACGCAATTTTAAAGTTAAGAAAAACTAGGTTGTTATATTAGCGGAAGAGTTATAAATATTTATTTCGGCCCAAAAGATATGGGCCTAGGTCCAAGTAAAGATCACGAGAAAATAACGGTGCTTAAATTAAAAATGAAATCCAAGTACTATGCGAAAATTCCAATCCAACAGTATTAAGTTTTACAGACCAAATAGAAATATCAATATCCTCACCAAATAATGATAAATCACTAAAGTAGAAATAATAAGACTCTTCAGCTTCTGATTCTCAGCTGCTCTTGCATTTACCTGAAATTTTAGAGGAGCAGTCGTTTGGGATGAGTGAGTAACTCAGTAAAGTATAGCTATACTAGATCCACCTCATGCAAAACTGCTTTTTCTCTATTTTCAAAAATAGCATTATGTTTTTCATTTTACCGTACATGGATTTTTAACTAAAATCTCTTTATCATATTATAAATCTGGCCCAAGGCCATCGATGAGGCTTTTATCGAAAACTCTATATATATATAGACTGCTATACCTTGTAAAATAGGTCATCATCGTCTTTCAATCCGAAAACGTCATCAGTGAAAGAGGGTGGTCACTCAAGGATCCACCCGCCACTCAGTAGAGAATAGGTGATCACCCGTCGATGATAACACCTCATGAGGCAGAAGAAGTATAAATGACGGTGGTCCGTAGATTCGACACGTTGTACGATCAAATATAACGGATACAGTTGCTCGCTATATGTGGACTTGTTTAACAGCTAAGATACCTGGAAGGTCCAAATGGCCGAGGGTTGCCGACAAGCAAGATCGACCGTCACGCCACCCATCAAATGAAACGGTATTTTGGTTAAACGAGTCTCAGCGACTGAGAACCATTTGATCCGTGGGATAAACCCTAGCCAGGTTTTAGGGCTTGCAACCCAAGGAGATGTCATCACTCTCCCATACTATTTACAACTTCCAGGCCTCTCGACCTGAGGACATGTCACCACTGCCCTGATTTATTAACGCACATACAAACAATCAACCTTTACGTAGCAGAAGGTTTCAAAGGGGATGGTCTCTTGATGCTTTAGCGCTAAAGTGCCAAGGCATCAAGAGTATTCATCCCCTAGTATATGCACAATAATTTCAAACCATGTACACAGTTAAACATGAAAACATACTACAAATAAAAATTGACGTGATGTCAAACATTCCCCGTCATTTTTCAAGTGTGATATTCCACAAAATAATTATTTTGAAAATAGGATGCAATGCAATGCAAGAGGTATAGAAGTCCCTACCTTTTCGGCATTCCTTCCTGTTGAGTGCAGCAATCGTCTCCTGGGGAATTGTATCACACTCGCCAGAATCGTCCAAGCCTGACAAAGGTATAAATGCATGAATTTATAAATTAATTCTAGAAATAAGCGGAGGGTCCTGCACCAAGAATAGGAGTCCAACAGAAGTGTCAATGACCTATCTAATAATCTCAATAAAATTCCCAATATTATCTAACAACATTCCTTCAACTCATAATCCAATTATGAACACCTCATCACGACTATCAATTTAAAATCCAAGATCCAAGATAACACTTAATGTCCCAACAGATTGTGCAACATTTAAAACAGTTAGCAATGTCAGAGAATGTCTCTCAACTTAGACAGAATCAACTAAAATCTTCAACTTCCACAAATCAACAAATTATTTTACTCACAACGAACAACATCAAAGCAGAATCCAAGTTCTATTATTGACAGTTTCCTCACTAATGCCAATTTAAGCATTTATTACAAATCCAAAGCAAAACATTACTTCACTTAAGACAACCAATTTCAAACAGTTTCTTTATTGGAAAACTTCATCCAAAACAAAATAGACACAGATGACAATTCTTCTTCAGCCACTATCTATCATCACAGCAGTTTAAAAAGAACCTACAGCTAGACTACCAATGGCAGCAAGCATAAATCAACTGCAATCCAAATTTCAGAAACCTCAACACAACCAAATTCTGACAGTTACATTTCCCTTCAACATTATCTCATCAAAATAGCTAATATGCAGAAATCATTAAATCCAACAACGAAACATGACAAAATTGGCATCCATTACCACAGCAAAAATTCAGCTAAATATCCCTTAACATAATAGAATCGGACTCAGACCCAAATGGCAAAAGAAAATCCAACAAAAGCAGTAAATCACTCCAAATCAGAAACAAATTCACATTCAATACTAAAAATGGTAAGTGTCGGCTGAAGTTTTCTCACCAACAGAATAGAATCCCCGTTCTGTTTACTCACCAGAATCAGAAAGGAATAGAGAAGAAAGATATTTGTTGTATTGATAATGAAAAGTCTACTACGTAATTACAATAGGACATTCCTTTATATATTAGAAGAGAAGATTCTGGAAGATAATATTGTTAGAGAATTAGTTACACAAGATATGTGTTGCTGCTAATATGGATTCTAACATCCCCATGCAAGCTCAAGTGCGAAATACGCAGAGATTGGATCTACTAGCGAGGAAAGTTGATGTGGGCAACTGTTTAGTAAGACAGTCAGGAATCTGCATTGAAGCAAGAGTGAAAAGCACCTATAATTTGTGCTTGAAAACTTTGTCACGAACAAAGTGGAAGTTAATTTCCACATGCTTGGACTTCGTATGCAAGACAGGATTGGAGGCCATATATGTGGCACTCAGGTTATCACAGAAAATGGATGGGCACTTGGTAGAAGAGAAACCAAGTTCTATAAGTAAGGAGTGAATCCAGATGACCTCAGATGCTCCATTGGCGACACCATGATACTCAGCCTCTGTGTTGGAGTGAGAGACAGACTTCTATATGGAGGAAGACCATGAAATCAAGTTCTTCCCAAGAAAAACACAGTAAGCCCTCATGCTATAACAATCATCAGGGAAGGCAACCTAGTCTGCATCTGTGAAACATCGAATTTCTAGAGATGAAGATGGTTGGAAAGATAGGTAGAATTGTCGAGTACCTTTGAGATAGCGAAGGAGGCGCTTCAAGGCATGCTAGTGAAGTTCAATAGGAGAATGCATAAACTGGCAAAGTTTATTGATGGCAAAGGCGACATCAAGTCTTGTAAGAGTGCAATATTGAAGAGCCCCCACTAAGCTATGAAATAGAGAACCATCAGGAAGAGGTGTACTAGCTGTCTTGGACAGAACAGAACTGGACACCATTGGAGTTGGCATCCATTTGCAATCTGTAAGTTGAGCTCGAGATAATAAGTCTGAAATATATTGAGCTTGAGTCAAATTGAAACCAGAGGGCGAACGACCAAAATGAATGCCAAGAAAATAGTGGGATAGACCAAGATCCTTTATAGCAAAATGTGATGATAAAAACTGAATAAAGTAGTTCTGCAGGTGAATATTGTTACCAGTAAGGAGGATATCATCAACATAGATGAGCATGAGAAGTATTGAAGAACCTGTCTCATGGAAAAACAGGGAATTGTCCACTCATGACGCTGTAAAGCCCCAAGAAATGAGAGCAGCCTACAACTTGGTAAACCAGGCACGTGGAGCCTATTTAAGGCCATATAAAGATTTGTGAAGTTTGTAGACAAAGTCAGGATGATTGTTGTCGATATAGCTTGGAGGGTGTTGCATGAAAATCTATTCAGCTAAGTCGCCACGAAGAAAAGCATTAGACACATCAAGCTGTCTAATGTCCCACTGGAAAGATAAATCAAGATACAAAACTAAACGGATTGTCGTAGGTTTCACCACTGGACTGAATGTTTCATGATAGTTAACACCCTCGGTTTGATCATAACCTTTTGGCACCAAATGAGCCTTGAAATGATCGAGAGAACCATCAGCATTTTGCTTGCATTTAAAAATCCATTTGCAGCCAATAACCTTTTGTCCCGATGGAGCAGGAACAAGTGACCATGTTTTATTGATGTGCAAAGCATTGACTTCACTTTGCATAGCTCCCAGCCAATGAGGATGTTTAGACGCCTGGGAAAAGGTAAGTGGTTCAAAAAGGTCGGCAGCAAGAGCAGTGGAAAACACTCTGGGTTTGGAAATTCCAGACTTGGATCTAGTTTGCATGGGATGAATGTTACAACCAGCAGGAGAAGGAGAGGGAGGAGGTAAAGAAGTAATAGATTGAGGAATAATAGGAGGAGGGGAAATAGTTGGAGATGGAACAATAGGAATCGATGTAGAGGATGACTGAGAGAAGGGAAGTGGCTGAATCAATGTAGAGGTTGATTGAGAGAAGGGAAGTGTTGGAATAGGTATAGCAGGAGACTGAGCGTGTGAAGAGGGAGAGGAGTAGGGAAATTCAGAAAATGGAAAGATGTTCTCATAGAAAACAACATGGCGACTGACATATAGCTTAGACGTAGCGTCAAAGCAGAGGTAACCCTTGTGATTAGAGCTGTAGCCTAGCAAGACACACTATGACGAGCGAGGAAGCAATTTATTAGAGCTGTATGGACAAAGACACGGGTAACAAAGGCAACAAAACACGCGTAGCATGGAATAGTCAAGCAGCAGATTAAACAAACATTGATAAGGGAAAATGTTATCAAGAATGGCAGTGGGCAGGCGATTGATGAGAAAAGTGCCAGTGGAGAAGGCATAGGGCCAAGAACGTAAAGGGAGTGTGAGAGTGATAGAGTAAGGACAGCCTAATTTCCATAACATGATGATTCTTCTGTCCAACTTTGCCATTTTGAGCAGGTGTGTAAGGGTAGGAAATGCGATGACAAATGCCTTTGGAGACAAGGAAGGGAAGTAGTGAACGGAACTCACCACCACCATCAGATTGAAGTGTTTTGATTGAGACATGAAATTGATTTAGAATAAGGTTATAAAATTGGATGAACTGTGATTTAACTTCATCTTTGGTCTTAATGCAAAACAACCAAGTGAAGCGACTATAATCATCAATGAGACTATAATCATCAATGAACAACTCAAAGTATCGGGCACCAGTCAAAGAAGTAGTAGGGGACAAACCCCAGACATCAGAGTGAATGATTTCAAATGGAGATGAAGCGTGAGAGACAGAAGTTGAAAAAGGTAAGCGATGTGATTTACTTAAATTGCAAGCATTACAATGAGACTCTAAAAAAGAAGACAAAAATAAATTGCAATATGATAGGGCACGTTTGAGGCAGGAAAAGTGCTGGTGACCGAGACAAGGATGCCATAACCGAGAGGAGCTAGACGAGGAAGAAAGCAGAGCAGCAGGATGAACAAGCGAAGGGACAGGAGTTGTGGCAGGAACGGAGTATAGGCCTTGATGAGAATTACCGCTAAGAAGAATCGTCTTGGAATGGCGATCCTTAACAAGAAAATGAAATGGATGAAATTCAATAAACACATCATTATCATGGCACAAACGATCAACACTAATAAGTTTGTGAGAAATAGAAGGTGTGTGAAGAACGTTTCTCAGAATGAGAGAATTAGAGGAAGAAGGAAGTGTAGAATAACTAGTGGCTGAGATAGGAAAAACCGTACCATTCACAACTTAACATGCTCCAAACTAGTGTAGGATGAGGAGGACCGGAGGTCACTGGCTTGGGTTGAGAAATGATGAGTTGCCCCTGAATCTAGGAGCCACATGGACGGCATGGATGAAGGGCTCATATTCTCTTGGAAAGAAAAATTTGGAGGAGCAAACCCAGACGCCGAAGTCGCAGCTGCAACATGAAATGTGCAGGGAGGAGGACGAAATGAGGTGTTCAGGCGATGATAACAGGCAGGCGCTAAGTGACCCAATTTGTGGCAGATCTGACACCGAAGTTTATTCGACGATGGAGGTTTGCATGATTTCCAGGATGGCGAAGGAAACTGTGGTTTCTCAAGAATCCCACTAGAGGATGGAGGAGAGGACCCACCGGAAACTCGGGGTGTGGATTAGCATGCTAGGAGCACTGCTGTCGCCTGATAGTCAGAGAAGAAAAATTAGCTTGAAGAGAAGGCATAGTCGACCAAATGCAGCTTGTCCAAACGCGATTCAAAAGAGAGAAGGAGACTATGCACATCTTCAATTGTAAGAGTGTCTAGGCGGCTGGTGATCGAGGAAATGAAAGGGGTATAATCACTTCCTAGGCCATTCAATAAATGCAGAATGTGATCCTTCTGAGAAACCAGTTCTTCTATAGCTTGAAGTGTATTACAAATTGAACCCACTTTGTGAATATAGTCTGCAGCTGTAAGGCCATCCTTGGATAGTTGATGAAGCTAACTTCGCAACTCTGATAGGTGAGCTAACTAGGTTGACGAGTAGAGTCGAGCAAGGGCTCGCCAAATATCAGTGGCAGATGAATAGCAGACAATGTGTGAGAGAAGAGAGTCTGTAAGGGATGCATACAACTAGGACATGGGCAATTTATCATAACGTTGCCATATAGTAAATGCAGGATTGGGTTGTGTTAGAGCAAAATCTAAGAAGGGCAGGGGAGGAGGGGAAGATCCATCCAGAAATGCCTCAAGATCATTTGCAATCACCACGTTGAGAATCTGATTTTTCCAAATCAAATAGTTGGAAGCATCGAGCTTCAATGTAAGCGTTTGGTGAGTTGTAGGGAAGGGAGGAAGAGAAGGAGTATCACGTTGAACAGGGTGAGACGTATTGCTGGAGGATGCCATTGCTGGCTCTGATACCAAGAAAAGAATGGAGAAGAAAGATATTTTTTGTATTGATAATGAAAAGTCTACTACGTAATTACAATAGGACATTCCTTTATATATTAGAAGACAAGATTCTAGAAGTTAATATTGTTAGAGAATTAGTTACACAAGATATGTGCTGCTGCTAATATGGATTCTAACAGAATCGGAGGCTGGCAGAGGGAAGCTCCTCGGTTTGGAGCTGGTGTCACCGGTGGTCGGAATGCTCGCCGCTGGACAGAGCGCACGAATAGGTCTGAGGTTGTCTGTCCTTGCTTCAGCCAACGTCGAGCTCGAAACGCTTGGTTTTCTCCCTCCCAAATGGCACTCGTGAGGTGCGGTTCTGTCGTCGCCTGGCCGGCCAAAGTTCGTCGTCAGGATTGATATCCTGCGTGATCAGTCGCTCTCTCTCTTGCTGCGATCACTCCCTCCCTCTCGATTCTCTCGGCTAAATGCAAAAATGGGGGGAAGAGGAAAGCCTTGTTTTCTCTTCTACCGATTTCTCTTTTTTTTTTTTTCAATTCTCCCACTATACTTTCGAGCCTAATGATTTGGAGGGATTCTCCCCCTCTTCTCAATTCTCTTTAATTTCCCTTCTCCACTTTACTTTATTTTTATTTCCTATTTTCATTCCTTCATTGAATTCACTTTATTTAATTTAAATCCTACTTATTTATTTAATACCACATATCTATCAAATATGAATATCATATTTTTAATTATTTCACTTAGTCACTTCCGACTTATCCTGAACGCCACCAACGACGATTATCAGTCCAATTTAATTCTCTAATTCTGTTTCTTAAATATCCATTTGAAAATTTTCAATTTCCATGGATTTGACCAATTGACCAAAAATTACTACATGGTCACAACGCAACAAATTTGGGTCAACTTCTCAACGTTATGACCGATTTTAATGCGAACTTTTTACACGTGGAATTTCTTATTTAGAATTTCACGGGTTTTACAGCCTGACCCGGCAATTCTGTTAGGCTAGCCTACAGGTCGTGACAAAATCTAACAACGAAATTTCACTTCATCTAAAGCCTTTTCGCAGACAGCAACCTATCCAAGGAAGCGAACGCTTTCACTAAAAAGCTAATAATCGAGACTCGCTATCGTTGACACAAATGTAGCTGCGGAAATGTGCAATAACCTAAAAATATATATGTATATACTAAAAATGATTAATAAGACAAGACATGTCAACAACATTTGAGATAACTCACAATAAGATTTTGAAAACTATGTTATTTAAAACCAAATATAACAAATCAAACTCATATCTCTACGGTTGTCTACCTTGCAACACTACTAAATATAGTACCCTCAAGATTGTAGTTCAATTCATGAATCTTTGATAACTATAATTGTACTCATAGCATTAAACTTTTATGACTCTCATGTGTTAGTACACTCAGGATTGTAGTTCAATTCATGAATCTTTGATAACTATAATTGTACTCATAACTTTAAACTNATTGTAGTTCAATTCATGAATCTTTGATAACTATAATTGTACTCATAACTTTAAACTTTTATTACTCTCGTGTGTTGGATCTTATAAGAGGGATAGAAACTAACTCTGTTAAACATTTGGCACCACGGTACCCAACACACAAGTGCATGCACTCTTATAGTCTAACATATTACTAATGAAGGAACAATATTTCACAACATAAGTAAAAGAGTATAAAATCATATTAAACATCCAGCATTATAAAAAATGTAGAGTCCTGCTCCATCAACAAAATATTGGTTGCTTTGATCTCAGGCCTAAACATGTGTTCTTGAGACTTGCCTTGACATAGGTCTAGTTAATATAGATAGGAAACTCTATTCATGAAGCAATAACTCTATTTATGTATTGATTAATCTATACTTTCTAAGCGATGTGAGATTTCAACTGTACTGATATTAACTAAACTAGTTGTTTAAATCGCACATGGTTGCCACATAAAAGGACCAAATCTCTCAAGATGAAATTTATGCACTTTTGGTGAAGACTAATGATTGGACATTATTAAGAAAAAAGTGATGGATGAATGGTGCAGAATAACAATGAAAGCTCAACTACAACATTCACAAAATGACTTAAATCTCATCCAATTCAAATCCACTTACTATTACAGATAAGACCTCAAACCTATAACTATTTGATTTCAATACCCAGTACCTATCCATGGTCAGATTTATTCAAACTGTTGGAATGAGGAAAAGGGATTTTGGAGAAGGAAAAATAAGGAGAATAGAGAGCTAGGCAAATTTTTTCTTCAATATTTTTTGACTATTTGCTTGATACAAAATGTCTAAATTTATATCCTATTTATAGGATTATTTGGTACATTTATAAAAAAATACATGAATCACTTATTTAATCTAATGCATATATTAGTACATAATGAATTACCTAGTTACATGAACTACCCATCAATGAACCATACAAGTACATGAACCAATGCACATATACATACATGAATGAGAACCATCTAGATGACTTTTCACAAATGTATGGGACTTAACCAAAACTAAATTAAAAACATTCATTACCCAAAACATATTATTTGAATTAGGCTTGCAATTTCAAAATCCTCCCTTAAGCTTAATTCTTTGTAACTCCAAGTATCATCTAGTGTTATACTTGAGAGACTTCATAAAAATATCGGCAACTTGATCATCTATCTTTATTTACTTCACTTGCACTTCATTCTTCGTAATACAATCACGAAGAAAATGATATCTTGCATCTATATGTTTGCTTCTATCATGAAACACAGGATTCTTTGCTAATGCAATAGTAGATTTATGGTCAACAAGAACTTATATAGCTTCCTCTTATGGTATTTGTAACTCCTTCAATAGTCTTCTCAACCATATGGCATGACATACATAAGATATAGCAGCAACATACTCAACTTCATAAGTAGATAGTATCATAATTTTTTGTTTTTTTGAGCTCCATGTAAAAGTTGTATTACCCAGATAGAAAACAAAACTCGTTGTGCTCTTTCGGTCATCCATATCTCCACCCCATTCTCTATCGCTATGTTCGACCAGCTTAAATTCATCAAAAAATGAATAAAGTAAGCCAAAATCAATTGTACCTTTGATATATCGAAGAATCAGCTTAGCCACCTTGAAATGAATCATGGTTGGTGATTCTATGAATCAACTGACCAATCCAACTACAAATAAAATATCTGGTCTTATGCAAGTTAAATACCTCAAGCTTCCAGCAAGACTCTTGAAAGTTGTAGAATCAACTTTCTGTCATTCCTCATTCTTTGATAATTTCACTCCACATGCCATGGGAGTGTTCACTGGACCACAATTCTCCATCTTGAACTTTTTTAGAATATCTCTAGAGAAACCTTTTTGAGATATGAAAGTACAATCATCTCTTTGATCGATCTCCATGCCAAGATAGTATGACATTAGACCAATATCTATCATCTGAAACTCTTTGGTCATTGCTTGCTTGAATTCTTCGTACATACTCAAATTATTTTGTGTAAAAATCAAATTATCAACATATAAGTAAACAAATAAGATATCTGCATTTTCACGTACCTTAGCATAGAGAGAATGCTCATATGGGAATGTCATAAATCTATTTGTGAGGAAGTAATTGTCAATTTGACTATTGCAAGCTCTTAGAGCTTGGTTCAAGCTATACAATGTTTTCTTTAACTTCAATGCTATGTATTCATAGCCCTTGATAACATACCTTTAAGGTTGTTCTACCTCTTTCGAGCCGTTAGTGAAATAATCAACCAGATAGTTTTTAAGCGAGCAACAAAAGCAAATACTTCACCATAGTTGATAACTGAACATTGACTATATCCTTTACCACTAACCTGGCTTTATATTTCTCTGCTTCTTCCTTTGCATTCTTCTTTTCTTTAAATACACACTTCACACCACTGCGTTTTTGGCCTTTCAGAATGGTGACTAGCTCTCATGTCTCATTATTCTCAATTGATACAATCTTTTTATCCATGGCATTCCTACATTTTTCATCTTTCACTGCTTCTTCAAACACTAAAGACTTACAATTGATATAGTGACAAAAGAGAGTTAGTTCTTCAAGTAAATTTTTAGTTACCTCGTAAGATCTTGAAGACTTTTCATGAGAGGCTCTCTTTCTCTTGAGCTTCCACCATAAGAAGATGAAAAAGGTGTGTCTAATACCATTGGTGATCTTGAAGGTGTCACAGGCTCTTGGGCTTCTCTACTTTGATCTTTCTCATCAAAGAAAGTAAAAAATTCATATATCTCTGTCTTCATTACTCTAATCCCAAGAATCTTCTTCATCAAACTCAACATCTCTGTTAATAATTCCTTTCCCAAGACTTGGATTGTAGAGGTTGTAGGCTTTGGAGCATTGATCATGACTAATGAAAATGTACTTCTTGCTTTTATCATCAAGCTTTAATCTCTCTTGATCAGGGACATGCACATAACTGATGCTTCCAAAAACTTTTAAATGATAAGCACTTGGTTTTCTTCCACTCCACGGTCTTGAGGTGTTTTGTCCTATAAGCTTATAGTTAGGTACCTATTTAATAGGTATACTACACAATCACCTGCTTCTGCCCAGAACTTTTTTGGCATCTTCTTTGTTTTCAGCATATTTTTCGCCATATGAAGAATGCTTCAATTCTTCCTTTCTACTGCACCATTTCATTGAGGAGATCATACAATGGTTAGGAATCGTCAAATGCCATGTGCTTCACAAAACTCATTAAACTTGTTAGATGTAAACTCACCTCCTTTGTCTTATCTTAAACCTTTAATAGAATATATGCTTTGTTCTTCAACATATGCTTTGAATCTTCTAAAAGTGTCAAAAGCTTGAGATTTCTCACTAAAAAAATAAACCCAAGTTTTTCTGCTAAAGTCATCAATGAAGAGGAGAAAATACTGATTTTTACTGAATGAGATAGGTTTAATCAATCTGCATACATCAATAAGAAAAAATAGAAGTGGTTTACTTGCTCTTGATGTCATCTCCTTTGGAAAACTCTTCCGAAATTGTTTACCAACAAGACACCCTTCGCATAACTGGTGTGGTTGGTCTATGGATGGCAAGCCCTTCAACATTCTTTTTTTTACCCAAAAGCTTCAAGCCACAAATATTCAAATGGTCAAGTTGTAATGACCCACTTTTCATTTTTCCTTTACAATCCTTTAAAACAAAATGTACAATGGAAGGTTTTCCTTTCAAAATCAATTAAAACTAAAAGAAAATGTCTTATAACAAAATTATTTTCTTTAGCTATTAAGAATATGCATATTATACATATAGAACAAATCACTTTCCTTAAACTGTTCTTGTTTAGTTTAACCAGCACAATATCTCACGGTGGAAACCCTCCATCATCTGCTCCTCTTCATTTTCCACTGGTGTCGTTACCTACATCACAAGTCAGAAGCTATGAGTCTAATACTTAATAAGAATGAATATCTAAAGACACTAACTATAAACATGATATATAATTGTTATACAATACATATATCATGCGTTTTCATCCAATCTTTCCTTTTTATGTTTATTTCTTTTCATATCAATAACAGTTCAGAAGATTGGAGAATATCAGTCCAAGGGAAAAGAAACATCATCAGTTACTATGACGAATAACCTTCACCCAATTACTCCATCGAGGAAATGATGCATAAAAATGTAAGCCTCCTAAGCAAACCTAGCACTAGACACCTTTTGTGAGATAAATTTTGTTAAGGAAAATTGTAATAATTTTATTCTTTCCACACAATTAATTCATTTTGGATTAAATTACTATGCTATCTGATATCACTATTGGAACTGTTAATCCAAACTTATTGGGCTCTTGCTTGTATTAACTATTTTAAGTCTTCAACTGGTATTTTATAAATTTAAGTGAAATGGGTCGGGCGATTTAGCTATTTGGGCTGGGTCATTCCTCGTTCTGTCTCAGCTCCCTTACAGTTCGTGACAAAATTGTTGACATCAGAGCCAGATTCTATCTTGAAAAGTGATATCTATAAGATAAATAGTATAGTAATATACAATGAATTACAAATTATTGGGCCTAAGAACAAATTATAAAAATTAATTTGCATTAAGGTGCTGCTAGAAAGTCATCTTGAGGTTTCGTTTGTAGATAAAGACATTTTTCTAATGAGACAAAGATAATTTGGAGTGGTCTGGATATAGTTAATGGTGACAACGAGTACGATTTGTAAATGATTAGAAATAATCTTTCTGAACATATGAGTCTGCAAACTCTTATGGGTTATGTGTGTGGGCCTGTGAAGTTCAAACTTAAGAAACTTATCATAGAAAGAAATTCAAAGTCTCAATTTCATTCAAAATTCCAATGTTTGCACTATCATATTTGGAATCTGTTAGTCTAAGTTGGAATCTTCCATTTGAAGACCCTAATTCGTAAACTGTGGTAAAGACTTCTAATTAGTTTTTGTATTGTACAATTTGACATTCATGTACGTTTCTACGTAGGCGATAAGGAATATTTGATCGAAGATTAGAGTTGTCGAAGTGGAAGGATGACTTCAATAGAGAGTTTTATTAAAGTAGCTTGTATTAAAACCACAAATGATGTGATTATAAAATATTTAAAGGCTAGTGTTTGTGCGTGGAACTACCCCTCAGAGTGCTGATAATTAGTTGAGGTTGATGCAGAAGAATTTGACCGCTTTTGGAGTTCTTGAGTATTAGGTTTAGTTTGCAACCTTCTATTTCAAGAAGATGACCAGAGCATAGTGAAAGTCTCTTAAGTTATATTAACTGCTAGATATGATTATATGGACTCAGTTTGAGGTAGTGTTTTGAAACAACTATTACAGTTTTGGTTATCGTCCGATTATGAACAGTGTTTATCATGATTTGGATCGTGAGAGTGGACTTTAGAGAAGCTAGAAAATTTCCTAATTTTGAGTGCTCCCATGAATAAGAGGTATGAAATGTATCTCGTTCTCTGAGTTGTTGTCTTTGTTATTGGCGAGCATAAACTATCAATTGATCTAATAGTTATACATATAGATCAATTTGATGTAATCATATGTATAAATTGGTTGAACCCAAATAAAGATAAGATTGAGTGTTATCGGAGAAATTTTACCCTTACGTTGGAAGATAGAAAAATTTTAGTGCATTCAATGTAATATCTGTATGTTTCATGTTGATCATGTTTTACGAGCTGTTTGGGTAGTCGGACGAGATTGGAGCCTTACAGGAGTATTTTTGCTATTAGTGGGGACCTTGTTACGGTCAGACATGATTCTGATTTGTCAGTGGTTTGTGATTACCCTGATACTTTTCTTGAGGGTCTGTCTAGATTGCCACCCGCAAGATTGATTTTTGCATTGATTTGATGTTTGACACTACTTCAATTTCAATTGCACAATACCGCATGACTCCTACTAAATTAAATGAATTAATAACTTAGTTGAATGATTTATTGCAAAAAGTGTTTATTAGGAATAGTATTTCACCTTGGGGTGCACCAGTTTTATTTGAAAAGAAGTAGGATGATTCGCTTTGTCTATGCATTGACTATCAGAAATTAAATCATGAGTGTCAAGAATAAGTATATGTTACTAAGGATTGATGACTCGTTTGATCAGCTTGGAGGATCTATGTACTTCTTGAAGATCAATTTTTGATCTGGTTATTATCAATTGAAAATACATGAAGAAGATATTCCAAAAACTTCTTTTCGGATTCATTATGGACATTTGGAATTTATGGTGCTTTCGTTCTTATTGATTAATGCACTAGTTGCTTTTATGGATCACATGAACTGAGTCTTTCAGTCATATCTTGATCAGTTTGTTGTGGTCTTCATTGATGATATCCTAATTTATTTTAAAACCCTTGATGAGTATATAGAAACATCTGAGAAGTTTTCTACAGATACTGAGTGAGCATCAGTTATAAGCAAAACATGAAAGTGCAAATTTTGGATGACTATAGTGAAATTTCTTGGTCATGTTGTTTCTCAAAATGACATTTCAGTTAATCCATCCAAAATTAAGGCCGTGTTGGAAGCCACCCAAAAGTGTTACTGGGGTGCGTAGCTTCTTAAGTCTAACTGGCTATTATTGACGATTCATGCAAAATTTTTCTTTCATTGCTATGCCACTGATGCAGTTGTTTAGTAAGAATGTGAACTTTATTTGGAATGAAAAGTGTCAGGTAGCTTTGACGAACTCAAGCAAAGATTGTGATGTACCCAAAGGTCCTATCATCCAGACATGAGCCAATAGGCTCTTTGCTTATATAATTAGTTACTATTTTGCAGGATTGAATAAACTAGAAGAACTTGATCACGAACCAACGCATGATGACAAGGAAGCTCCTCGACATTTAATCACATTTTGACCGATGACAATTAGGAATTCACTTCCATAGAAGCTTGGAGAATGGCCCATCAACCATGGACTTAGATAAGCCCACACACTTAATCAAATGGGTGGGACCAAGTCCAATTGGAGAAGAAGAGAAAGCTCACACATCTTTGGCCCAATTGCTAACCTTAAATGTATTAGGTGGCCTTGGAATTACTAAAAGAACTTCACATCTTCCTAGGTAAGCCTTTTCTCACCAAAGAAGGATCTAGAGATGGCAATTCATATTCCAAGATGCTCTTGTAGTTTTCAAGGCTCTTTTCATTTCCCTAGGTGATGAATCTTCCCTCTTTCTCATCCCCCTTCTTTTAAGTAATTAATGTTTGTCTTGTTTTGCTAATGACCTTTCCTCTTCCTAGGTGGTTGGTTATTAGCATCTATTTATTACTTGCATTGTAACTTGTGTCCAAGATGGGTTATATATACCCCCTTTTGTAATTCAAAAGAAAATCTACTTTGAATAAAAAACTCTTGTGTTTAGTTTGTGAAATTCGTTCACTCTCTTTTTGTTATCCCTTATTTTGATGAGATATCCAAATTGAGTGTTAGTAGGTTTGGTGAGTCATATCCAAACCGTAGCTTGGTGAGTCATATCCAAGCTAGCCTCCATTTTTCTTGGTGAGTCATATCCAAGTGAAGTGTGAGTGTACATCAATTAACTTGATCCCTCAAGTTAATCCTCTCTCCACACTTAGCAAGGCGAGCTAAGTCCATTCCATCAAGAATAAGTCCAAGCACCCTCACGAGTCTCTCTTGTTCCTTTGTTCGCTTCCGCACTCTTCCAATTCCCTGTTTGGATACACATCGATTGAAGTTAACCGATTGCCCAAAATCCTTGAATTGTCTTTGTGCGTTTTTGGGGCACATCAGATTGACTACTGCTCCAGTTTTGGTAGTATTTGATGAGAGTTTGCCTTATCCAGTTTATACATATGCATCAGTAGTTGGTCTAGGATGCATTCTAATGCAGCAGGATAAAGTTATTCATTCTCAAGAGTTAAAAACGCATGAACGTAATTACCCTACTCACAACTTAAAAATTGTGGTTATTGTCTTCGCTTTAAAATTTTGGTGGAGCTACTTGCATGGTACTAAATTTGTTGTGTTTTCGAATCACAAGAGTTTAAAGTATCTCTTCTCGCGGCATAATTTGAATCTTCGACAATGCCGTATATAATGACTTGAAGCATCAATATTGGTAGATTAGAATGAAATCGGATGTAGTTGAGTATGTTTCGAGGTGTATACTTATCAACATATTAAGGTCGAACATCAAAGACCAGCTGGGTTGTTATAGCCTTTGCTTATCCTTAAGTGGAAATGGGATAAGATTCCCATGGATTTCGTGATTGGTTTGCCTAAGACAATGCAAAAATTTGATTTTGTGTGATTGATTGTTGATAGATTGATGAAACCGCACATTTTATTTCTGTCAGAATGGATTTTTATTTGACGAAGCTGAGTTTGTTGTACATCGAGAGTATCATTCGTCTTCATGGTGTTCCCATGAGTACTTTTTTTTATAGAAATTCGAGATTTACTTCAAAATTTTAGAGATCCCTTCAGAAAGTTCTGGCCTCGAAGCTTATTTAGTGTTCACCACGTCATCCTCAGATAGATGGTCAGTTTAAGCATGCTATCCAAATTCTCAAGGATATGTTGAGATCTTGCATTCAAGATTTTAGTGATAGTTTTGTGAATCACTTGTCTTTAGTTGGGTTTGATTATAACAATTGATATCAAACCATTATTGGTGTTTTGTCAGATGAAGCTTTGTAAGAAAGATTGTGTAGATCATCTCTATGTTGGGCTGAGACCGAGGAGTGTGTCACTCTCGGGCTTGATTTGATTCATGAGACAGTTGAGAAAGTTCAAATAATTAAGGAGTGACTGAGTACAGTTAAGAGTCAACAAAAAGGTTATGCAGATCTCCGACGGAGGGAAGTGGAATTTAAGGCCAATGATTTTGTATTCTTAAATATGTGACCTTGTCGAAGTATTAGTCGTTTTGGTGTGAAAGGAAAATTAGTTCCAAGATATGTAGGTCCTTAGGTCCTTGTCAGATTATTAATCAAATTTGTTTAGTGCCTTATCGATTGAAGTAATTGCCACAACTGAATTATTTTCGTAATGTCTTCCATGTTTCTATACTAAAGAAGTACATTTCCTACCCTTCTTATGATATTTCTCGGATGGAAATAACTATTCAGGAAGATGTATCTTATGAGGAAGAATTTAAGAGAATTCTGTGCCATGATATCAGAGTTCTGCGTCATCGTAAAATACATTTTGTTTGAGTTTAGAGGAAGAACCATAGTGAAAGAGTTGCCACTTGGGAAATTGAATCTGATAGGATGGCTATGTATCCCTATTTGTTCCAGGGTACTCTTGAAATTGTTCTAAATTTTTGGGACGAAATTTTCTAAGTGAGAAACAATGTAATATCAGTCATATTTAATAATAAAAAATTAGAAATTTGGGGGAGATGTTTTCAAAAATGCCTCCCTGAGAGTGAATATTTGTAGGAGATCGGGAAATTCCTTCTCAATACCCTCCTCTCTTTCTCGTTCTTAAACGCCAACTCTACTCCTCATTCGCCATCTCCGATTTCATCTCTCTCACAACGAAAGTCTTCTAACGAGTAGTGCTATAATCGGCCATTTTCTTTTTCTTTTGGAGAATAGTTTGACTCTGAAACCAAACCAGCGTTCCCCACGGTAAGTCGACTCATTGCTCTCTCTGTGAAGTTCAAATTTTTGGTAAATTTATGAGATTTTGGTTGAATTTTTCAAAGGAATTGGTGTTTAACCAAGTGTGGTTTTAATAATGTCGGTTGGGACTTTCGAAATTGAAACCGGTAAAACAAAGGTAATCAATATTGGATTTTTTGTTTTCCTCTATTAATTGACATACTAATTTGGATTTTGAGATTCTAGATTCGATGACAAATATGTCGATTAAACGGAAGTTTTGGAATGGAAGTTTTGTGTTTTAACCGAACTCCTAGAAGGGGTTCAATGAGATTTTCTGTTTGTGTCGAGACCGAAAGCACCAAGTTGCGTTTCAGATTTCTAAACTGAAAATACGAACCCTTTAGCTTAGGTAAGGTGAACGTCTAGCCGAGACTATCTTGGCTAGAGTAGAAGTCCTTTACAATGGAGGATGGAACGACGACACAACTAGACTGCTCACGTTAGGCCCAAAATTCCGAACTTGAGGCAGAAGTCTGA
The DNA here is from genome assembly GCA_022433065.1 of Begonia loranthoides. Lineage (NCBI taxonomy): Eukaryota > Viridiplantae > Streptophyta > Magnoliopsida > Cucurbitales > Begoniaceae > Begonia > Begonia loranthoides. The sequence goes on from CM039484.1 coordinate 27,194,597, forward strand.
AGGAAAGAACCTTGAGCTGGGCTAAGCTATCCAGCCTTGGACCCAGACTGGGCTATCAAGTTTGGGCTGCGGTCCAGACTTGTTTTAGGCCTATTTTGAACTTAGTATGTACCATAATTTTGGGTAATATTATTCAATCAATTTTAGATTATTTTTATATGATAATTGGACATTTTAATTTATAAATTTAAACTCTAAATTTAATACCCTAATTTTTGGATAGATACCTATATTTAATTTTAAAACATATGGAACGTTGGTGTAACGACCCGGATTTTTCATAAATCATTAAAATGCGTGAAAATTTGAAATTTCTTTCTTTTTAAAACAAAAATGTATCAGAGTGCGTCTCTACTGACTCTTTCTTTAAAATCATTGGAAAAGCCAATTACAAAGTACGGAAGCGTAAATAATAGAATGAAACTATTTGTTTAAAATCTTGCGGAAGGGTAAAGAAATAAACCTTTGTAAATCACGGCGAAAGTGTACATTAATCGTTCAAGCAGAAAAATACTAAATAATTGAAAACACTACATTTAACAAATGAACCTGACATTTAAACATCATTCGTCTATAACCGACTACTCATCTTCCTCTTAGCCTGGCAGCCCCAAGTCTCGTGCGTGCGAAATCATCCATCCCAGCTTCATTATGTGTTTAGCGTCTACTTATTATCTGTTCGTCAAGCGTACCTATACCACAAGTAAGGACATGAGTTTTTGCCTAGTAAGGAAATGGGGAATACAAATGCTTTTGACTCTCTTTAGTTTGTCTTGGAATGAGGGCCACCCAAACCAATCTTTTCTCACGTATTTTTCGTTCGTTACTCGTGCATCGATAAGGGAAATCATTATGGTACCCCTAATTCTTTCTATTATCATGAGTGTATGCAGACTCTCTTACTTTGCCTAGCACTTGTAACACAAACAAAGATATCATAAACAAAACTACAGGAGACTACCATGAGCACATGGAACACGTACATAGAGATATCATGGAACAATGATAAGGGAAATCACAATAAAATAACGTAACGCAATGAACCACTTAAAGATTTTTTTAAAAACGATAGGACGTCAAAACATACGTCATTAACAATCAAGATTAAAGGGACTAATGAACAATCAATAAATCATGCTATTAAACGAAGCAAACAAAATCATGTTATTAATGAAGTCATGCTATTAAACAAGATTGAACGGCGTACGAGCATTAATTTTAGCAACAAAATAAAACAGTGGAAATAGGTTTCTTAAAGGGAAGGTAAACAGCAATAACAATCTCCAGGACAAATAGCAAATAGTACAACAACATTCCTAATGGCATGGTGGAGTAATGGGCATGGTTCTAGGTGGTAATACAACGGCGAATACATGTTCTTAAATGATAAAAATACAGCAGCATATACGGCAAGATAAAACAACGAATACATGCTCTTAAATGATGAAAATACAGCAGTGTGTAATAATAGACAGTGAGGCATGCTTCTTAGTTGATGATAGATGGCAGGAAATAAATGTCAATCATGCTTTTAAATCAACTATTAGACAACGAAATGCTAAAGGAAAAAGAACAACGAACATTTGGATATCCATCATATGTTTATTCTGACAGAATTAGTAGCATTATATTGATAATAGGACAGCAACAACATGCTGAAGTATAGCAACGAATACCATTGAGTTAAAAATAGTAAACATGCTTCTTAAATACTGAAAACACAGCAATAAACATGCTTTTTAAACGACAACTACAAACCCAGTAGTGAACACACTCCTCAAATACTGACCAATAGCAGGAATTAAATGCTAATCATGCTTCTACATTGACAAAACACAGTAGAGAAATATAGAAGTTTCGAATGATGCTAAATAGCCAAAACTAAACGCTAATCATGCTTTTGAACAACCGAGAATGGTGAGTAATATTAAACAAAGCAGTAAGACTCTGCCCTTTTTATTTTTAACAACTGAACATAATAGTAGTAACGGATACTAACGTACTTCTATCACACCAATACTGCCATGGGTATTAAAGCGAACGTGCAGCAAAAATATACTTCTCATGGATTAAAACGAATGGGCAAGGAATATGAACATCTACTATACATGAACATCCAAGCATGGTGTAAATCAATTATAACGATAACAAATCACAAAAAATTGTATCCATGCTTTCTAAATACAGCAGTGAAATGAAGGGCGAGTCATGCTCCAGGAAAATGATAACTGAAATGGTACGAATGTAGAGAACAAAACAACGCATTTATGCCTCTATTTTAGATGACAAACAGCGATCTTAAATGGAGAAGGGAACAGTAAAACATGTATCTACAACAAAAAAGTTAATAAAAGTAAGACAATGTGAAGTAGAATATAAGCAACAGAGGAAGATACTGAAACGAAACCACAGAAATACCCATTTCCAGTTCAGTTCATCTCTACATAGTTGTTTAGTTCTTTTCTTCGTAGTAGCCATTAAGCTTTAACAGTTCCTACAACAATATAACTATGGGGAACTCAACATAGCACTCAACACACTAATGTTCGTTCGTAAGGATGATAGGTAGTCAGAAGTAACCCAAGAACAACCAACAATCTGACCCAAGGACAACTAAATTCTACAGCAAAACAATATATTCAAGGGATGAAAGAAATGATTACAAAGCTCAAAATCACAGTCAACACAATATACTTGTGGGTAGGGCTTCCTCAAGCCAAAGACTACCCAAATCCTTACCTTTCATTAATGACTCTTCACAAACTGCAGCTCCTTCCTCTTCTCCACACTCTAGCAGCAGAAATTCCCCTAAGCACCAGAATGAAAGAGAAGAAGATGAAGAAGCTGGAGATAAACCCAGCCCCTAGGAGACAACCCGTACGTCCAGCAGGGGTTGGCAATGAACAAATCACTGTTGGTCGGTCTGGGCGTGCGATTTCGTGTCGAGAGGTGGCGATTTATTGGTTGGAGATCACTTTTGTTATGTTTTAAATATCTGACTTCGCAGTACTGCGATGATTCGGACGAGTGCGGACAGAATCTTTGCGTCTGTATTCGTTCGCAAGACCATATTTCGTAACCAAAACTTGAGGTCTCAGATGGGAAAATGCGTCCCCGTCCTGTCCGTACCATTCGTAGGTCACTTGCAGACGCCATATCACGTCCACACGTGGCATCCGCAGTCGTCTGAATTGTCCCAAAATCGGACAGAGTCGATGCGAATGCTACTTCTCTCATTTGCATCATCCGCAACCTATCGTCATAATTGTCCAGGTTAGAACAGATTTGATGCGGACTCTACCCTTGTCGTCCGCATCGTTCGCACCTCGTCAGAAACATCATAGCACAGTGAAGTTGGGACGAGATGTCGCATCCCCAGGCTCGTCCCAAATGTCGGGGACGCAACGCAATGCACTTGCGGACGCCATATCGGGTTCGTACATGCCATCCACAGGCGTCAGAAATCGCCCGAGACAGTTTTCTCTCATGTCTTTCTCACTTAACCCCTATCTCGTACCATTTTCCCCATAAATACATGTCATAGAATGACACGTATAAATACACATGCAACGTCCAATTACTCCATCCTTAATCACATCGCGTATACGGAAAAAATATAACGAAAATACCTCTAGACTTAACGATCAAGAACGCCCTTGGTAATATCCCGATAATTATCCAACTTAAAATATTGAGATGTTACAATTGGATTTGCGCTTTTGTCAACATAAACCATATCCATGTAGGAATTTATTTTTATGCATTGCATTACATAAATTTTTATAAAAAAAATATTTTAATGTGTCTCATATTAAAATGACGTGTCCATTTTATGACTGTTATATTTTTATATTATATTTTATTTTCACTATACGCGTTTAAATTAATTATGCATATTATATTTCTGGATCCACTCGGTCAGGTGAACTGAGTTTGATCGACTCGATTTGAGGTCTGTTTTATTTTCACACATTTGACTCTACAGAATGTGTTTGTTATTGTTAACTAGAGTAATATGACAATTGTATGTGTCGTGTTCCTGAGCACAAAACCCTAAACTTGATCTGGGTATTTTAGTTGACTTTCGCGATCACCGGTCATCGTTTCTATTCTGTTATATGTCTATAGCATAGTGTGCCCGGAGTTCGTGAGTGACTATATTTTCATTGTGATTTTTAATCAGTACAACAAGGGTCTATTTTAAATACATACCACATATTAGTGGGTGATTTAAAACACGTGCCCTTTCGTACACATTTTTTTTTTCTAAAATCAATTTATAAAATGTAATTTTATAAATTGATTTCAGAAAGAAAGGTGTATTTACATGTTTAAATATTTCTTTCAAATTAAAATTATTAAATCACTATTGAGTTTAGTCAACTCACCCCAATGGCACCTTGCAGGATTTTGTCATTCGGACTTGTAGTTGCCGAGTCATGGTTAGACCCAACGATATTTTATATTATTCCTACACTTTATTAATTTATTCTTGAGAGACTACTTCTGTGAGATAAATTTTGTTAAGAATAATTGTAATCCTTATTTTTATTTTTTCCTCACAGTTTTTGCATTTTGAATTAAATTATTATGTTATCTGATATCATTGTTGGACCTGTTAAGCCCAAGTTATCGAGCTCTGGCTTGTAATAATTATTTTAAGTCTTCCGCTGTTATTTTATAAATTTAAGTGCAATGGATCGGGCGATTTGGCTCTTTGGGTAAGTCGTTTTTCGTTCTGTCTCGGGTCTCTTGAGGGTCATTATAGGAGGTCACCAATATTGTTGTCTTACTAGACTGGACACAGAATTAGCTATTAATAAAGTGTGTCAATTCATGCATTCTCCATCTGATCTTCATTGGCAAGCTGTTAAGCAATTTTTTTGATATCTTCGTGATACTTCTTCTCTCAATTTATTTATTACTCCATCATGCCCTAATGTGGGGCAAGTACTTGTGCCTTTTGTATATTCTTTTGTCAAATGTTATTTCCTAGTCATCTACAAAAGCAATAAGTAATTTTTAGCTCAAGTATTAAGTTCGAATACCACAGCATTGCAAATGGACTTACCGAGGTATTAGGGATTTAGTCTCTCCTTCATGAGATTCATGTCGCTTATTTGGATATTGCTACTATTTTGTGTGATAATTTGAGCACTAGTTATCTTGCTTCTAATTCGATTTTACAGTCAAAATCGAATCATGTTGAGAATTATTATCATTTTGTGCGAGAAAATGTACTTAGTAAATCTTTACTTGTTAAATTTACTCCTTCAAAATACCTCAATCAAAATTTCAAGTATTCTAGCTCAAGTTCTTCCTCCTTCGACCTTGATCTTGAGTGGTTATGTCAATATATATTATTCATTCTAATACAATCACATTATTAGTTTGTTAGTCATTATGTTACTATATGCTACAAGTGTCTGAAATTAAAAATTCAATTTGATAGATACGTGTATACATTGTTTTATTTCCTATAAGAATTATTCACTCAATATAATAAATAGATTACAACGTCTTCTCTCCACTGCTCTAAGTTTCTTCTCAGAATAATCATTTTTCCTAACTACCGTTGTCTGGGTATAAAATCATCAATAAAAAGGAGATCACTCACAAATTTCAAGTATCGATACCATACATGTACGAGGTAGAAAACAATCATAAAAAAATTATGGCATATAAACAACAATTCTAATCATGTTTAGAGATTTTTACTCTGGGACACAATATCGTAAAGTTTCCCTAACACATGATTGATTAATCAGTGAACACATATTCAAACTTTAGTATGTACACAACAAACAACACTGCTCATTGGTTAAAAAAATTGACACTCATGCTTGGCAAGTACAATAATAATAAAATGCATGTACAATGATAATAATCTTGATTTACTGTACCCAGTACCCATTCAAGGCAGATTTATTCAAACACCTTACATGTTAAAGATTCTTTTCTAAAAAAGTTATTAAAAAAAAACCATTTCTTGCTTTATCTTTCTTTCAATTGATTTTCCTTATTCTGACTGCAATGAGTTCATCTCAGCTTGTCGAACTAGTCAAGTTCGCTATGCGCAGTTTCCTCTCTTCGGACACTAGCTTAGCAAACCTGCAACAAGATTAAGTTTCATTTCTTGAACATAAAATCATAACAACGATGAAGAAATCATTTTGGGAAATCCCATAAAACATTCATCTTTAAATATTTTTTATTCGATACCTTGTAAGGGCTTGTTCATTAGTCTCGGCACTAACAGGTTCAGAGATTCCAGTCGCCATGTTAATCCTAGAAACTGGTTGCTTCAACAGTTTTTGTCCGACTTGGACAAGATCACCCAAATTCTTCACTGTAGCTACGTCCACCGATGATGTAGCTCCCAGCAATGTGTTGTCCTTTCAATTAAAAATTTCTAAAAGATTTAGCAAAAATTAAAATTCGAAGTCACATTTATGTGTCATCGAATTGAAATTCAAGAAAACAAAATAGCTAATAAGAGCATAGCTATATGTTTGGTTCAATTTTAGATAAGATACGAACCTGAATTCGAAGGTAGCTTTGTTCTGAATTGATGGTTTGAAAAACGCAAGAGACGTGGTAGTCGACTAGATCGGCGCTAGCATAAGAGTATGCGTCGATAATTGGGCTTGCGCCTCCTTTGATTAACCAATCGAGCAAACCCCACTTGGCAGCTTTACGTGCCGTGAATTGCATTTCATCTTTTGGGTTTCCAGTTCCCAAGGAGATCACAAGAAATTTAGCGTAGTCCAATGGCTTTATGTTGTTGAATTTTGGGTTTCCTTTCGTTATTGTCTTGGTCACTTCGCTCATTGCCACTAAAGTCTGATGAAAACATATTAGTAACATAATACGTATTATAAAGTATAAAATCAATGAAAATGGATGTGGGCATGATCCATAGACAAATTACCGGATTATTTGCAGCAACTCCGCCATCGACAAGGTTGAATTCCGTCACTTTCCCATGTTTGTCTTCGGTGGTGAAGAAATGAGCTGGAAGGTAAGTCGGTGCGGCCGAGGTCGAAATGCATACATCAGACATCAACGCATTCAAGGCTGAACTTTTCCGGACCTGCAAAATAAATCTCATAAATTTAACATGTTCAAAAATGAAATCGACAATATTATAGTGGCTATTAAGGTCAATGTTCACACATGACGGGAGCTACAACTTTATAGATAATTTTAACACTAAGTTAACTCCAAGTCATCAACTTAAGCTCCTGAATTTAGAGACACTTTAGCACGGGACCCAAAGATCTATTTTAAAATTACTAGTGTGCAATCAATTTGAGATAAAGGTAATGTACCTCAAAGCTAGAAAAGATGGTGGGCTGGAGGGTCTTAATATCAAACGCGGGGATGACAACATTGGTCAGTGTCTGATGTAGCTTTGTGTTGCCCAATTTCTCCTTAAGCAAGTTATGGAGGTACTTTCCGTTGTATTTGGGCCCAATCATCTTTCTTATTGTGTTAATCACAGAACCAAATACAGGAAATCTGAGGAAAAAATACATAAAAAATAATTAATACCCACCATATTTCACAAATAAAATTGTCAGCACAAGAAGAGTATGGATGGTGGCAAGAATTATACTTGTTTTGTGGGAAGATTTTAGGGCAGTGACTTAGGTAAAATTCAATGATTTCCTTTGCTTCATATAAGGGACGATTTTTCTCATTTGGGGAGGTTAACATGGCTGTCACTAGGCCTCCTGTGCTCGTCCCAGAGATCACATCAAAATAATCTGCCAGGCAGGCATCGTCACCGTCCAATATCTGTTCAAGAAAATAGATTTCATATCACTAGTGTTCTTGCTTTGATCTTACTATTTCTTAATAACTCAATCTGTCCAAGTGTTCATACAAACCTGAAGTTCTTTCTCTAGAAAACCGAGAGAAGTTCCGGGGATAATCCCTCTAATTCCGCCGCCGTCGATGCTGAGAACTGTGATTGTGCTGCCATAAAATGGAGGTGGTAGAGGGGGTCTAGATGCTGCCATGGAGGATTGCTTGGATAAGTGTTTGCAGAGTGAGAAAGAGAGAGGGATGGAAAGATAGAGAGAGGGGGAGTGAAGCTTTGATGGGAGTAAAAGAAGTGCTAGAAACAGATCTTCTTCTTCTTCTTAGTTTGCCTGTGTTTCTTTTGGTGGATAAGGAAGGGTTTAAATAGAAAGCTGAGCTCAATCAGCGAGTTTCCCCAGTAGTCACGAGTTCGAAAATCATCCACGTTTTGCATGATTGTGATTTATTTTTTTTTATTTTCACCAATAAATTGTCACATTGTTTATGTGTTTCTTGGTAGGAGAAAATGACTATCTAAAAGCACCAGTGCAATACGATAATTACTTTCTGAAATTATATACGCGTCTACTTTTAAACACTGGAACTTTGTCATTGTACTACCACTGGAAATGGTCGGTTATGGGAATTTTTTGCATCGCATGTGATAAATGTTTGGTAATGATTCCATAAATTCCTAGTGGATTCAAATTAGGTGAGAAGTACGACATTTTAAGGAACTTTTAAAACTGCAACATAAGAAAAGATCAACGCTCTTCACCATAGTCAAATTTGGCTGCTTGTCTCTCTTCCAAGAGGTGCTAAAATAAATGTTGTAAGTGGGTTTCAAATTGAAACCAATTTTTATGGATCTATAAGTTGATATAATGCTTGTTTAGTTGCAAAGGGGTAACATCAAACAAAAAGAATCAATTATGACGAAAGGTTTAGTCCTATAGTAAAGCCAACCACCATTCCATTTACTCTTTCCATGGTCATTTGCCTTGATTGGATTATCATACAATTGAAAATTGATTAGGCTTTTGTGCATGATGATGTCATTGAGATAGTTTTAATGCAACAGCCTCCATAATTTGTGAGCTCGTCTCTTTCTCATGTCATTTTTTATTAAAAAAAACTCTATCTTGTTTAAAATTGTCATCTACAGTTTGGTATACTAAGCTCTATAATACTCAATACGATTGGGGACTCATTACATCAAAGTCTAATACTTCACCGTTTATAGTTCAGAAACAATCATCTTTAATTCTTATGATGGTGTATGTTGATGATATAATCATAGCCAAAAAATACTTAGTCGTAAATAGATCAGCTTCAACATTATCCAAGTTCCAAGTTTTCAATTAAAGATCATGGAAATCTCATTTTTTACTTGGTGTTTCAGTTACTTATACATCCTCGGACATTCATCTTAGGTGTAATATTTATCATATTTAATAACAACAACAAAAAATTAGAAATTTGTGGGAGACATTTTCAAAAACACCTCCCCGAGCGTGAATTTTTTACAAGAGATTTGGAAATTCCTTCCCAATTCCCTCCCCTCTTTCTCGTTCTTAAATGCCAACTCTAACCCTTCATCACCATCTTCGATTTCATCTCCCTCACGACAAAAGTCTTCCAATGAGCAGTGTCATAATCAGCCACTTTTTTTTTTTCATTTGGAGAAGAGTTTGACTCTAAAACCAAACCAGCATTTCCCTTGATAAGTTGACTCATTGCTCTCTCTGTGAAGTTTAAATATTTAGTTGGATTTCTGAGATTTTGGTTGAATTTTTCAAAGGAATTGGTGTTTAACCAAGTGTGGTTTTTACGGTGTCGGTCGGGACTTTAAGAATTGAAACCAGTATGACTAAGGTACTCAAGATTGGATTTTTTGTTTTCCTCTGTTAGTTGATATACTAATTTGGATTCTGAGATTCTGGATTCGATGACAAATATGTCAATAATACGGATGTTTTGGTATGCAAGTTTGGCGTTTTAGCCAAACCCCTAGAAGGGGTTCAATGAGCTTTTTGGTCTCTATCTGGAGCGAAAGCTCCAAACGGCGTTTCAGATTTTTGAACTACAAATATGAAGCCTTTAGCTTAGGTAAGGTGAACATCTGGCCGAGACAATCTCGACCAGAGTAGAAGTCCTTCACAATGAGGATGGAACAATGATACCGCGAGACTGCTCACATTCGAGCCAAAAATTCGAACTCGTGGTAGTAGTCTGAAAGAAAGAACCTTGGGCTGGACTAAGCTATCCAGCCTTGGACCCAGAATGGCCCATCCGATTTGGGCCACGGTCCATACCCTTTTTGGGATGCGGTCCAAAATTGTTTTGGCCCAATGTGGAACTTAGTATGGGCTAGAATTTTGGGTAATATTTGTCACGATCCATATGCGAGCCGAACAGAACCGCTGGGTCAAGCAACTCGATTATCAGAGGTTACCCAACCCAAGGTGTGAGTTTTTATGCGAAAGACATAACGAGAATAATTCCAAGCAAAAGCCCAAATCACATGGGTTGTAGCCCATAGAATGATCAACTAAAGATATGATAGCATAATATAGAAAAATACCATGCAAGAATTAAATCAAACAACACCAAAACTAAAATTCCAACATATCAGGAACGAAGGGATTGAACCATCGAACCTCCACCCATTCATGGGAGATCGAGCCACTCATCCAGTAACTCCAACTTTCCCCAGCTGCCACACGCACAACTCGGGTATTAAAACTACACCCTAACCTGGGAAAAATTTAGTCTGAGGGGTGAGTGACTAACTTAGTAGAAAAATTTATACTAAATGCAATGCATGCTAAAACGTTTCCTTTATCATTTGTAAACCATTTCATGCTTCTCATTTTACCTTACATGGATTTTTTAAACATTTAAAACTACTTTATCATTTTATAAATCCAGCTCAAGGCCCTCAATGTGGTTTCATTAAAACTCATTATATACATAGACAGCTATAATCGGAAAATATGTCAACATCATTTTCCGTGCAAAAACTTCACCAGTGAAAAAAGATGGTCACTCAAGGACTTATCCGTCACTCATTATCAAAAGGTGGTATGATCTCTTGGATGTGGGAAAGGGTTGTAGCCACCGCCGATACGATCCGAAGATCCAGTGCATACCCGAGTTGCCAGCGAACTAGTCATCGACAGCACAACTCGCGTAACCACCAAGCACAAGTCACAGAAAGGTGGCTATCCGCCAATAGCAACACCTCATGAGGCAAGAAGGAATACCATTGAAAGCGATCCGATGATCCAACAAGTCACCCGAGTTGTCAGCAAGAACTTAACGACGACACAACTCGTGCAACCGCCCAGATGTGCCGACAGGCCTTAGCCACCGCCGATACAATCCGAAGGTCCAGCGCATTACCCGAGTTGCTAGCAAGAATTCTGCGTCGATCCAACTCGCATAATCGTAGGAACGGATGGGGTTGCTCACGATAGATCATTTCTCACTAGGATACCTCAGTATTCCAAAATTGACGAGGGTTGTCGACGAGCAAGCTCAAGCCATCCAGCAACCCTCTAGGCAGAACAGTACTAGGATAGGCTAATCTTCATGACTAATAATTTGCCACTCCGTGTGACAAATACCCTAGCTAGGTTTAGGGGCTTGCAACCTAAGGGGGCCTCATCACCCTCTCATCCAAAATTTCCACTTCCATGATTTGCAACTTGAGGACACGTCACTAATGCCACATCATCTTTTGTAACATCCAGGGATCGAAACCTGAGGACATGTCATGGATGCCTTATGCGCCATTTCGCACGCAAACGACCAATTTTCACACAGTAGAAGATTGCACGGAGATAGTCTCGTGATGCTTAGGGGCTAGAGTACCTAAAGCATCAAGAGGATTTATCCTCCCAATGTACGTAACAAATATCAAACCTTGTCACAGTTGAAGGATAACGAAATAGCCTCATGATGCTTTGGCGCTAGAGTGCGCAAAGCATCAAGAGGATTCATCCTCCCTATTGTAATACCCCGATCATAATTTTTCTCATGTACACTAAGTAATCGTGTTTTTGGAATAACATATATTACATGGCGTGTTATTACGTGTTAAGTTACGATGTTTATTCATGGGAAGTATATAGTTAAGGGGCAATATGTAACATCCCGATATTTTTAAGATGAATAATTATCGGGATATTACCAAGGACGTTCGGAGCACTAAATCAATAAACATTGCAGTAACGTTTTTCCCCGTATACGTGATGTAATTGAAGTGTTGGGATTACGAGGACATTTCATTGCGTATTTACACGTGCCAATTTTGACGTGTATCTATGAAGGAAATGTCGTGGAAATTTAGGTCTTGCGGACACATGCAGACGACAGCGTGGTGTCCGTACCAGTTCGAAATGTAGCAGATGTGCGAAATTTAAGGGATACAAATCAGATAACCCGTCACGTAATGAGTTAATACTCACACTTTCGGCGAGAAAAAGTCATCTTTCCCCATGCCTAGATCACGTGAAGCCGCCCTATGCCTACGGATTTGTCTATAGCCTATAAATTTCTTCTTCTGCGTCTTTTTCCTTGTCCAGTTCTTGCAAGAAAAGTCCCTCTTCTGCATTTTTATTTTCTTCATCCAGTTCCTGCGAGCGGTGTGGGCAAGGAGTAGAAGTAGCTGTCCCTGAGTCGGTTTAACACCTTGGTAAGGAAGTGGTAATCTTGGTCGTCAAAGCCCTACCCACAAGTAAAAACATGTGTGTGTGTGTGTTTACTGTTTTACTTGGTTGTAATCTATTGATATTTTCTGCAATATTTCTCAATGTCTTTACTTGTTACTTTATACTTGCTTAAACTGTCATTTCTTTAATATACGTTGCTGTAGAGTAAAGAAAACCATGATTGAAACATGAAGAAGAATGAACAGAATGAATGATTCATGTTATATTCTTGTTTTACAACTTAATTAAGATGTGAAGGAGTAACGAATGATTTTATTTTTAGTATGTTATCGGTTTAACTATTCAGTTACTTTGTGCAATTACTTTCAATGTATGTTACTGCTTTATTACTTGGGTACATACTATTCTACACTTACTTCTATTCTAAGCTTAACTATTCTCTATTTTGTTTTTTTTTTTCCTGCGAGAACATGTTCACCTTTTTCCTACATAATGTATGTTCATACTCTGTTCTTATACTTATGGTTCCAAAGCATGTTAACTCCTTCGATGTAGTTATAGAAATAGGCCATGCAAACTATCTAACTATTAACTGTAAATTTCCAAGCATGTAAATCGTCATTAATCATCAAGTTAGTTGTTAAACTGTTGGTTTTGTGTAACCTTTCAGTACTTTAACTCTGTATTATGCTATCAGGATCAAGCATGCTGGATTAGTAGTGTATTCGTTGTTATGTTCGATACTATTGTTGTTGCAGATTTTGTTATTAAATAGCATGATTCACTGCTCTGTTAGGATATTAGTTAGTAATAAGTATGCCTCTCATTGACTCATTTATATGTTGTTCGCTAGTATTCATATTCAATAAACAAGCATGTTATGTTGTTCTGTTTCAATATTGTTCGCTGTATAATTTGCTGCTGTTTCGTAATTGATTTTCTGTAAATTTTAGAGTATGTTGGCATGTTTAATTGTCGTAGATTCATTGTGGTTTCATGGCTGTTCGGTGTTTATTTTCCGTTACTTTCAAAACATGATTAGCACGTTTTAACCGCTATGAACTCTTTGCTGTTCTGAATTTAATTGGTTGTCAAATATAGGTTGCACGTATGCTAGATTTATTCGCTGTTAAGTTGCTGTTAATTTCTATCAATTTTGAAGCATGTATGTTTTATTCACTGATTAGTTCGTTGTTATATTGTCATTAATTTCTGCCAATTTCAAAGCATGATAGCACGTTTTTAATTGTCGTATTAACTGTTGAATTCACTACTGTTTTGTAAATGATTCCGTGAATCTTCAAATATGTTAGAAGCATGTTAAAATAGTCAATTCTTGTACTGCCATGTTCTATAAATTCAAGTTGTATTTCTTGTTTGAATCACTTGCCTTACTAATTATTTATTCTCGTTCAATTTCCATAATTACATGTTAATTGTTATTCCTTATTGTTGTGAATTGTTGTGATTCTTTCCCTATTGTACTGTTACGTTTATAATAATATAAACAAATAGGGAGAACTACCTAGAGACAAATAGGGAGTATCACCTATGGGGTGAGTACTCACAAACACAACGTGAGGAAAAAATGAATGAATGATGATGAAACAATGATGAAATGGGAATTAAAGAACGGAAGGACAGTGCGGCTTTAATCAGGTAGCTGGGCAAGTCTCCTCCCTATTCGGGTTCGGGACCAGCTACCCTAGGTGGTTAATATCCGGTACGCTACTCCCTATCCCCAGGGTTTCTTTAATTCAACTCGATGTACGAGTAACGAAAGAAAAAACGAACGAACGAACGCAACAGAACGTAAAGAGAGACTTGGTTTCGACCAGCATCCATTCCAAGTAAAGTAAAGAGTGGTTTATATATATATATGATTGTTTTACACACTTCCTTTATTGGGCCTCGTGCTCACGTCCTTACTTGTGGTGTCGGTAATGAAATAATAATACCGGGAGTGGAGGAGGAAGTTCTTCAAGTGGAGCCTGTGGCGTATCCTGAGGAAACATGACTGCAGTAGAGTGTGGTAAAGAAAGAAAGAATAAAATAATAAAAATGTATGTTTGATTATGGGGCAAACATGGTTTGTAAAAATACTACGTATTTCCTTTATTTTAAATGTGTGACAATTGAAACCCTGAACCTTAAATTATGAATGTTTCTTTTACATTTCCGCTATGTTTTTAACATCGTTTTTGATAAGTTTTAATCTTCGACTATTTAAATGGGTTTTAACGGAATGGCAGTAGCGACTGGGATTTTAAGGAGCGCTCTGATATTGGTTATTATTTTTAAATTTTTAAATTTTTACGCGATTTTCGAAAAAGAGTAAAAGTTCGGGTCATTACATCTATAATATCCCAAATCTTCATTGAGTTGAAAGCACAGCTTGAGTGATAATTTTGAGATATTAGGAGCTAAATTGGACAAGTAAATGTATTGGTCATGAGAAACGAGTTGGAATAAGTGAATGATGATACTCTGTTATGTTTATAATTAGTTTAAGGAAAGGATTGGGGTTAAGTAAGAAACTGTCTGATGGTAGTGGAGTTACATTAAATGATATCAAGTGGATTGGTAGTCAATGGGAATATAAGAGAAAATATACTTGGATGCATTTGGGCATACTAAGGTCGAAAGTATAGGATTTATACCATTTTAGGACACTTTGGATTAAGATGAATAGTGAAATATATATATAGTATATGTTGAAGGTTATGTTAATTGGAATAATGGATTATAGTTTATTAGGAAGTATATATATATAAAAGTTGGAAAAAGGATTTTGGGTGGCGGATGATTAAAAATGGGTATGAAATTTGTGGTTGATTGGTTGAAATTTGTGGTTCATGGAGATCAACCACAAATCAAAATGGAGATCAACCTGTAAAATCAAAATGGATATGGAAAATGGGTTTTTAAAGTGTGGTTGATCATGGTAAAGTGTGGTTGATCATGGTCAAATCAACTTGATTTTTGTTAAAGATGAAGCAATGATAAATAACGTGATTAAAACATATTTCATGAGAGTGTAAACTATGGTCGATCGTGGCAGCAGTTCGGCGAAGGGAGATCATCTGCCTTGATCGTCCGCAATTCAAGAACAAAGGAAAGTGCGGTTGATTAACTAAACAGTGATCGATCGTCCTTCATAAATAATTGACCGACCGCCATTTATTCAGAAATAATCTAGAGAGTCATGAACGTCTGGAACGTTGCTAAAGTTGAAAGAGGACGACATTATATGCGTTCAGACATTAGAGAGTCGCATGTAATTATGAGAGTGTCTCGTGGCTTTCCACCTTTGAGAGGTTAATGGCGTACGTTGAAGAGTCTTTTGTTGTCTATAAATTTAGGAGTACAGCAACAAGTTTTGGGAGGAAAAAGGTGTACGGTTACTCTGCAAAAATTGGGAGAGAGAGAGAGAGAGTTATGGTTTTCTGATATCGTGAGGGTTCTAGTGAGTGAAAAACCGTGGTTAAGTGAGAGAAATGAGTTGGAGTTTGGTGAAGAATCTGTAAAGCAAAAACGTGAAGACTGTGAGTAGATTTTGGACGTAAGGGTCGTCTCTTTTGGTGAAAGATATTGTTGAAGAACAATGAGGGGAGTGTTGGTTTGGTGTTATCTACTCTTGGGTTTTTACAGGTAATAGTTCCTCTCGCAAGAATATATGATATTGGTGATTATTGTTGTTAGGTCCTCTGCTAAGTGATAATATTGGATATATATGATTTAGTTAAGGTATTATTTTGTTAGATGTTTAAGAATATTGTTGGGAAAATAATGAGTAATCAAGTATTATTTGGGGAATAATACTAAAATGAAGAATTTAATAGATTTGTTAACGATGGACAAAGTGATAACTAGATAGGGTGATTATTAATTGATGATATGTGCTTTATTAATAGGTAGATTATTATTGGATAAATTATTAATAGATTAAGGTATTATTCATGAAGTTTGTTAGTATTAAGTGGTATTAGTTATTGAGATAAGTTATAGGATAAAGGTAGAATTATTATTGGTCGTTGCATGTAAACGAATAATTGGGTTTTGATTACTACTCTATAATTGTGGGTACTCGGATAGGTTAATTTATTATTAATAGTCTTTGGGAAAATACTAAGCATATTTGGTTACTAAGTTGGTTAATGAATAGAGAATTAGCGCATGCAATTGGATTTATTATGTGAGATTTTGGTGAAGATGTAGATTGGAATAAAGAATTATCGTTGTTGGATATATTGTTGACTATACCCTATAGGAGTAAGTTGTTATGATGGATTAAGGAGATGATGTTGGATTATGAGCTATTAGGAGTTAGGGTTATTTATTGAGGAATATTTATTGATTATTTCATGTTGTTAATAAATTGGTTTTTGTGAAGAATCGTAAAGCGTTAACTTATTAAAGCTAAGGATCTCAGATACATACTATCGTATGTGCTTTGTCTGAAGGGCCTACATCTCGAGAATTAGGGGTGTTTTATTGATTGTTTTAAATTGTATGTTTATAGATTAAATTTAGTTCCTTAGATAGGACAGATCACGTTTTAAGGATACGATTAAGGAATACGTTAGATATGATTGTATGTGCACGACAACATTAAGATATGGAATCATAAAGTACACGAAATTACAATATACATAAACACCTGTGGACCGGTTTGATACACTTGACATAGAAATCAAGACAAGAAAGTAACTATGGATCGGTTTGATACACCTGGCACATATATCAAGTAAACGACTGTGGACCGGTTTGATACGCCTGGCATAGAAGTCAACCGTGGTCTGGTTGGATACGCCCGACACAGATGTTTATATAGTCCGGTTTAATATGCACGGCATATAAACAATGTTTATATGGTCTGGTTTAATATGCCCTGCATATAAGCAAATGAAATAACGATAAAAGACATAAAGAGTAAAAGAGAGAAACAATAAAATGAAATAACGATATAAGACTTGAACAGTAAAAGAGAAACAAAATAGAAAACCTTATACAATGTTATAGTAATTGTATGTGAATTCTATGTTTTGCATTTATATCACGTACTGAGTGTTAGGCTCATAGTTAACTCTCGTTCATGTAGATAAGGAGCAGATGATGGATAAGCCTGCTGACAGACAAAGCTGATAGAGTATTGTTGTGTAGATGTTTGTGTTGTTGGCCGACATTGACATGTTGTTATGGCTCACAAAATACAATAAATGTTTTAAAGATTTTTAAATATTTTATGACTTCAAATAAATGTTTTAAATTAATGTGTTTATTTAAATATTTAGTTAAACAATGGGTTTATGGTATTTAATTGTAAGAGACTTTCGCTGTATGTTTTATATGATTAAGACTTCCGCTGTATAATTATGACTTTGATTTTATTACGCAATGGTTTTAAAGAAAAAAAAATTTATATGGAAAAAGGTTACGAGATGTTATACTCCCAATGTACGTAATCAATGTCAAACCTTCTCGCAATCGAAGGTTGACGGGATAACCTCGTGATACTTTAGCGTGATAATACCTAAAGCATCAAGAGGATTCATCTCCCAAACACGTGCACAAAAATCACATCATCTATATATGCAAATATCAGCAGTAAACCATGTACGAAATGTAAACATGAGAAAACATACATATACGTAAAAACTGACATGCTACCGAACAGTTCAGGTGTGGTAGTCCACAAAATAGTATTTTTGAAAACCATGATGCAATGCAATGCAGAAAGTATAAGTTCCCTACTTTGATGGAGATCACGACACCCTTATCGACAAACCTGCTCCACGCGCTATTATAAGTGAAAGGTCGAAACATCTGACACCTCTAGAACCTACAACAAGGCTGGTGTCAGCATCTCATCAATCACATAAGTGGTAACATACAAGTTTTAAACAAGACCAAAATTTCAGACGGTTTCTAGAGACGACCACGAGTTCCAAATTAGAAACCGAAAGTAGGAATACAACCTATGCACTAGATTAAGCTTAATGCCCATCAACATACTTATCATCGCAACTAGACTTATCTAAAACTCAATTCAGAACCCTCTAACTTTATCACTTAGACAACATCCAAAATGTATCAACTATATCATCTGTTCCAATAGACATAAACAAGGATTTATCAGAAACTAACAGTTCCTGTGGACATAAAAATAAATTGCATATCTCTCTCTTATTGTTATAAATCCACAACTCAACAGCCAACAGAAACAGGAATCCAATACGGACATGACAACTCCCAATGGAATTTAAACAGAATAAATTCTTATCAATATCCATTAAACGGTAATTAGGATAGGGTACCACCACCCAATTTAACAGAGTTTGGCTAATCTAAGATGTCCCTCAAAACAAATATTAAGAATCAAGTCAACAAAGCTCAAATATTCACCATGGCTAGTAAGTCGTAACTTAAATGAACATCAAAATTAACACACTTCCATAGGGTGACATTCTCCTCACAAAGGCTATCCGACAGGAACAAATTGAGAACCGAATTAACACCAACAAAGTCATACCCTCAATAGTTTCTATAGGCAGGGAACAAGCAGAGAACAAGTCAAATCAACGGCCAAAACCAATTTCAGAAATCAAATAGAAACATTTGGCAGAAAACCAGACAAGGATGCAAACACCCACAGTAGAGCCAAAGTGCCAATCACCAGAGTCTAAACATCCGATAATATTTGGTAAGTAGCGACCAAAGGAGCACAACAATACCTGAGTCAACAGAGCATGATACTCCTCAATAATGTCTACTAAACAGAACTAAATAGAAGAACCAAATGCCCTCAAACAGGACATAACCAAAACAACGAACAACCCATATCGACAGAATACCACACCCAACCATATCAACTACAGCAGACAATTTCATCATTCAATTCAGAGAGAAAAAGAGCAGAGTGAAAACTAGGTATCAAATAGAAATCAGAATCGGTATTTTCCATCCAAAACAGCAAATGGACAGAAGGATAGCTCACCCTGAATCAGAGGAAAGGCAGAAAACAGCCCACCAACGACTCCACCGTGGCTCGAAACTCGGAATCCTGAGTTTCCTCACCCCAGCTGTCGACTGAAGAAATTTCTCAAAACGCCCGAACGGAGCTACACAATCAAACGCGGACAAAGATTCTCAACCACTCGAAGCGAACGTCGGCCTGAAATCGTCGCAATGCCGAGCCTGCGATCCCAGCTCGTGAAACCCCCCTCTCGCGAAGCTTCCAGCTGAAGCTTCGTTGTCGCGGTTTTCAGAAGGAAAATGATAAGATTTTGTCTTTTCCTTTTGCTTTAAAATTTATAAATTTATATGATAATTAAATATTTTAATTTATAAATTTAATATCCTAATTTGTGAATAGATAACCATCTTTAATTTAGAAGCTAGTGGACAGGTGGATTTGGGCTTTTCTCGGCATAAACCATATCGAATTAAGGATTTATTTTTATGCATTACATTGTATAAATTTTTATAAAATAAATATTTTGGGATGTGTCTCATATTAAAATTACATGTCCATTTTATGACCATCATACTTTTATATTATATTTTATTTTCACTGTACACGTTTAAATTAAGCATGCACATTATATGTCTAAATCAACTCAATCGTGTCAACTGAGTTCGATCGACCCGATTTTGGGGTCTGTTTTATTTTCACACATTCGACTGTACAGAATGTGTTTGTTATTGTTAATTAGAGTAATGAGACAGTTGTATGAGCCGTATCTCTAGGCGCAAAACCCTAAACCTGATCAGTGTATTTTATTTGCTATCGCGATTACCGAATATCGCTTTTATTCTGTTATATGTCTATGACATGGTATGCCCAGAGTCCATGAGTAGATCTATTTTAAGTTTGATTTTTAATCAATACAATAAGGGTCTATTTTAATTACGTATCATATATTAGTCGATGGTTTAAAATACGTGCTCTTTTATACACATTTTTTTGAAATCAATTTAAAAAATGTGATTTTAAATTTATGCATGCTTAAACATTTCTTTCAAATTAAAATTATTAAATCCCTATTGAGCTTAGTCAACTCACCCCAATGACACATTTCAAGATTTTATTATTCGGACTTGTAGTTTCCGAGTCAAGATTAGACCCAGTGAGATTTTATATTCTTTCTGCACTTTATTGATTTCTTCTAGAAAGACCCCTTTTGTGAGATAAATTTTGTTAAGGATAATTGTAATCCCTATTATTATTTTTTCAGCACAATTATTTCATTTTAGATTAAATAACTATGTTATCTGATATCACTATTGAAACTGTTCATCCAAAGTTATCGGGCTCTGGCTTGTATTAATTATTTTAAGTTTTTTGCTGTTATTTTATAAATTTAAGTGAAATGGGTTGGGCGATTCAGGTATTTGGGCCGTGTTATTCATCATTCTATCTCAGGTCCCTTGCAGGTCATAACATAATTTTTTATATTAGAGATAGGTTCCATCTTGAAAAGTGATATCGATAGGAAAGATAGTATAGTGATATACAATGAATTACAAATTACTATGTCTAAGAATAAATTATAAAAATTAATTTGCATTAAAATGCTACTAGAAAGTCATCTTGAGATTTTGCTTATGGATAAAGACATTTCTCTGATAAGACAAAGATAATTTGAAGTGGTCTGGATATAGTTAGTGGTGACAAGGAGTACGATTTGTAAATTATTAGAAACAATCTTTCTGAACAAATGAGTCTGCAAACTCTTCTGGGTTATGTGTGTGGGCATGTGAAGTTTAAACTTAAGAAACTTATCATAAAAAGAAATCCAAAGTTTCAATTTCCTTCAAAATTCCAATGTTTGCACTAGCATATTTGAAATCTATTAGTCTAAGTTGGAATCTTCCATTTGAAGACCCTAATTCCTAAACTGTGGTAAAGACTTCTAATTAGTCTTTGTATTGCACAATTTGGCATTAGTATAAGTTTCTACGTAGGCGGTAAGGAATATTGGATCGAAGATTAGAGTTGTTTAAGTGAAAAGATGACTTCAATAGAGCATTCTCTTAAAGTAACTTGTATTAAAACCACAAATGATGTGATTATAAAACATTTAAATACCAGTATTTGTGCGCGGAACTACCCCTTAGAATGCAGATAATCGGTTGAGGTTGATGCAGAAGAATTTGACCGCTTTTGGAGTTCCATCAGAGTATTAGGTTTAGTTTGCAACCTTCTATTTAAAGAATATGACCAGAGTATAGTGGATGTCTCTTAAGTTGGATTAACTACTAGATATAATGATATGGACTCAGTTTAAAGTAGTATTTAGAAACAACTATTGCAGTTCTGGTTATCTTCAGAATATGAACAGTGTTTATCATGATTTGGATTATAAGAGTGGACTTTAGAAAAGCTAGAAAGTTCCCTAATTTTGAGTACTCCCATGAATAAGAGATATGAAATGTATCTCATTGTCTGAGTTATTGTCCTTGTTATTGCTAGGCATAAACTATCAATTGATCTAATAGTTATATCTATGAATCAATTTGATGTAATCATATGTATGAATTGGTTGAACCTGATTGATTATTATTGGAGAAATTTTACCCTTACGTTGGAAGACGGAAAAATTTTAGTGCATCCAATATAATATCCATATATTTCTTATTGATCCTGTTCTGCAAGCTGTTTGGGTGGTCGGAGGAGATTGGAGCTTTATAGCAGTATTTTTGCTATTGGCGGGGACCTTGTTACGGTCAATAAGGATTCCAATTTGTCAATGGTTTGTGATAACCCTGATGTTTTTCTTGAGGGTCTGTCTATGTTGCCACCTGACCACGAGATTTATTTTTTCATTGATTTGATGTTCGACACTACTCCGATTTCGATTGCGCAGTACTGCATGGCTCCTATTAAATTGAATGAATTAATAACCCAGTTGAATGATTTATTGCAAAAAAATTTTATTAGGAATAGTATTGCGCTTTGGGGTGCATTAATTTTTTTTTTAAAAAGAAGCAGGATGGTTCACTTCGTCTATGCATTGAAAAGAAGCAGGATGGTTCGCTTCGTCTATCCAAATTTGCTATTCTTCCCAACAGTATGAAAATATATCATGACTTGAAACATTAGTATTGGTGGATTAGAATGAAATGGGATGTACTTGAGTATGTTTCGAAGTGTATGACTTATCAACAGATTAAGGTTGAACATTAGAGATCAGCTGGGTTGTTGTAGCCTTTGCTTATCCCTAAGTGGAAATGAGACAAGATTACCATGGATTTCATGACTGGTTTGTAATGTCCCAAAATACCGTGTAAATCCATATATTATGTTATAATAAACTTTGATGATGTAATAATAAAATGTAAAGTATGTGGTAAGTAAAATGTAGTGTAAAAAGTTAAAAGAAAATGCCAAATTGGGAGTTTAGGACGATGGGGATGACATTTGGCGTCCTAAACTCTGATCTGTCAAAGTGCGGACGCTGCAGACGGTGACAGGGTCGTCCGAATGAATCTGTTCTAATTCTGGGACAATTCAGACGATGCGGATGATAGCGGATGCAACAAATTGGCGTCCGAAATGAATCTGTGATATTTTCTGAGAACATTTGGATGATGCAGACGAGTCATGCGGACGACTAACTGCGTCCGAAAGGGTAAAATTGGCCGAGAAACCCATTTAAAATTAGGGATTTGCTTTGTCATTTCTCAATTTTCCTTCAAATTTTCTGCATGGGACACGATAGCACTGACGAGGGAGAGGCATCTGCTAGGCCTCCAACCTTTGGACCTCTTCCGAAGATGTGGGGTGATCATACTCCACATAGAAAATTGGGGGGAGCTGGTATGTCCGTGTATATAATTCCTTCCTCCTCTCTTCTGTCTGTGTATAGTTTTGACTGAAGAGTGAAGCTGAATTACTCTGTCTGATAAGGAAACAGGAGCTAAGTGGTGCTGTGAAGGGAGAAGGGAAGTAAGAATGTGGGAATACTAAAAGAGGTAAGAATTGGAGTGATGTGTGGCCTGTGAAGGCCTACATCACGGGGTTTGCTTGTTTTGTGATGTTTTGTGATTAATATTGAAACTGTTCTAGTTGATGTTTAGTTGATAATAGTAACATAATGAGTTCAGTAAGAAAATGAAAGGATTGTTTTTGGAATCCTGCTGAGTTGTGTTATTGTGATGTGTCTGTTAAGATAAGTTAAAGTTATTCTTGGATTATCTCAACGTGATAAGTTCAGTGAGATATTTTGGTTGTGTGCAAAATATAGAATGAATTGCAAGCATAAATTCATATGGACTTCTGTTTTGAATGAATATTGAACTGAAATAGCAAAAAACATGGATTACAGAACATGTGGTTTGGTTATGTTGAAATTTGTTCTTCAAAAGTCATAGTAATGAACTATTATAGTTAGAACAATCCTATGAATTTTCTATATAATTGATAGTATGAATAGTCCTACTTTTATTCACAAGCATGAGTAGTTTCAATTTGTTCAAAAAGCATGTAAAGCCGTTGTAAACTGTAATGTTTCTTTAGTTTTCAATTTATTGACATACATGCATCACGTTAAGGATTTGAAACTGCTCATGTTGCATGACATATTTAATTTATGTAAATAGGCGTGTGAGGGTTCGGGAATAACAATGACATCCCATGTATTACAATGAAATGTGGAAAATGAAAATATAAATGAAACGATGAGATAGAAAATAGAATAAAGACATGGGATCGAGTGTTCATTGCCTCCCGTTATGAAATACCCAATGTTCTCGGAACAAAAAGTACATACGACATGAGGAAGCTCATGAAATGTTTATATGTAATTACTTGGCCACATCTTCCTCATGACCCCACGGTGTTTGTCATGTATGTACTTCAGATTAAATTGCATTGTATAATCATGCATTGCATTACATTCTAATTCTTACTGAGCGTTAGGCTCATTGTTTTCCCACGTGATGTAGGTAATGACTTGGATGACAATCATGTTGTGGAGGATGTACTCCATGATGATGTTTTGGATTATCAGCGATATTGACCTGCCGGTTGTGGTGCATCACAGATGTGTTTTGATGATATGTTATGGAACATATGAGACAATAGTGTTTTCCCAATTGGAAGTGGGTATTTTGGTATGGGACATGTGATATAATGGATCTATGGATATTTTGCTAAAATATTAGTAGGTTAAGTTATAAACACTTGAAAATGTAAAAAGGACTATTGAAAGACTTTTTGGTAAAATACTAGTGTTTTGAGAATCGTGCATAGAGTTGTGTAAATACTCTGATGAGTTATATTGTTTTTTTTTTAAATAAAAATATTATAATCATTTTTATCATATTAAAGAAATAAAGGGAATAAAACGAGGGATGTTACAAGTTTGCGTAGGACAGTGCAGAAATTTGATTTTGTGTGATTGATTGTTGATAGATTGACGAATCCGCACATTTTATTCTTGTAAGAATGGATTTTTATTTGACGAAGCTAAGTTTCTTGTATATCGAAAGCATCATTCCTTTTCATGGTGTTCCCAAGCGTATTGTTTTTTTTTTTATAGAAATCCGAGATTTACGTCAAAATTTTGGAGATCACTTCAGAAAGCTTTGGCCTCGAAGCTTATTTAGTGTTCACCACGTCATCCTCAAATAGATGGTCAGTCTAAGTGTGCTATCCAAATTCTCGAGGATATGTTGAGATCTTGCATTCTGGATTTCAGTGATAGTTGGGCGAATCACTTTTCTTTATTGGAGTTTGATTATAATAATAGCTATCAGACCAGTATTGGTGTTTCACCATATGAAGCTTTGTATGGAAGATCGTGTAGATCATCTCTATGTTGGGCTAAGACCGAGGAGTGTGTCACTCTCGGGCTTGATTTGATTCATGAGACAACTGAGAAAGTTCAAGTAATGAAGGGGTGACTAAATACAGTTCAGAGTCGACAAAGGGGTTATGCAGATCTCCAACGTAGGGAAGTGGAATTTAAGGCCAATGATTTTGTATTCTTAAAAATGCAACCTTGTCAAAGTGTTAGTCGTTTTGGTGTGGAAGGAAAATTAGCTCCAAGATATGTAGGTCATTTTCGGATTATTGATCGAATTGGTTCAGTGGCATATCGATTGAAGTTATCGCCACAACTGAGTTAAATTCATAATGTCTTTCATGTTTCTATAGTGAGGAAGTACATTTCTGACCCTTCATATGTTATTTCTTGGATGGAAATACCTATTCAAGAAGATGTATCTTATGAGGAAGAATCTTTGAGAATTCTGAGCCATGAGATCAGAGTTCTGTGTCATCATGAAATACCTTTGGTTTGAGTTTAGTGGAAGAACCATAGTGAAAGAGAAGCCACTTGGGAAATTGAAACTATAGGATGGCTATGGATCCCCACTTGTTCAAGGGTACTCTATAAATTGTTCTAAATTTTGGGGACGGAATTTCCCAAGTGAGAAACAATGTAATATATGTCATATTCAACAATAAAAAAAATTAGAAATTTGGGGGAGACGTTTTCAGATATGCCTCCTCGAGAGTGAATTTTTGCAAGAGATCAGGAAATTCCTTCTCGATACCCTCCGCTCTTTCTCGTTCTTAAATGCCAACTCTACCCCTCGATCGCTATCTCCGATTTCATTTCTCTCACAACAAAAGTCTTCCAATGAGTAGTGCTATAATCAGCCATTTTCTTTTTCTTTTGGAGAAGAGTTTAACTCATAAACCAAACCAGCGTTACCTTTGGTAAGTTGAATCATTGCTCTCTCTGTGAAGTTCAAATTGTAACAACCTGGTTTTTTCGTAATTTCTTAAAATGCGTGAAAATTTAAAATTTTCTTTTTAAAACAAATCAGAGTACGATACTAAAACCAGACGCTATTGACCTTTCGATAAACTCGTTTGGAAAACTAATTACAAAGTGCGGAAGTGTAAATAATAAAACCATTTGTTTAAAACATTGCGGAAGTGTAAATCATTGATAAAGAAACTTGATGAAAGAACTAAATAATTAAATACAATTTATTACAACCATTTTGTTTTCTCACTCTAGCCTGGCTAGCCCCAATCTCGCCCGTGCAAATCCTTCATCCCTGCTCCATTAACTGTTTATTATCCGCTTATTATCTGTTCATCGTTTGTACCTACACCACAAGTAATATGTGAGCCTAATGGCCCAGTAAGGAAAAGAGTTTAATGCAATTATGCTTATAACTCTCTTTGGTTCATTTGGAATGGGGGCCACCCAAACCAATCCTTTCATTACGTTCATTCGTTCATTCTTTACTTTACATTCGTTCATTCGTTCAATACTCGTACATCGAGCTGGAGATTGAAGGACTCATATGGGATGGTATAGTTGGTCGGATCTAACCACTTTTGAACAACTAGTTCCCGTTCCCGACAAGGTAGGGGCATTTCCTAGCTGCTAGACTAGAACTGCTACCCATTCGCCCCCTAACTCCCTTTCATTCTTTCATTTCCTTAACATTTTAACTCACTTATGCATGCTTGCATACCACCACCAAGGTGGCACTTCTTATGATTTCTATTAAGTTGATGCATGGTCATACACTCTTAATCAACATGAAGTATGATGCTTCACAATATAAAATTCATAGAAATTGAAGTGCGCATAACGAAAGTAACTGAAATTAAAAGCGCATATAAAAGAATAATAGGAATTGAAAACGCATAGTAATGAATACAACCAATAATACAGAGAGCATTTATAATATTGAATACATGAATTAACATGCCAATTATGTAATTAACTTCATAGTCTATTTACATGCTTCCTATATTTATTATTCTAGGTGATTTAAATATGTTCTTGTTATAGTTCGTTGGTTAAACGTACTAATTGAACATACTAATCACAAGCTTATTACATGGCATATCTTAATTAATTGTCATGCGAATATTAATCTAACTTAATTACATGCTCGACTAATTCGTTATCATACTCAAGGTTTAACGACTAGTTAATTTATCATGCTTATTTATATGCTTAGATTAGCTAATTGGTCAATATGTTCAATTGATTCAATTAACTAAATTGATTAGCAATTAAATCGATTGATTAACAATTAACTAAATTTATTACATGCTCAAGTGATAAGATTAAGTAAACATGCTTGAGTCAAATGAATTACTTTAGTTAAGTTAACGTGCTCTCTAGATGATCAAACATACTTACATAATTTAACATGCTCAGGAAGTGCTTAGCAACTAGTAATTAGTTAAGCAAATTGATTAACATGCTAGGTTTCTAATTCTAATCCAGTTACTTGCTCTAATCAAATTATCATGTTTAAGTTAACTAATTTAGTTAAGCTAATTAACATACACATACAATACTAATTAACATTTAAACATGCTGGTTCATTTACATACTTAGGCCATTAACTAGCTTGGTTGACATGCTCAATTGATTACAATTTCTAAGTTGATCAGCAAATAAACAGGCTAGAATTAGAGAAGTCAAACAACTAATTGATTTACATGCTCGAAAGATTATAAATATAGATTAAGTAGTTTACATGCTTTGATTTCACAATTATTTAGTTCGCATGCTTAGATTAATCAATCGATTAGTTAAACTACGATAAACTAATTAACATGCTCCAGATTCTATTTAATTAGCAACATTCTCAACTATATATAGCATAACAATGTATATATGCATTGAATGAAGGAAATGACAACTGATAAATTTGCACGGGGAATAATTAAACTAAATAGCAAGTAAAGCTATAAACTAAATGTAGCAGAATATCACAACAAGTAGTTCATTCTTTCCTTAAACCTTCAGTAAGCATTCATCACGTCAAATCATTTCATTTATCTAAGAATTCACTAAGCATTTTCATTCTTATAATTGAAGTAAATAAATTACGAGAACTAAGGATACTAACAGCAGAACCAAGAATATTGCAGTAAATAAACTACAAGAAACTAAGGAACTAATAGCAGTAAAATCACCCAAGAATAAACTCAACTCAAGCACACACTTGCGGTGTAGGGCCTCCATATGACCAAGACACCCCTATTTCCTTACCTCAATTCTTTAATGCGAATTAGCGCTACATCCTTGTCATCTTCCTCTTTCTGATACCTTCACAATCAACACATTCATCATTGACAACTTCTTATCGAATTCTATACTTTAACACTTAACGAAATTCTCATATTAACAACTTAGCAACCAACAAAGCATGCTCATTATTCTTTTTATCCAAATATCATGGCAGCAAACAGATCATCCCAACATACATAACTAATAGTCCATAAACTTGCCACAGACTTTTCATGAGCAACAGCAGAGAGCACATTCACTTTATACTAATCACATGGAAATTAATCCAATTGCTTAGTCCAAATCTTAACCAGACAAATCATCATAAACCATTAACAGAGGAAATCATTAACCATTAAACAGAGGCATTTACTCATTAACCATATAGCAAGGTAATTCCATTTCATGCTAAAATCGACATTTAACATTGTCTACGGTCAACAATTTATCCAACAATAGCACTATCCACTCTTCACAATTATATTTTCCACAACCAACAAACAAGAGAGCAATATCTAGTTATTGTCTAGATAAAACCCAAAATGCATAACCCAATTATCTAGCAATGCTTAACATCATTATTTCCTACTATATATCCTTCACAAAATCCATAAAGAAAAAGGAGGAACTCCCTTACCAGAAAACACCCGAGGGGCCACATCCGAGCTCTGTTCTCCACGGCCACCTCTCCATTTCTCTCCTCCCTCTTCTTGCCTCCTCTGCATTCATCACCACTAGAGTGCCATGGCAAAGCTCTGTCTTCCAGAGAGCTCCAACTCCATCTTCTGCACTCGGCCTCCAGCTCCTTTCCATCTGCGAGCTCTCTGTCCATTTTCCTCTCCGCTAGAATGTTCTCCAGCACATTTCTCCTCTGCCTTTTATCCTGTTCCTCTCCATCTTCTAGGGTAGATGCACTCCATAACCTATCCCTGCCACAGCCACAGCTACGTTGTCTCCTCTATCAACGACCAGCAGAGCAAGGACAGAGAACAAAATCGAACCACAAGCTTGACCATGGCCTTCAGCTGGTCAAGCTTGAACCGCAAATCCCCCCTACCTTCCCGACGCCATCCCTCACGCATTGCCTGCAAATCCATCACCGTCGCTGCTCTTCATCGCCACCAATCGCCATTCACCCGACGCCCACAAGCAGCCGAGCCACGAAGCCCAACACCAGAGCTCGCAGTCTCGACTCGCGACGCTCGCCGAGATGGAGCTGCTACGAATGCGTCCCGAGCTCGCAGTCAAAGTCTCTCTTCCGTCTTGGTCTTAGCCCTCATCATCGTTCTCTCTCCCGATCAATTTCTCCCTCTCGTTCTGTTCTCGTTCGAGCTCGCCTCCAGAACAAATGGCCAAAGCCATTTGTTCACAACAGCCAAACCGATTCAGCGTGAACCGGTTCCTTCCCATCCTTTTTTCTTAATTAAATTTCTTTATTCTTTTATTTTAAATTCCATTTTATTTATCCTCAAGTATCCAATTTAAATCTTAATACCCTCCCTTTCTCATTTCATCAAATGGCCGAAGGCCAGACGAAATGAGGAAATACTGAACCGGTCCAGTTATTCAACAATAAATTCCACTTATAAATATTAACCCAATCAATCACATGTATATTATAATTTAATTTAATTTCTATTTATTTTATTAAATTATTATTTATCCTAATTACCTTAATTTTTCCAAAATTCTTAAATCTTACAAATACGTCCATGGTAATACCCCAATAATTATCCAATAAATCAATATACCCCTAATTACTTTTCAATTGTTCTTAATAAATTATGATATAAAAAATTCGGGGTATTACACAAATTTTTAGTTAAATGTATAAAATTTTGGTTGAATTTTTCAAAGGAATTGGTGTTTAACCAAGTGTGGTTTTTATAGTGTCGGTTGGGACTTTCGAAATTGAAACCAGTAAGACAAAGGTAATCAAGATTGGATTTTTTGTTTTCCTCTGTTAATTGATATACTGATTTGGATTTTTAGATTCTAGATTCGATGACAAATATGTCAATAAAACAGAAGTTTTTGAATGAAAGTTTGGTGTTTTAGCCAAACTCCTAGAAGGGGTTCAATGAGCTTTTCGATCTGTGTCAAGAGCGAAAGCTTTGAACTACATTTCAGATTTCTGAACTAAAAATATGAACCCTTTAGCTTAGGTAAGGTGAACATCTAACCGAGACTATATCGACCAGAGTAGAAGTTCTTCACAATGAGGATGGAATGACGACACAGCTAGATTGCTCACGTTAGGGCCAAAAATCTGAACTTGTGTTAGCAGTTTGGAGGAGAGAACCTTGGTCTGAACTAAGCTATCCATCCCTGGACCCAAACTGGTCTATCTAGTTTGGGCCGTGGTCCAGACTTGTTTTAGGCCTATTTTGAATTTAGTGTGGACCAGAATTTGGGGTAATATTATCCAATTAATGTTAGACTAATTTTATATGATAATTGAATATTTTGATTTATAAATTTAAACTTCAAATTTAATACCCTAATTTTTGGATTGATACCCAGATTTAATTTAAAAACATATGGAATGTTGGATTTGGGTTTTTGTCAACATAAACCATATCCATGTAGGGATTTATTTTCATGTATTGCATTACATAAATTTTTATAAAAAAATATTTTGATACGTGTCTCATATTATAGTAACGTGTCCATTTGATGACAGTTATTTTTATATTATATTTTATTTTCACTGTACACATTTAAATTAAGCATGCATATTATATTTTTGGATCAACTCGATCATGTGAACTGTGTTTGATCGACTCAATTTGGGGTCTGTTTCATTTTCATACATTTGATTGTGCTGAATGTGTTTGTTATTGTTAACTAGAGTAATATGACAATTGTATATGTTGTGTCCCTGGGCACAAAACCCTAAACTTGATCAAGGTATTTTATTTGACTTTCGCGTCACCGAACATCATTTTTGTTCTGTTATATGTCTATGGCATGGTGCATTCGAAGTTCGTGAGTGACTATATTTTCATTGTGATTTTTAATCAGTACAACAATGGTCTATTTTAATTACGTATCACATATTAGTGGGTGGTTTGAAACACGTGCCCTTTTGTACACATTTTTTCTAAAATCAATTTATAAAATATAATTTTAAACTCATGCATGCTTAAACAATTTTTGCAAATTAAAATTATTAAATCACTATTGAGTTTAGTCAACTAACCCCAATGACAACTTTCAGGATTTTGTCATTCAGACTTGTAATTGCTGAGTCAACATTAGACCTAACGAGATTTTATATTATTTATGTACTTTATTAATTTATTCTTGAGAGACCACTTTTGTGAGATAAATTTTGTTAAAAATAATTGTAATCCCTTATTTTTATTTTTTCCGCACAATTTTTGCATTTTGGATTAAATTATTATGTTATTTGATATCACTGTTGGACCTGTTAAGCTCAAGTTATCGAGCTCTAGCCTGTAATAATTATTTTAAGTTTTCAACTATTATTTTATAAATTTAAGTGAAATGGGTCGGGTGATTCGGCTCTTTGGGCGAAATCATTTATCATTCTGTCTCGGGTCCCTTAAGGGTCATGACAAGAGGTCTCCAATATTGTTGTCTTACTAAGCTGGACATAGAATTCGCTATTAATAAAGTGTGACAATTCATGCATTCTCCATTTGATCTTCATTGGCAAGCTATTAAGCAAGTTTTTTGATATCTTCGTGATACTTCTGCTCTTAGTTTATTTATTACTCCATCATGCCCTAATGTGGGGCATGTACTAGTGACTTTTGTATATTCTTTTGTCAAATCTTGTTTCCTAGTCATCTACAAAAGCAATAAGTAATTTTTAGCTCAAGTACCAAGTTCGAATACCACAGCATTGCAAATGGACCTACCGAGGTATTAGGGATTCAGTCGCTCCTTCATGAGATTCATGTCGCTTATTTGGATATTGCTACTATTTTGTGTGATAATTTGTGCACTAGTTATCTTGCTTGTAATTCTATTTTGCAATCAAAATCGAATCATGTTGAGATTTATTATCATTTTGTGCGAGAAAATGTACTTAGTAAATCTTTACTTGTTAAATTTACTCCTTCAGAATACCTCAATCAAAATTTCAAGTATTCTAGCTCAAGTTCTTCCTCCTTCGACCTTGATCTTGAGTGGGTATGTCAATATATATTATTCATTCTAATACAGTCGCATTATTAGTTTGTTAGTCATTATGTTACTATATGGTACAAGTGTCTGAAATTAAAAATTCAATTTGATAGATGCGTGTATACATTGTTTTATGCCCTATAAGAATTATTCATTCAATATCATAAATAGATTACAACGTCTTCTCTCCACTGCTCTAAGTTTCTTCTCTAAATAATCATCTTTCCTAACTACCGTTGTCTCGGTATAAAATCATCAATGAAAAGAAGATCACTAACAAATTTCAAGTATCGATACCATACGTGTACGAGGTAGAAAACAATCATAAAAACAATTATGGCATATAAACAACAATTCTAATCATGTTTTGAGATTTTTACTTTGGGACAAAGTATAGTAAAGTTGCCCTATCACATGGTTGATTAATCATGATAATATATATATATATATATATATATATATATATATATATATATATATATATATATACGTACTAAAAAAATGATTTACTGTACCCATACCCATCCATGGGATTTATTCAAGCACCTTACATGTTAAAGATTCTTTTCTAAAAAAGTTTTAAAAAAAACCATTTCTTGCTTTATCTTTCTTTCAATTGATTTTCCTTATTCTGACCGCAATGAGTTCATCTCAGCTTGTCGGACTAGTCAAGTTCGCTATGCGCAGTTTCCTCTCTTCCGACACCAGCTTAGCAAACCTGCAACAAGATTTAAGGTTTCATTTCTTGAACATAAAATCACAACATCGATGAAGAAATCATTTTGGGAAATCCCATAAAACATTCATCTTTTAATATTTTTTATTCGATACCTTGAAAGGGCTTGTTCATTAGTCTCGGCACTAACAGGTTCAGAGATTCCAGTCGCCATGTTAATCCTAGAAACTGGTTGCTTCAACAGTTTTTGTCCGACTTGGACAAGATCACCCAAATTCTTCACTGTAGCTACGTCCACCGATGATGTAGCTCCCAGCAATGTGTTGTCTTTTCAATTAAAAATTTCTAAAAGATTTAGTGAAAATTAAATTTTGGAGTCACGTTTATGTGTCATCGAATTGAAATTCAAGAAAACAAAATAGCTAAATAAGAGCATAGCTCTATGTTCGGTTCAATTTTAGAGAAGATATGAACCTGATTCGAAGGTAGCTTTGTTTTTAATTGATGGTTTGAAAAATGCAAGAGACGTGGTAGTCGACTAGATCGGCGCTAGCATAAGAGTATGCATCGATAATTGGGCTTGTGCCACCGTTGATTAACCAATCAACCAAACCCCACTTGGCAGCTTTACGTGTCGTGAATTGCATTTCATCTTTTGGGTTTCCAGTTCCCAAGGAGATCACAAGAAATTTAGCGTAGTCCAATGGCTTTATGTTGTTGAATTTCGGGTTTCCTTTCGTTATTGTCATGGTCACTTCGCTCATTGCCACTAAAGTCTGATGAAAATATATTAGTAACATAATACGTATTATAAAGTATAAAATCAATGAAAATGGATGTGGGCATGATCCATAAACAAATTACCGGATTATTGGCAGCAACTCTGCCATCGACAAGGTTGAATTCCGTCACTTTCCCATGTTTGTCTTCGGTGGTGAAGAATTGAGCTGGAAGGTAAGTCGGTGCGGCTGAGGTCGAAATGCATACATCAGACATCAACGCATTCAAGGCCGAACTTTTCCAGACCTGTAAAATAAATCTCATAAATTTTACATGTTCAAAAATGAAATCGACAATATTATAGTGGCTATTAAGGTCAATATTCACACATGACGTGACCTACAACTTTATAGATAATTTTAACACTAAGTTAACTCCAAGTCATCAACTTAAGCTGCTGAATTTAGAGACACTTTAGCACGGGACCCAAAGATCTATTTTAAAATTACTAGTGTGCAATCAATTTGGGATAGAGGTACTGTACCTCAAAGCTAGAAAAGATGGTGGGCTGGAGGGCCTTAATATTAAACGCGGGGATGACAACGTTGGTCAGTGTCTGATGTAGCTGTGTTGCCCAATTTCTCCTTAAGCAAGTTATGGAGGTACTTTCCGTTGTATTTGGGCCCAATCATATTTCTTATTGTGTTAATCACAGAACCAAATACAGGAAATCTGAGGAAAAAATACATAAAAACTAATTAATACCCACCATATTTCACAAATAAAATTGTCAGCACAAGAAGAGTATGGATGGTGGCAAGAATTATACTTGTTTTGTGGGAAGATTTTAGGGCAGTGACTTAGGTAAAATTCAATGATTTCCTTTGCTTCATATAAGGGACGATTTTTCTCATTTGGGGAGGTTAACATGGCTGTCACTAGGCCTCCTGTGCTCGTCCCAGAGATCACATCAAAATAATCTGCCAGGCAGGCATCGTCACCGTCCAATATCTGTTCAAGAAAATAGATTTCATATCACTAGTGTTCTTGCTTTGATCTTACTATTTCTTAATAACTCAATCTGTCCAAGTGTTCATACAAACCTGAAGTTCTTTCTCTAGAAAACCGAGAGAAGTTCCGGGGATAATCCCTCTAATTCCGCTGCCGTCGATGCTGAGAATTGTGATTGTGCTGCCATAAAATGGAGGTGGTAGAGGGGGTCTAGATGCTGCCATGGAGGATTGCTTGGATAAGTGTTTGCAGAGAGAGAAAGAGAGAGGGATGGAAAGATTGAGAAAGGATGAGAGAAGCTTTGATGGGAGTAAAAGAAGTGCTAGAAACAGATCTTCTTCTTCTTCTTAGTTTGCCTATGTTTCTTTTGGTGGATAAGAAGGGTTTAAATAGAAAGCTGAGCTCAATTAGGGAGTTGCCCCAGAAGTCACGAGTTCGAAAATCATCCACGTTTTTTGATTGCATGATTGTGATTTATCTTTTTTGATTTTCACCAATAAATTGTCACATTGTTTTTGTGTTTCTTCGCAGGAGAATTTACAAATATATTATTTACGCGTCTATTTTTAAACATTGGAACTTTTTCCAATGTCCACGGTCATTGTTCTGCCACACGATAAATTTTTTGCATCGCATGTCATAAATGTTTGGTAATGATTCCATAAATTTCTAGTGGAGTCAAATTTGGAGAGAAGTACGACATTCTAAGGAACTTTTTAATCTGCAACATAAGAAGAGATCAACGCTCTTCGCCAAGGTCAAATTTGGCAGCTTGTCTCTCTTCCAAGAGGTGCTAAAATAATTGTTGTGAGTTTCAAATTGAAACAAATTTTTATGGATCTATAAGTTGATATAATGCTTGTTTAGTTGCAAAGGGATATGATCAAACAAAAAGAATCAACTTTGATGAAACCGTCCGTCATATGGTAAAGCCAACCATCATTGGGTTTACTCTTTCAATGGTCATTTGCCTTGATTGGATTATCAAACAATTTCTAAATGATTTATTCTTTTGCACATGATGATCTCACTAAGATAGTTTTTATGCAACAGCCTCAAGATTTTGTAAGCCATGTGGTTTGTTCATTAAAAAAAATAGCTTTATATGGTTTAAAATAGTCCTATAGAGCTTGGTATACTAAGCTCTATAATACTCATCAAAGTCTGATACTTCACTGTTTATATTTCAAAAACAAACCTCTTTGTATGTTAATGATATAATCATAACAAAAAATACTTAGTCTTAGATAAATCATCTTCAACATTATCTAAGTTCCAAGTTTTCAATTAAAGATCTTGGAAATCTCATTTTTTATCTTGGTGTTTCAGTTACCCATACATCATTGTAAATTCATATTTATCAAACCAGATATATTTTTGATTTACTTATTCAGATAATTTGTTATCTAGCAAAACGATTCCTACACCAATGGTTTCTAGACCACTTTTTTTCAAAAACTCGGGTATGCTTTTGTCTGATGATTCTATTTATCGAAGCATAGTAGGAGGTGTAATGTTTGCCATATTGAATAATAACAAAAAAAAATTAGAAATTGGGGGAGACGTTTTCAGAAACGCCTCCCCGAGAGTGAATTTCTTACGAGAGATCGGGAAATTCCTTCCCTATACCCTCCTCTCTTTATCGTTCTTAAATGCCAACTCTA
The DNA here is from genome assembly GCA_022433065.1 of Begonia loranthoides. Lineage (NCBI taxonomy): Eukaryota > Viridiplantae > Streptophyta > Magnoliopsida > Cucurbitales > Begoniaceae > Begonia > Begonia loranthoides. Next base: position 27,231,366 of record CM039484.1, read on the forward strand.
CTCATCGATCGCCATCTTTGTTTCATCTCTCTCTCTAGCGACGAAAGTCTTCCAACGAGCAGTGCCATAATCAGCCACTTTCTTTTTCTTTTGGAGAAGAGTTTGACACTGAAACCAAACCAATATTTCCCTTGATAAGTTGACTATTTGCTCTCTCTGTGATGTTTAAATCTTTGGTTAAATTCTTAGATTTTGGTTGAATTTTTCAAAGGAAGTAGTGTTTAACCAAGTGTGGTTTTTACGGTGTCGGTCGGGATTTTCATAATTGAAACCGGTATGAAAAAAGTACACAAGATTGGATTTTTTGTTTTCCTCTCTTAATTGATATACTAATTTGAATTTTGAGATTCTGGATTCGATGAAAAATATGTTGATAAAATGGAATTTTTGGTATGGAAGTTTGGCGTTTTAGCTGAACCTCTAGAAGGGGTTCAATGAGCTTTTTGGTCTTTGTCGGGAGCGAAAGCTCCAAACAGCATTTCAGATTTTTGAACTGCAAATATGAAGCCTTTAGCTTAGGTAAGGTGAACATCTGGCCGAGACTATCTCGGCCTGAGTAGAAGTCCTTCACAATGAAGATGGAACGACGACACCGCGAGACTACTCACATTCGAGCCAAAAATCCGAACTCGTGGCAGTAGTCTGAAGGAGAGAACCTTGGGCTGGAGTAAGCTATCCAGCCCTGGACCCAAACTGAGCCATCTGATTTAGATCGTGGTCCATACCCTTTTTGGGATGTAGTCCAGACTTGTTTTACGCGTATTTTGAACTTAGTATGGGCTATAATATTGGGTAATATTTGTCATGTCCCAGAGGCGGGCTGAACAGAACCCCGGGGTTAGGCGACCCGATTCTTGGAGAAAACCCAGTTACCCAGCCTAAGGCGTAGCTTTTATGCAGAAGACTTAACGGGAATAATACCAAACCCAAGCCCAAATCACATGGGTTGGGGCCCACGGAGTGATCAACTAGAGACATGATAGCACAATAAAGGAAAATATTGTGTATGAATTAAATCAGGCAACACCAAAACTAAAATCCCAACATACTAGAAATGGAGGGATTGAACTGTCGAACCTCCACCCATCCACGGGGAGATCGAGACACTCATCCAGGAACTCCATCTTTGCCCAGCTGCCACACGTACAACCCAAGCATCGAACCTGCACCCTAACTTGGAAAAACTTTAGTCTGAGGGGTGAGTGACTAACTCAGTAGGGAAATCTATACTAAATGCAATGCATGCTAAAACCGTTTTCTTTATCATTCGAAAATCATTTCATGCTTCTCATTTTACCGTACATGGATTTTTATACATTTAAAACATCTTTTTAATTTTATAAATCCAGCCCGTGGCCCTCGATGTGGCTTCATTAAAACTCGTTGTATACAGAGACAACAGTAATCACAAAATCTGCCAACATCGTTTTCCATGCAAAAACGTCACCAATGAAAAGAGATAGTCACTTTAGGACCTATTCGTCATTCATCATCGAAAGGTGGTATGATCTCTTGGATGTGTCGAAAGGCCATAGCCACCGCCTATATGATCCAAAGTCTAGTGCATACCCGAGTTGCCGACAAACCAGTTAGGGACAGTACAACTCGCGTAACCACCCAGAACAACTCACAGAAAGGTGGCTATCCGCCAATAGCAACATCTCATGAGGGAGGAAGGAATACCAAGGACGGCGATCCAATGATCCAACACGTCACCCGAGTTGTCGGCGAGTACTCGGCGATGACACAACTCGTGTAATCGCCTAGATGTGCCGACAGGCTGTAGCTACTATTGATACGATCCGAAGGTCCAGCGCATTACCCGAGTTGCTGGTGAGAACTCCACGTCAATCCAACTCATATAATCGCACTAACGGATGGGGTTGCTCACGATAGATCGCTTCTCACTAAGATACCTCAGTATTCCAAATTGATGAGGGTTGCCGACGAGCATGCTCAAGTCGTCCAGCCATCCGCCAAATGGAATGGTACTAAGATAGACTAATCTTCTCGACTGACAACCTAGCACTCCGTGTGACAAATACCCTGGCTAGGTTTAGGGGCTTGCAACCCAAGGAGGCGTCATCACCCTCGCATCCGAATTTTCACTTCCATGATTTGCAACTTGAGAACACGTCACTAATGCCCCATCCTCTTTTGTAACTTCTAGAGATTGAAACCTGAGGACATGTCATGGATGCCTTATGATCATTTCGCACGCAAACGACCAATCATCATGTGGACAAGGATAGTATTGTGATGCTTTAGCGCTATAGTGCCTAAAGCATCAAGAGGATTCATCCTCCCAATGTACGTAACAAACGTCAAACCTTCTCATAGTCGAAGGTTGACGAAATAGCTTCATGATGCTTTGGCGCTAGAGTGCCCAGAGCATCAAGAGGATTCATCCTCCCAATGTTCATAATCAATGTCAAACCTTCTCACAGTTGAAGGTTGACGGGATAGCCTCGTGATACTTTAGCGCAAGAATGCCTAGAGCATCAAGAGAATTCATCCCCCAAAAACGTACACAGAAATCACATCATCAATATAATGCAAATATCAGCAGTAAACCATGTACGAAATGTAAACGTGAGAAAATATACGTATACTTAAAAACTGACGTACTGTTGAACAGTCCCTGTAAGGTTTTCAGGTGTGGTAATGTCACGACCCGGAGGCAGGCCGAACAGAACCACCGAGTCAAGCGAAATGATTCTTGGAGAGAAATCAGTTACCTAACCCAAGGCGTGTGTTTTCTATTTTTTTATGCAAAAGACTTAACAAGATTAATACCAAGCCCAAGCCCAAATAACATATGTTGGAGTCCACAGACTGATCAATTAGAGACATGATAGAATAATATAAGAAAATATTGTGCGTGAATTAAATCAAACAACACCAAAAACTAAAATCCCAACGTACCAAGATCAAAGGGATTGGACCGACGAACCTCCACCTATCCACGGGGAGATCGAAACACCCATCTAGGATCAACAACATCGCCCAGCTGTCGTACTCATAAGACCAGTACACTGAACCTACATCCTAACCTGGGGGAAAATATAGTCTAAGGGGTGAGTGACTAACTCAATAGGGAAATCTATACTAAATGTAATGCATACTAAAACCATTTTCTTCCTCTTTTAAAAACCATTTTATGTTTCTCATTTACCGTACATAAATTTTAAACTATCAAAAACTCTTTATCATTTTATAAATCTGACCCATAGCCCTCGATGTAGCTTTATCAAAATCCTCGGTATACATAGACAGCTATAATCGCAACATAGGCCAACATCGTTTTTCATGTGAAAATTTCATCAGTGAAAAGGGATGGTCACTCATGGACCCATCCGCCACATAGGTGATATGATCTCTTTGATGTGCCGACGGGCCATAGCTACCGCCAATACGATTCGAAGATCCAGTGCATTACTCGAGTTGTCGGCGAACATGACAGCCAAGTCACAACTCACACAACCACCTAGTACCAGTCACAGAAAGGTAGCTATCTATCAATAGCAACACCTCATGAGGCAGGAAAACTAATGGTAGCGATTCGCAGATCCAATCTATCACCCGAGTTGTCGGCAAACCAATCAGCGATGACCCAACTCGTATAATCATAGTAATGAATGAGGTTGCTCCATGATAGACCCTTACTCACTAGTACCCTAGTGTCCCAAATTGACGAGGGTTGCCGATGAACAAGCTCAAATTGTCCAGCCAAACCGCCAAATGGAACGGTACTGTGGTAGGCAATCTTCATGACTGATAACGCTGCCAACTCCGTGTGACAATACCCTGGCCAGGTTTAGGGGCTTGCAACACAAGGAGGCGTCATCACCCTCCCATCCGAATTTCCAACTTTCAGGACTTTCAACCTGAGAACACGTCATCAATGCCCCACCTATATTTTTCCACTTTCAGGATTTTTAACATAAGGATATGTTATGAATGCCCCATCGTATTCGTAAGTAACGATCAATCTTTACGTAGCAGAAGATTGCACGAGGATAGCCTCGTGATGCTTTAGCGCTAGAGTGCCTAAAGCATCAACATGATTCATCCTCCTAATGTACATAACCGATGTCAAACCTTCTCGCAGTTGAAAGTCGACGGGATAGCCTTGTGATGCTTTAGCGCAAGAATGCCTAAAGCATCAAGAGGATTCATCCTCAAATACAAGCACAGAATCACATCATCAACATATATGTGAATATCAGCAGTAAATCATGTACGGAATGTAAAAGTAAGAAAACATACTACTAATAAAAACTATCATGCTGTCGAATAGTCCCCATCAAATTTTCAAATGGGTAGTCCCCAAAATAGTAGTTTTAAAAAAAAACCATGATGCAATGCAGTACAGAAAGTATAAAAATCTCTACCTCGATGGTGACCACGACGTGCTTACTGAAAACCAGCCCACACGCTGTCTTAAGCGAAAGGTCAAATCACCTGACACCTCCAAAACCTACAACAAGACCGGTGTCAACATCCCATCAATCATAACAGGGATAATAGACAATTCTTAAACAAGACTAGAATCCAAGACGGTTTCTAGGGACTAGAATCCAACATTTTACAGATTCAGTTGCAGCTGTCCAACCTTTTACAGAACAGGGAAAAAACTATCACGAGCAAGATTTAATCTTAACAATTCATAATATCCAATCCAAGCAATATTTAAATCTTCAACAAAGGCAATATCCCACTATAGCAAACCTGCTAGCAATAATCGTCTCTAATTCTCCTTATCAATATGATAGTAAAGGTTTCCAGCGGACATCAAATAGGAATCACAGGTTCACCAACCAAAACAGAAGCACTAGAAACATTTCATAACTTGAATAATTTCTATGGAAAGAATTAGTCTTCCATGCATATATATGATTAGCATTACTACACTTAATTACTGCACACTAACATCTCACCGCAAGAACCAAATTTGATGATCAATATCAATAGCCAGATAGTCCAATATTTCACAGTGAATAACTAAAACAGTGCTCAATATTAAACTACAAACAAACCTGCGATGTAGTGTAATACCCCGTTATTTTTCCTATTTTATTAATATTATGAATTTCATAAAAATAAATATATTATATTACGGGGCAACATTCATTGGACTTATACCACATAAATTTATGAGAAATAATTGGGTGTGATTTATATAACAAAATTTTAAGTAAAAAGTGTAGAGATTCGTTTTAGGACGTGGTAGGATGCAATCCAGCGTCCAAATTCATCCTCTGCGAGTTTTTGGACGATAGCGGACACAAGCGAATGGAAGTGAACACACAAAGTTTGAATCTATCCAAATTTTGTGTCTTTTCGGACGATAGCGGAAGCGACTTTGCGTCTGAAAAGATCATTTTGCCTGTTTAATCTGACGATTTGGACGCACGCAGACACGGGCTATCCCATCTTGTATCGTCCGAATTCGTCCAAATTCACGAGGAATCCACTTTATTATACTATCATTTTGTCATTTATCAATAATTCCACCACTTAATCGATAAACTGATGACTTGCCCACGAAATGCAAAACCTTTCGACTACTTTCGACATTGATTTATGGATATAGTGGAATCATGGTGGAAATTAGGTATAGGTTTTACGGTTCTTGAATATTTTTGAATTGTTTATGGGTTGTATTTCCTCACTCAATCGACAGCCCACCTTTCCCCATGCCTTGGTCGGTCCTTTCCAACCACTTTAGCCGTAATTATTGGCTTAAGTGGAGAGTTGGTTTGAAAAGAGGTATGAAGTTGTCCTCTTTTCTGCATTCCTTTAAGAAAGTGAGTGTTTTATGATTGGGGGTGGGTCTATGTAACCACCCAGTTTTTTGTAATTCTTTTAAAATGCGAGAAATTTAAAACTTTTAAAAGACTCCTTTTTAAAACGATATCAAATCGTGAAACCGGATCATTACTGACCCTTTTTTGTGAAAGTGTTGCGGAAGCATTGTAAAAATCATTTATTTAAAACATTGCGTAAGCGTAAATAATTTTGTTTAAGGAAGAAATACTAAACAATTAAATACTGCGTTTAAGAAATGAAACTAACAATTAAATACCATTTAATTACCACTGTTTACTCTTTTACTCTCTTTGCCTGGCCAGGCCTGAGTATCGTACGTGCAAATCCCTCATCCCACGTTATTATTATCTGTTCATCATTTGCACCTACACCATAAGTAATACATGAACCTAATGGTCCAGTAAGGAAAATGGTTTAATGCGACATGATATGCCTCTCTTTAGTCATTTTTGGAATTGGGGCCATCCAAACCAATCCTTTCATTAAGCCAATTCATTACTTTAGATTAGTTCATTCGTTCATTACTCGTACATCGAGCGGAAGATTAGAGGATTTTCTCTGTGATGGAATAGTGATCAGATCTAACCTTTTACTTGCAACTAGAACTCCAGTACTCGACAAGGTAGGGGCTTCGGCTAATTGCAAACTAGACTCGCTACCCATCCACTTTCCAACTCCCTATTTCCTTCGTTTTCTTTAACATTTTACCTCACTTATGCATGTGTGAGTACCCCCACCAAGGTGGCACTCCCTATTAGGTTCTGTTAACATGATGCATGACCATACATTCTCAACCTAACATGATACATGATGCTTTATAACGTAATATTGACAGAAATTGAAGTGCGTATTGAAATCAAAGTAACTATAATTGAATTGTGCATATAACGAATGACAGAAATTGAAAGCGCACACTACAGAACAATTGAAATTTGGAATTGTAAGCAGCGAAACACATAGGAAAATCAAACAACGAACGCACTCAATAAGGGGATGCACAAATCAAACACCCATATCAAAACAATATACAATGAATTAAAACAAGGAAAGTATGCTCGAATTAATGGAACACAATAAAAATTGAAATAGAATTGAAATGTACTATTAATTAGCTTGTTAGTTATTCTAGTTAATTTCCTAGTAATTTTACATGCTTCCTACATTTATTGTTCTAGGTGATTATTCTAATTAGTTATCCTAAGTGATTTACATGCTCAAGAAGGCTTTCATTTATCGTTTTAGTTACATATTTTGGTTAGTTTACATGCTCGGAAAAGATTATCTTTGGTTATCCTAGTTAATTTTCATGCTCAAGAAAATAGTTACGTTTATTATTCTAGGTAGGTGTTCCAATTGATTAACATACTCAGGTTTATAATTTACAATGAACACAAAGAATACAATGAGCACAAGAAGACAAACATAAGGAAACAATGACATCAAAAGGAAAGGTAAACATCGAAATTGAAACTCTTAGTTCATTCATGCTTAGTTCCTCATTCTTTCATCTTCACTATTATTCATTAATAAGGTAAAACATCAATGTTAGAAATTACAGTAAATGATATTGCAAGAAAAGGATTATATAGACAATATTAACAAAGGAAGATTTAACATGCTAATATTATTCTAGTTAGTGATCCTAGTTCATTATATGCTCAAAGATAATGATCTCAATTACCAGCTCATAGCAGCCCACACACTTCACTCACGTAACCCACTTCACCCACAATAGCTCCCTCACTCACTGGAACTCTCTTCTCTCACTGTCACTCTCTTCCTCTCTTTCTCTCTAGAACTCACTTCCCACGCAGGAAAGGGGAAAGGAAAGCTGAAGACTAAAGAATGGTAGAGGAGGAGGAAGATATTACCTAGGTGGAGGGAACAAACCGTAAGCACCCAGGGGGAGGGAGAGGTTGGCTATAACAGGGGGAGGTTAGCTCCCACAGGGCTACATGATGAGGATGGAGTCACTTCTCGTCTCCCATTTATGGACTAAATGACAAGAAGTTGAATTTTAAATCCCTAATTTTATGCAGAACTAGGTTATTTCGGACGAGTGCGGATGCACTGGCTCGTCTGCAATCGTTTGTAAGTGTAAAATCCTTAAGGCTAAATTGTGGCCACGGACGAGAAATGACATACCAACCCTCGTCTGTACCGTCCGCAGATGACATTCGGACGAGTTTTGGCATCCGCATGAAGCATCCACACCTCCAAATCTGTCCACAAATTGGACAGATTGAAATCAGATGAGGTCTCCCCACGTCCGTATTCGTCCAAAAGTGTCTAGGGTTTGGACAGATTCAAATCGGACGCGGCTAATCCACATCCGCATTCGTTCGCATGCGTCCGAAAGTTGAGTTAGAGACAAGGGAGATTTAGGTCGCAAAGAGTCTACCCAAAGTGTTGGGACAGCATTCCATGCGTTTACAGATTAGGAACGCCGTCTGCGGGTCATCCCCAGGAGTTTGAAAATGCCCAGTCTAGCTTTTAACACATTTTTCTTCCTAAAATTCGTCCCATAACATTTTTCCCATAAGTACATGTCGTAAAAAACACATAAATAATCAATGTAATATCCTACTTACTCCAACACTTGATTACATCATGTATACGGGGAAAACGGTATCGAGAATACCTCATGAATTAACGATCCGACTATGGCCTTGGTAATACCCTGATATAAAAAGTCAGGGTGTTACAATCTATTCTACGAAATTCATAGTATTGAGAGAGAGTGAGAGAGTAGAGGCTCCATTTTTCAGATTCTAAGTGTGTGAGAGTGCAAGTTGGAGTGAAATTGTGTGTTAGAAAGCTTTGTTGCTGAGATTTTGGTTATGCAAACATCACCTCCGAAAATTGGTAAGAAAATTGAGTAGAGTCTTGGCCAGAGGAGGCCCTACATCACAAGTAGGGTCATATTTGTTTTCTTGTTTGAATTCTATGCTTGTGACTCTTAAAGATGCTTGTTTTGGATAACTTCTTGTGTAATAGATGATGCATCGATTATGAAAAAATTTGTATTGGTTTATACCTAATGAAGAAATTGGTATGGTATTGGGGTTATACCTAATGAAGATGAGAAAAAGATAGTTCAATTGCTAGCTACATTGTTATCTCTCGATTGCTCTTTGTTGATTTTAGAAACTCATAATCATTTTCTTTTAGAATGATATTTAGTTTTTCATTTGGAGCTTGATTTATACTGAATGTTCATGATATATAGATTAGATCGTCGTTTGATTATAGAATGCTTACTTGTCTAATCTCTATGGTTATTGTGTTTTAAATTTCATATTCATTCTTCTATATGTAGTAAGTTTCTTGGGTAAGCATTTATTAAAAATATAGTATAAAATCCTTGTTAGTTTTCTATTCAATTTTCAGCATGTTTAACATCCATCTAAACATTGTTGTTTGTTTCGATTTTTGAATATGTAATATCTTACATAACATTGTTCAATCTTCAAGATTTTGCTACTATTATTTCCGTAAAAAATTGAGCATATTATGCGTCTTTTTTCGCTGCTATATTTCCTTATTTTCTGGCGAATTGTGAAACAAGATGCACATTTTACTTATTGATAAATCCTATTGTTTAGTTGTCAATACGTAAAGCATGTTATATGTTTTAATTGCTGGAAACTTGTTGCTATTTCACTGATTATACAATATCATTCACTATTAGATTACAAAGCATGACAATGCGTTTTAATTTGTTAAAGTTTCGCTGTTATATGCTGTCATGATTTGTCGAAAAACTTAGTATGTTTGAACGTTTTAGTTGTTGTGAAATCACTGCTGTTTCGCATCATTTCATTATTATTTTTCATCAATTCTGAAGCATGATTAGCACATTTTTACAAAGCACGCTGCGTATTTTAATTCGCTTTTTGTAACACCTTGACTTTTAAAGTAAGACAATTATCGGGATATTACCAATGACATAATCAACATATTATAATTTGAGATAATTATTTAAATTAAACTTATGGTAGTCATTAATAAGTATTCAAAATAAGTATATATTTGACTAAAGTTATATATTAAGTCAATAAATAAAATTATGTGAGTCAATTGATATAATTAAGATGGAAGGTTGAGAGAATTAATTAAAATAAAATAATAAATAAATAAAAGAAGAAAATTAGGTTAGTGGGGTGTTAACCCTTCTTGGTGAGATGAAACAGACAGAGGCCGAGAGAGCGCTTGAGAGAGGCGAGAGGGAGACGATCGGCGACGGGCGAAGAACGATGACACGATGGGAGGCGACGATGGTTCGGATGCCGGTCATGCGCGTCGTCTAGTGGCGTGCGAACGAAAGACGGGCTCGGGTGTCGATTTGGTGTTCAGTGCTGCGGTGTTTCATCGACTTCCCGGTGATACACGACGAACGGCACGGGATGCTGCAAGCTGTGGTCGGCGATGTGGTCTGTGAACTCGGGTTCCGGTCAGGCGAGCGACGAACGACGGTCTCCAGCCCCGGTGGTCGGTCTGGACGGTTCGGGTCTTCTCTGCTGACCGTGGGTGTGCTGCAGGTAACGAATTTTTCCCTTCTAATTGTTATTAGTCTGCTATTAGACTGAGATGGATATTCTGTATGGATTTTCGATGATTACAATCAGCCTTTGACTGATGCCCAATTGATGTTAGATTTGGTTGCGGTTGTTCTGGATTTAGCTTGCTGTGATAAGATAATGCTTTTGTTGGAAGAGTTTGGTGGACGTATAAATGATAAGCTGATGCATCAAATTGTTAGATGATTGGTAGGAATTGTGTATGAACTACTCTCTTGTTGTTGGAGGCAATGTTAAGCATGTTGATGTTTACTTATTGTATGGTAAATGAATTAATGCCTCCGTTAAGGATTATTGATGACAAATATGGTGCAGTTTCATACTTCGTTAGCTTTAGAGATGCTCTCCGTTTTAGTGTTGGATAATGGCTGAAGGAAAAAGGAAATGCCTAAATTGCAAGTAGTCAAGTTGAGATAGATTATGCTTTGTTAGGCGTCAAAGTAATTCTTAGAATTTTTATACAAGTTGGAATACGTGTCATTTATAAATTTTAATGTTTAATTTTGAAGGTGTTGGAAAAGAGAAGAAGGGACAACTACTAAATACGTAATAAAGTGTGAAGGTAAGGAATTGGGTGTGTCGTGCCCATGTGAAGGCCCTACACCACAAGTAGTTTTGTGAATTGTATTGACTTGCTTTGATGTTCATTGTTTTAAATTCATCGAATTGCTTATTGCTTTCCTTGGTTCTGGTTAGGAATAGAATTTGGATCTCTTATTGCTAATGTTTAGTATAGAGAAACGTGATGAATGAATGATGAATGATGTCGTTAAGTCGTAGAATAGAATGATGAAATAGAAGATGACATGATACGAATGAATTAAGGATTTCATTTCTGTTCCATACAACTTATTATATTACTTGCTGTAGTTTTCTGGTTGTTAATGCTTACTTCATTTATTTAATCAAGCATGTGTAGATTATTTAAGACAACAATTGAATGAGTATGTCTAGCAAATTTAATTAATCCAAGCACGTTTAATTAAATAGAATCTTCTACATGTTTAATTAATTAGACTATTAATTGCCGCATGTTTAATTAATTAGAATAAAAACATGTTTAATTAACTGGGTTAGTATGTATAATTACTCCCTTAAGCATGTTAAACTAATTAGGCATTGAACATGTTAAATTAACTGGATTTTGAACATCTCATAGGATTTACTAATTTAATTGTAGCATAAAAGCAAATAAATTTATTTAGCACGTTTATATTAGCTAATTTCGAATATGTTTCCTTAATTGATTGATTCTATGTCTAAGCATTTTGTATCGTTGTTAACTATGTTTAATTCGCTTAGATAATTCGTATGTTAATAGTTTATTCATCTTGCCATATTTCTATTATTATATTCGTTAAAATCAAGCTTGTCATATGTCGCTGTTATTTCGTTTCTGTGTTTGTTTTCAATTAGTATTATTATTGTTGCTCATTATTACTATTAGTGTTATTCTTGCTATTCATTGTTTAATTATTGTTATTTCTATATTATGTTTTATGCATCATGATAATAAAAACAAGTAGGGAGTGTCATTTGGTATGGTACTCACATGCACGAGTGAGGAAAATAAGATGGATGAATGAATGTTATGAACGATGATGAATGATGGGGGGTTGATAGGCGGATGGGTAGCCCCGATCTAGCCTACATAAGGTTAGAGACCGGTCAACTATTCCATCTAATACGTGTTCCTTCAACTTCCAACTCAATGTACGAGTTATGAATGAACGAATGAATGAAACGTAATGAAAGATTGGCTTGGGGCGGACCCATTCCAAGTGAACTAAAGAGAGGCATTGCACATGCATTTTCCCCATTTCCTTACTAAGTTTTTTAGACTTACAGTTTACTTGTGGTGTAGGTATACGTGAATGACGAGATGAATGATGAACAAAACACAAAGCACTTGATGAAGGATTTGCACGTGAAGGAGCTTGTGATTGGCCAGGCTAAGTGAGTAAGAAATAAAACAGTTTGTAATTAAATTATATTTAAATTTGTAGCAGTAAAGCAAAACAAAAGATTCTCTTTGTAAATGATTTATGCTTTTGCTATGTTTGAACAAAGAAAATGGTTTCTAACGGCCCGACTTACACTCTTATTATGAAGAATTTTAATTATCTTACAAAAATTTAAAATCTCGTGTATTTTAAAAAGGTTATGAAAAATCGGGTCGTTATACTGTTATACCTCGTATTTTACTACCGAAGTCCAAAACATGTATGCTCGTTTCTATTTCGCTGTCATATTCGTATTTTATTGTCAACGTTTAAAACATGTATGTACGTTCTAATCACTGTTACACTTAGTTATGTCACTGTTAAATTGTAAAGTAACATTGCACGTTTTACTCACTGTCATCTTCTCGTTCCGCTGTTCATAATTATCGCTTAGGTTTTTGACATTTCAACTTCTGCACAATAGGTTTTAATTGTTGAAATTCCATTTTGATTTCCGTAGTTTATTCCATGATTATTATTGAAATTCTTAAGAGTATAGACTAGTAGAATTTTATGTATAGATGATATTGTTCTTAGTTGTATTTTCTATATTGCATTGTCATGTATTATAATAATAGAAATCTTAGGAAATACCACGAATGAGTTAGTATTCATACAGTGAGAAGAAAATGATAAAAGAAAAAAAAGTAAGGGATTGGGAGTCGGGGAGGTGGTTCGGATCTAACTGGTAGACTCGAAAAGAATTATGTCATTCCCTTGTCGGGTCATGAGAGCTTGTCTACTCTAGGGTATTAGATGCCCAATACCAGCCACTTTCCCACCAGGGTCCTCCAATCTCCCAACTCGATCTACGAGTTTATGATATATGTAACTATAAGTAAAGAGCAGTTTTAAAGGATTCCATTCTGACATAATGAGTTAAAAGCATTCATATTGTATATCTCAATTTCTTATTGGGCCTCCGGCTCATAGTTTACTTGTGGTGTTGGTAAATGTTAAGAAATGATTGTTCTCAGAGTGGAAGAGGAGACATTCCCCGTGGAGGACTTGAGTTATCCGGCGAAGTAGACCTGCGAGGTTATGACTCATAATAAATAGAAGTTTTTATCTTGCAATGATTTTAATTCGAACAATGGTTTGTAAAATTATTTATTTCTTTTAAGTTCAAGTATGTTTCCGCTTTACTCTGATGTAGTCTTTATTTGAAATAGTTTTATCATACGTTTTCATGAAATAAAAAGAAAAATTTTTACACATGAATTTTTAATAAGGAAAAAGGGTTTTAAATTAAGACGGGTCGTTATATGTAGGGCCTCCATTGGCCAACATACATCTCAATCCTTACCTTAAGATTTTGCAACAGCCTAGACTAAAAATTCCAATATGTTGATTCACCCCACACTTCCTAGACAGAGGCAGAATCTGTGGGTAATTCAACCCACAAAACTTTGATATAAGTTGGAGAGTTATTAACCAGTCAACAAAATCCCAAAACGAATGATACCTTTCAAGATTTTATTATTCGGACTTGTAGTTGCCGAGTCAAGATTAGACCAAGCGAGATTTTATATTATTTCTGCACTTTATTGATTTATTCTTGAGAGACCCCTTTTGTGAGATAAATTTTGTTAAGGATAATTGTAATCCTTAATTTTATTCTTTCCGCACAGTTGATTCATTTTGGATTAAATTACTATGCTATCTGATATCACTATTGGAACTGTTAATCCAAAGTTATCGGGCTCTGACTTGTATTAATTATTTTAAGTCTTCAACTGTCATTTTATAAATTTAAGTGAAATGGGCCGGGCGATTCATCTATTTGGATTGGGTCATTCCTCGTTCTGTCTCGGGTCCTTTGCAAGTAGTGATAGAATTTTTGATATTAGAGCCAGATTTCATTTTAAAAAGTGATATCTATAAGATAAATAGTATAGTAATATACAATGAATTACAAATTACTGTGCCTAAGAACAAATTACAAAAATTAATTTGCATTAAGGTGCTACTAGAAAGTCATCTTGAGGTTTCGTTTGTGGATAAAGACATTTCTTTGATGAGACAAGGATAATTTGAAGTGGTCTGGATATAGTTAGTGGTGACAAGGAGTATGATTTGTAAATGATTAGAAACAATCTTTCTGAACATATGAGTCCGCAAACTCTAATGGGTTATGTCTGTGGGCCTGTGAAGTTTAAACTTAAGAAACTTTTCATAGAAAGAAATTCAAAGTCTTACTTTCATTCAAAATTCTAATGTTTGCACTATCATATTTAGAATCTGTTAGTCTAAGTTCGAATATTCCGTTTGAAGACCCTAATTCGTAAACTATGGTAAAGACTTCTAATTAGTCTTTGTATTGTACAATTTGGCATTAGTGTAAGTTTCTACGTAGGTGATAAGGAATATTGGATCGAAGATTAGAGTTGTCTAAGTGGAATGATGACTTCAATAAAGAGTTCTATTAAGGTAGCTTGTATTAAAGCCACAAATGATGTGATTATAAAACATTTAAAGGCTAGTGTTTATGGGCGGAACTACCCCTCAGAGTGTTGATAATCAGTTGAGGATGATGCAAAGAATTTGACCGCTTTTAGAGTTCCATTAGAGTATTAGGTTTAGTATGCAACATTCTATTTCAAGAAGATGACCAGAGCATAGTGGAAGTCTCCTAAGTTGGATTAACTGCTAGATATGATGATATGGACTCAGTTTGAGGTAGTGTTTAGAAACAACTATTGCAGTTTTGGTTATCGTCAGAATATGAACAGTGTTTATCATGATTTGGATCATGAGAGTGGGCTTTAGAGAATTTAGAAAATTTCCTAATTTTGAGTACTCCCATGAATAAGAGATATGAAATGTATCTTGTTGTCCAAGTTGCTGTCGTTGTTATTGGCGAGCATAAACTATCAATTGATCTAATAGATATACCTATAGATCAATTTGATGTAATCATATGTATAAATTGGTTGAACCTAAATAAAGATAAGATAGAGTGTTAGGAGAAATTTTACCCTTACGTTGGAAGACAGAAAAATTTTAGTGCATCCAATGTAATATCCATATGTTTCATGTTGATCTTGTTTTGCGAGCTGTTTGGGTAGTCGGAGGAGATTGAGTCTTACAGGAGTATTTTTACTATTAGTGGGGACCTTGTTACGGTTAAACAAGATTTCGATTTGTCAGTGATTTGTGATTACTCTGATGTTTTTCTTGAGGGTCTGTCTAGGTTGCCACCCGACCGCGAGATTGATTTTTGCATTGATTTGATGTCCGACACTACTCCGATATTGATTGCGCAGTACCACATGACTCCTACTAAATTAAATGAATTAATAACTCAGTTGAATGATTTATTGCAAAAAAACGTTTATTCGGAATAGTATTTCGCCTTAGGGAGCACTGGTTTTATTTGAAAAGAAGTAGGATGGTTCGCTTCGTCTATGCATTGACTATAGGAAATTAAATTATGTGAGTGTCAAGAATAAGTATATGTTACTGAGGATTGATGATTTGTTTGATCAGCTTGGAGGATCTATGTACTTCTCGAAGATCAATTTGTGATTTGGTTATTATCAATTGAAAATACATGAAGAAGATATTCCAAAAACTTCTTTTCAGATTCATTATGGACATTTGGAATTTATGGTGCTTCCGTTCTTACTGATTAATGCACCAGCTGCTTTTATGGATCACATGAACCAAGTCTTTCAGTCATATCTTGATCAGTTTGTTGTGGTCTTCATTGATGATATCTTAATTTATTTTAAAATCCTTGATGAGTATATGGAAACATCTAAGAATTTTTCTGTAGATACTAAGTGAGTATCAGTTATGAGCAAAACGTGAAAGTGCAAATTTTGGATTACTAAAGTGAAATTTCTTGGTCATGTTGTTTCTCAAAATGATATTTCAGTTAATCCATCCAAAATTAGGGTCGTGTTACTGGGGTGCGTAGCTTCTTAAGTCTAAATGGCTATTATCGTCGATTCGTGCAAAATTTTTCTTTTGTTGCTATGCCACTAATGCAATTGTTTAGTAAGGATGTGAAATTTATTTGGAATGAAAAGTGTCAAGTAGCTTTGATGAACTCAAGCAAAGATTGACTACTGCTCCAGTTTTGGTAGTATTTCATGAGAGTTTGCTTTATGCATCAGGAGTTGGTCTAGGATGCATTCTAATGCAGCATGATAAAGTTATAACTTATTCATTCTCAGGAGTTAAAAACGCATGAACGTAATTACCCTACTCACAACTTAAAAATTGTGGCTATTGTCTTCTCTTTAAAGATTTGGTAGAGCTACTTGCATGGTACTAAATTTGTGGTGTTTTCGAATCACAAGAGTTTAAAGTATCTCTTCTCGCGACGTAATTTGAATCTTCTACAATGCCATTAGGTTGAGTATATGAAGGTCTATGATTTCACTTTGGAATATTATTCTGGAAAGAGCTAATATTGTAGCTGATATCTTGAGTCGTTATCCTCAAATATCTCTTTCTTGTCTTATATTGGATGATTGGAAGAGATGCCTAATTATTGGAGATTTAGAGCTATAGTACCAAGGGGATGGTCAAACAGTTCGAGGTTTTTTTTTAATTTAATAGCTATCCCCTATACTTTTGTAATGTGTAAAAGTCTTACTTGTTGATGAATTAAAAGAAATATTCGAGCAGATTCAAGCTGGTGAGTAGTTTGAAAGTTGGGAGATCAGTTCTGATGGATTCCTTTCTTCAAGAATCGAGTTGTGGTTTCTAGTGATATAGATTTGAGGCAGACAGTTTAGCATAAGGCCATAAGTCCAAATTTGCTATTCTTCCCAATAGTACGAAATATATCATGACTTGAAGCAACAATATTGGTGGATTAGAATGAAATGGGATGTAGTTGAGTATGTTTCGAGGTGTATAACATATCAACAGATTAAGGTTGAACATCAGAGACCAGCTGGGTTGTTATAGCCTTTGCTTATCCCTAAGTGGAAATGGGACAAGATTCCCATGGATTTCGTGATTTGTTTGCCTAGGACAGTGCAGAAATTTTATTTTGTGTGGTTGATTGTTGATAGATTGACGAATCCGCACATTTTATTTATGTCAGAATGGATTTTTATTTGACGAAGCTGAGTTTGTTGTATATCGAGAGCATCATTCGTCTTCATGGCGTTCCCATGGGTAATGTTGTTTTTTATAGAAATATGAGATTTATGTCAAAATTTTGGAGATCCCTTCAAAAAGCTTTGGCCTCGAAGCTTATTTAGTGTTCACCACGTCATCCTTAGATAGATGGTTAGTTTAAGCGTGCTATCCAAACTCTCGAGTATATGTTAAGATCTTGCATTCTAGATTTTAGTGATAGTTTGGTGAATCACTTGTCTTTAGTTGAATTTGATTATAACAATAGATATCAAACCAATAATGGTGTTTTGCCAGATGAAGCTTTGTATGAAAGATCGTGTACATCATCTTTATGTTGGGCCGAGACGGAGGAGTGTGTCACTCTCAGGCTTGATTTGATTCATGAGACAGCTAAGAAAGTTCAAGTAATTATGTAATGACCTGGATTTTCGTCACTTTTTGAAAATGCTTTAAAATTTGAGAAAACGTGTCAGAGTGTGCCGAATCCAGACCGCTACCAATTATTCGTTAAACTCGTTATGAAAATCATTTATTTTATAAAATGCGGAAGTGTTAAAAACAAATAGTTATTTAAAATGTTGTGAAAATAAACATCTGCGGAAGCGTAAATAATTTAAAGGAATAAACTAAACACTTAATTACAATTTAGAAAACTTAATTTAAATTAATTACAACTCAATTGTCTTGTACTGCTCATAGCCTGGCCAACCACAAGCTTGCTCAAGCAAATCCCTCATCCACTGCTTCTTCGTTTGCTCGAAGACTCTGTGCATCGTGTGTACCTACACCGCAAGTAAGGCGTAAGCCTAAAGACCCAGTAAGAAAATGAGTTTATGCATATGAGATGCCACTTGAATTATTTAGAATGGGTCAGCCCCAAGCCACTAATTTAATTACGTATTTTACGAATAGTACATGTTTTAGGAATAGCTCGTATATGGAGCGTGGAGTTTGGGGAATCCTAGGATTTCTAATTAATTATGTCAATTAGTCTTGTAATCCCAATAAGGGAAATGTTAGTTCTTATCCTCACTCAAGGCGTGTGTCCACCCCGTGGTGGTGTTCTTAATTGTTTCTATCGTCATGAGGCTTAAGACTAAAAACACATACAATAATTAACTAAGGGCACATTCAAGGGTGTTCATATGACAATCAAAACGAACATAAATATGCACAACGATAACATACATTTCAAAGCAATAGATAAATCAAACAATACCTTAAAGAACTATAACATGCTTGAGGAGTTTATAACCTAACTTGTTAACATGCTATTATTAATTATCTTGTTTAAATTAACTAAGTTGATTAGATTAGCATACTTAACATATTACAATTTGATTAACATTCTAAACGGGTTAACAAACACTAGTCGTAATTACTTTAATTTCAATGGCATGCTCAAGAGATTTATTTACACCAAGGAATCCAAGTCACAGCACAAATAATAAGAAATCACCTATAGAGCTACACAATATCAACAAGGAATACACGTGAACAACCAAGCATCACACTAAAGCAGCATAAACATAGGAACATCACAGAGACTAAATCACAGAGCATCCAAAGCCTACAGAAAACAATGCATAGAAAACATACAGGTATACCAACGAAGGATTATTCAAACGTAAAAACATGCGGAGAACTAACCTACAACTAACAAGCATATAAACATGCAGAGTATCCAAAACATACAACAATGTCAGAGAGGACCTACATGCTCTACCAAGCATAGAAAATGTACACACTATCCCACTCACGCACATGTTACTTGCGGTGTAAGGCCTCCACCTGGCCAAAACACACCCAAGTTCTTACCATAATCAAAGAACATACGCAAGGAGAACAACTCCATCTGTAATAGCTCACGGTTCAACGGCTCTAGGATGCTCCACGCAGGACAGCACCTCACTCCACTTTTCTCACTTAGCTCTCAACACACCTCACACTCTCAGCTCTCTCACACTCTCCCTCACTATGGAGCTTCCCACACACGCAACAAAAAGGGAGTAACTAAAGAATGGGAGAAGGAGAAGAGGGAAGCTGCTTATACCCGGAAGGGGGAGACAACCACACATGTGGGGAGGTAGGTGGTCGGCCACGCGTGGTTTGGGAGGGGATTTGGTGTCGGGGGCCGCGTTCCTAATGGCCATGCGTCGTTTTTGTCTTGATTTTAAATCAGCTTTGTCGCTGATCTGGGCTGATTCAGACGGGTGCAGACGCACAGTGCTAGTTCTTATTCGTCCGCGAAGCATAAATCCCGCAGGCTAAAAAGAACTTCGAACCAGGAACATCGTCCCCGTCCTATCCGTACCATTAACAAAAGGCCTTCGGACGCATTTTGGAGTCTGCACATGGCGTCCGCACGCGTTCGAATGTGTCCATAAAATGGATAGATTCAATTTGAACGAGGCTGATCCTCGTTCGCATTCATCTGAGAACGTCCGAACCTTTCCAGGTTTGGACAGATTCAATCAAGACGTGACTATTGGCGTCCGCATGCACTTGGCAGCGTCCGCAGTCTCGTCTGAAACCTTATTAAAGGAAAGGGGCGACGTTTAGGACATGAAAACAGCATCCCAAGTCATCCCGAAGTATTGGAAGAACATACTATGCATTAGCGGATGAGGAATCACGTCCGCAGAGTCGTCCGCAAGTGCTCAATCAGCCTTTCCTCACATTTTCTTGCCTAACTTCTATTCCATAATACTTCCCCCTATTACATGTCATAAATAACACGTAACCATGCGAAATATAATATCTTAGCTACCTTATCCTCTCAATTACATCACATGTACGGGTGGAAAATACCCTTAGACTTAACGCTCGTAATACGCCTTCTGTAATACCCTGATAACGGTCCAACTTAAAAAGTCAGGGTGTTACAAATTAAGGAGTCACTGAGTAAAGTCCAGAGTCAACAAAAGGGTTATGCAGATCTCCGACGGAGGGAAGTGGAATTTAAGGCCAATGATTTTGTATTCTTAAATATGTGACCTTGTCGAAGTATTAGTCATTTTGATGTGAAAGGAAAATTAGCTCCAAGATATATAGGTCCTTTTCGGATTATTAATTGAATTTTTTCAGTGACTTATCAATTGAAGTTATCGCCACAACTGAATTATGTTCATAATGTCTTCTATGTTTCTATACAGGAAGTACATTTCTGACCCTTCTTATGTTATTTCTTGGATGGAAATACCTATTCAAGAAGATATATCTTATGAGGAAGAATCTAAGAGAATTCTGGGCTGTGAGATCAGAGTTCTGTATCATCATAAAATACATTTGGTTTGAGTTTAGTTGAAGAACCATAGTGAAAGAGAAGCCACTTGGGAAATTGAATTTGATAGGATGACTATGTATCCCTATTTGTTCAAGGGTACTTTTGAAATTGTTCTAAATTTTGGGGACGAAATTTTTTAAGTGAGAAATAATGTAATATCTATCATATTTAATAATAAAAATTAGAAATTTGGGGGCGATGTTTTCAAAAATGCCTCCCTGAGAGTGAATATTTGTAAGAGATCGAAAAATTCTTTCTCGATACCCTCCTCTCTTTCTCGTTCTTAAATGCCAACTCTACCCCTAGTTCGCCATCTCTGATTTCATCTGTCTTACAACGAAAGTCTTCCAACGAGTAGTGCTATAATTGACCATTTTCTTTTTCTTTTGGAGAAGAGTTTGACTCTGAAACCAAACCAGCATTCCCCATGGTAAGTTGACTCATTGCTCTCTCTGTGAAGTTCAAATTTTTGGTTAAATTTTTGAGATTTTTGTTGAATTTTTCAAAGGAATTGGTGTTTAACCAAGTATGGTTTTTACAGTGTCGGTCGAGACTTTCGAGATTGAAACCGGTAAGACAAAGGTAATCAATATTGGATTTTTTGTTTTCCTCTATTAATTGACATAGTAATTTGGATTTTGAGATTCTAGATTCGATGACAAATATGTCGATAAAATGAAAGTTTAGGAATGGAAATTTGGTGTTTTAGCCGAACTCCTAGAAGGGGTTCAATGAGATTTTCTGTTTGTGTTGGGAGCGAAAGTGTCGAACTGCGTTTCAGATTTCTGAACTTAAAATACGAATCCTTTAGCTTAGGTAAGGTGAACGTCTAGCCGAGACTATCTTGGCTAGAGTAGAAGTCCTTCACAATGAAGATGGAACGACGACACAACTAGACTACTTACGTTAGGGCAAAAAATCTGAACTTGTGGCAGCAATCTGAAGGAGAGAACATTGTGCTGGACTAAGCTATCCAGCCCTGGAACCAGATTGGGGTATCCAGTTTGGGCCGCACTCCAGACTTTTTAGGCCTATTTTGAACTTAGTATGTACCATAATTTTTGGTGATATTATTCAATCAATTTTAGACTAATTTTATATGATAATTGGACATTTTAATTTATAAATTTAAACTCAAAATTTAATACCCTAATTTTTGGATAGATACCCATATTTAATTTTAAAACATATGGAACGTTGGATTTGGGCTTTTGTCAACATAAACCATATCCATGTAGGGATTTATTTTTATGCATTGCATTACATAAATTTTTATTAAAAAAAGTATTTTGAGATGTGTCTCATATTAAAATGACGTGTCTATTTTATGACTGTCATATTTTTATATTATATTATATTTTCACTGCACACGTTTAAATTAATTATGCATATTATATTTCTGGATCAACTCGGTCACGTGAACTAAGTTCGATCGACTCGATTTGGGGTCTGTTTTATTTTCACACATATGACTCTGCAGAATGTATTTATTATTATTAACTAGAGTAATAGGACAACTGTATGTGTCATGTTCTTGAGCACAAAAACTTAAACTTGATCCGGGTATTTTATTTGACTTTCGCGATCGCTGATCATGGTTTTTATTATGTTATATGCCTATGGCATGGCGTGCTCAGAGTTCGTGAGTGACTATATTTTCATTGTGATTTTTAATCAATACAACAAATGTCTATTTTAATCACGTACCACATATTAGTGAGTGATTTAAAACACGTGTCCTTTTGTACACATTTTTTCTGAAATCAATTTATAAAATGTAATTTAAAATTCATATATGCTTAAACATTTCTTTCGAATTAAAATTATTAAATCACTATTGAGTTTAGTCAACTTATCACAATGATACCTTTCAGGATTTTGTCATTCGGACTTGTAGTTGCCGAGTCAAGATTACACCCAGTGAGATTTTATATTATTTCTGCACTTTATCAATTCATTCTTGAGATACCATTTTTGTGAGATAAATTTTGTTAAGAATAATTATAATCCCTATTTTTTTTTCCTCACAATTTTGCATTTTGAATTAAATTATTATGTTATCTGATATCACTGTTGGACTTGTTAAGCCTAAGTTATCGAGCTCTGGCTTGTAATAATTATTTTAAGTCTTCCGCAGTTATTTTATAAATTTAAGTGAAATGGATCGGACGATTCGATTCTTTGGGTAGGTCGTTTCTTGTTCTGCCTCGGGTCCCTTGAGGGTCATTATAGGAGGTCTCCAATATTGTTGTTTTACTAGGCTGGACACAAAATTAGCTATTAATAAAGTGTATCAATTCATGCATTCTCCATCTGATCTTCATTGGCAAGCTGTTAAGCAATTTTTTTTTGATATTTTCGCGATACTTCTTCTCTCAATTTATTTATTACTCCATCATGCCCTAATGTGGGGCAAGTACTAGTGCCTTTTGTATATTCTTTTGTCAAATCTTGTTTCCTAGTCATCAACAAAAGCAATAAGTAATTTTTAGCTCAAGTACTAAGTTCGAATACCACAGCATTGCAAATGGACCTACTGAGGTATTAGGGATTCAATCTCTCCTTCATGAGATTTATGTCGCTTATTTGGATATTGCTACTATTTTGTGTGATAATTTGAGCACTAGTTATCTTGCTTCTAATTCGATTTTGCAGTCAAAATCGAATCATGTGAAGATTTATTATCATGTTGTGCGAGAAAATGTACATAGTAAATCTTTACTTGTTAAATTTACTCCTTTAGAATACCTCAATCAAAATTTCAAGTATTTTAGCTCAAGTTCTTCCTCCTTCGACCTTGATCTTGAGTGGGTATGTTAATATATATTATTCATTCTAATACAATCGCTTTATTAGTTTGTTAGTCATTATGTTAATATATGGTACAAGTGTCTGAAATTAAAAATTCAATTTGATATATGTGTGTATACATTGTTTTATGCCATATAAGAATTATTCATTCAATATCAAAGATTGATTACTACGTCTTCTCTCCGCTGGTCTAAGTTTCTTCTCTACATAATCATCTTTCCTAACTACTGTTGTCTCGGTATAAAATCATCATTGAAAAGGAGGTCACTCACAAATTTCAAGTATCGATACCATACGTGTACGAGTTAGAAAACAATCATAAAAAAATTTATGTCATATAAACAATAATTCTAATCACGTTTAGATATTTTCACTCTGGGACACAGTATCATAAAGTTGCCCTATCACATCATTGATTAATCTGTGATCACATATTCAAACTTTAGTATGTACACAACAAACGACCCTGCTCATTGGTTAAGAAAATCAATACTCATGCTCGGCAAATACAATAATAATAAAATGCATGTACAATGATAATAATCATCATAAAAAATATATGTATATATTAAAAAAACGATTTCTAAGATAAAACATGTTACCAATATTTGAGATAACTCAATAAGATTTTGATAACTATGATATTTAAAACCAAACATAATAAATGAAACTCATAACTCTACGTGTCTACCTTGGGACACACCTAAACTTAGTACCCCTCAAAGTGATGGATGAATGGTGCAGAATAACAGTGAAAGCGCAACTACAACATTCCCAAAATGACTTAAATCTTATCCAATTCAAATCCACGTCCTACAGATAAGACCTCAAACCTGCAACTATTTGATTAATGTACCCAGTACCCATCCATGGCGGATTTAATCAAATACCTTGGATGTTAAAGATTCTTTTGTAAAAAAGTAAAAAAAAAAGGTCACTTCTTGCTTTATCTTTCTTTCTCTTGATTTTATTTATTCTGAACACGAGGGGTTCATCTCAGCTTGTCGAACTAGTCAAGTTCGCTATGCGCAGTTTCCTCTCTTCGGACAGCAGCTTAGCAAACCTGCAACGAGATTAAGGTTTCATTTCTTGAACATAAAATCACTACAACGATGAAGAAATCATTTTGGGAAATCCCATAAAACATTCATCTTTTTATATTTTTTATTCGATACCTTGTAAGGGCTTGTTCATTACTCTCGGCACTAATAGGTTCAGAGATTCCAGTCGCCATGTTAATCCTAGAAACTGGTTGCTTCAACAGTTTTTGTCCGACTTGGACAAGATCACCTAGATTCTTCACTGTAGCTACGTCCACCGATGATACAGCACCCAACAATGTGTTGTCCTTTCAATTAAAAATTTCTCAAAGATTTAGCGAAAATTAAAAGTTGGAGTCACATTTCTGTTTCATCAAACTGAAATTCAAGAAAACAAAATAGCTAAATAAGAGCATAGCTCTAAGTTTGGTTCAATTTTAGATAAGATATGAACCTGAATTCGAAGGTAGCTATGTTCGGAATTGATGGTTTCAAAAACGCAAGAGACGTGGTAGTCGACTAGATCGGCGCTAGCATATGAGTATGCGTCGATAATTGGGTTTGCGCCGCCGTTGATTAACCAATCGAGCAAACCCCACTTGGCAGCTTTACGTGCCGTGAATTGCATTTCATCTTTTGGGTTTCCTGTTCCCAAGGAGATCACAAGAAACTTGGCGTAGTCCAATGGTTTTATGTTGTTGAATTTCGGGTTTCCTTTCGTTATAGTCTTGGTCACTTCGCTCATTGCCACTAAAGTCTGATGAAAACTTATTAGTAACATCATACATATTATAAAGTATAAAGTCAATAAAATTGGATGAGGGCATAATCCATAAACAAATTACCGGATTATTTGCAGCAACTCCACCATCGACAAGGTTGAATTCCGTCACTTTCCCATGTTTGTCTTTGGTGGTGAAGAAGTGAGCTGGAAGGTAAGTCGGTGCCGCCGATGTCGAAATGCATACATCAGACATCAACGCATTTAAGGCCGAACTTTTCCGGACCTGTAAAATAAATCTCATAAATTTACCATGTTCAAAAATAAAATCGACAATATTATAGTGGCTATTAAAATCAATCTTCACACATGACGTGACCCACAACTTTAAATTACTCCAAATCATCAACTTAAGTTGCTGAATTTAGAGACACTTTAGCACGAGACCCAAAGATCTATTTTAAAATTACTAGTGTGCAATCGATTTGGGATAAAGGTAATGTACCTCAAAGCTAGAAAAGATGGTGGGCTGGAGGGTCTTAATATCAA